>CATIUR010000006.1:31842500-32375000 GCA_949592205.1 Helichrysum umbraculigerum
GAAATGAATACTTAACTGTGCAATGTTATTTCTAGAGTTAAGTGTATTGGTTATAAAATGAGTTACTAACTCATTATTCTTTTGTGTTCTCAGATCAACCGAAGACTCGGTAATATAAGATCTCTGAGTGGAAACTGAGACAGTCAGGTGAGTGGACTTGTGACTCTCAGTGTAAATTGGTGTAACATGTTTCGTTACCACGATTACACATAGTTTTGATGTTTATAAACTGATAGTCTGACCAGATACATGTGATTATGTGATACATAGCCTTTGGGTAGTATGTGCTGTGGAGGTCAACTACGGTTGGACTTGGTTGCTATAGGTTATGCAACATAGGAATTGTGAACATTTGTTGTGAGTAAGATCCTATGTTGGGTAAAGATAGTAATGAGTTATCGGTAAAACCACTGCGTGGCCTGCAGTTGGTTGTAAGTGTTGCTTGGAGGGCCACCACGGCATTGAGGGCACCTCAAGAACCACTAATCCTTTGAGATGATTATGTGTTTACGATTATTTGTTGTAAACAGATTTTGTTAAGCTAAGTTAGACTGTTAGTGGCATATCTATTCACTTAGCTTCGTGCTAATCCCACCACCTCACTTCTTGCAGGTTATGATTGATATGGGCTGGGCAGGAGGGAGTTGACTGGCAGGAATGTTTGATCGATTATGTACTCTGATATCTTTTGATACTTTATGATATGTTTTGGTTTATATAACGCCCAGAGAGTATTATCATGTTTTATAATTTTTCACTTGGTACGTATATTATGTAATGATTTGGATATATTACAACTTTACCTATGTATATAATGTATGTTGTATATTATTTATATTGGGATTTGCGCTTCCGATATTTAAAATATATATATATATATATATATATATATATATATATATATATATATATATATATGGCTTCAAAATGAGGGGTGTTATAACTAATCCCACTTAGAGTACGGAGAGTGTTGACACTGTATTTACAGTGGTCTCACGAGAACAATGATAGAACACAGATAGTCAAAAAGTGGAGGAATGAAATATATTGACTTAACAGTGTTCTCAAAATTTATTTGAAGGTTTTTAAATTATTGTATGTTCGTGGAAAACAAAAAGGGAAAAGGAAATTTAATAGCGTTCGGCGTCGAACACTACTTCAAAACGATATCTAGAACGCCGTTGCGGAGAGGGAGAACACCATCTGTCCTACTGCTTTTTCGACGGAAAATGACGATGAAAATGTTTTCACTCCTCCGCATGCTCTTAGAAGAGTGATAAACAAATTTAATATTTATGGGTTTTCAAAAACCACTCTTTGATGGGTTTAGACATACTTTTCTGACAATAACAGTTCATATATTTTATTCATGAAATCAAATTTAAAATATTATATGAGACGAAGCCTAATATATAGTAGTAACAAACAATTATTTTCAAGAATCATATCGTTACTCATTTTTATTTTCTTTTAAACCTATCTAATCCATAAACAAACAAACGCCCCCTAAGTTTTCATTGTGTATTGAATTTCTCCTTAGCTTCTTGCTCCATGATGTTTTATTTTGTACTCATAAAAGTACCTCATCCATACTCTTACATTCTAGCTAAATGAAATTTTTTGACTTGTGAGTTAATTTTTAATATTATTATTTTTATTTATAATTGTATATATCGTAGTAAAAGTTATAGTCAATAACTCAATACTCTGGATGACAAGTTAGATTTGATTGGACTAAAAAAGATTGAAAGGGTAGAGAGCAGGTGAAAACATACCATATCTCTGTCTTTGTAGCTTGTACTTTGTAGTATTGGCTACCTCAATTATATTGCCACCTTACTCGCCTTCTACCATACCCCATTTTTCATTTTTGTGCTTAATTTAGATTCTAGCTACTCAAGTATTCTAGAGTAAATTATTTAAATCGTCCCTGTGGTTTTCAATTTTATCCATACGTCGTCCCTCACTTCCAAAAATTATTTAAATCGTCCCTGTGCTTTTCAATTTTGTTCAATGATAGTCCAAAATGGACTACTTGTGAACAAAACTTTCCCAAAATAAATTATTTAAATAGTCCATTTTGAACTATCGTTGAACAAAATTGTAAAGCACAGGGACAATTTAAATAATTTTTGGAAGTGAGGGACGACGTATGGATAAAATTGAAAACCACAGGGACGATTTAAATAATTTACTCAGTATTCTATATATATAAATATATAATTGTTTTGAACTTTTGATGAACACTTTATATAATGAGTAATGCTAAACATGACTACTTATAGACACCTACAACTAGACCTAAAGTTCTGATTGGTTGCATTTTTTCTCTCTCTTAATCTACACCAATCAATTTTTCACATTAACCAATTAAATTTGTAGGTCCACTTTTAGGCATACCAAATTAGGTCTACAAATCATTTTCCTTATATAATATATATCATGCATTGTAATTCAAGTTTCGGTACATCATTCTCTTTGTTACTATGTCATCACATTTAAAAAACCTCTTACCATGCATACTTAGGCAATCAAGGCCTAAGATAAATATATATATATATATATATATATATATATATATATATATATATATATATTTGAATAATATGATTTCACATTCATCCTAATTAAGTAACTGAAATACGGAGTATGTATTTCCGTACCCAAAGTCAGTGTCTTATTGAGTAAACATTACAATTGCACGATAATAGCAAAGTAGTACGTGTCCTAAAATAAGATGTTTTTTACTTATGTACGGAGTATAAACATTACAATTGTGCTTCATTTAAAAATGTTTATTTCAATTCATTGAATAGTAAGTTTGACAATGAGATTGAATGGAATAGGAGAGGGTGAAAATCGTAAAATGTGTTGTCTACTTGTCTGTCGTTAGCCCACTCTACTGACTTTTGTTTACCAACTGCCAAAGTGCCAATGCCTCACCCCATGCCATGCCATGCCCTGCCCCACTCTAGGCTCTCGCTACTTGGCTAGTCATCTATGATCTTATTCACTTTGTTGAATGAAATTATATACTCCGTATTAAATTAAATTAAAGAAGAAAAAGGTCTTCCATTAAGCCTTATATCTAATGGCTTAAGTACTAGTGTAGAGTTTAATAGAAATACGATTACATCTTCCCAATTGATCTATTGTTACAGCGTACATTAAGTAAGTAATGCGAGACTTGTAATAACGATACATGCATAATTATCTACTCACTAAAATTTATGCAAATAAGGTAATAATTTCCTTCCATCTTGTATATAGTATTTATTTTATCCGTATGATGTGAATGATGTTTGCACTTCATAAGTTCATATTGGGTCTTCAACATACAAAATTAATTGATAAAACAAAGATATGATGATCATTGATTAAAAATCAAACAACTGTAATACTTGCATCTTTAAAGTTATAACGTAACACATATACGTAATACCATATGACAACAACAGCTACTATATTATACTAAATAATAAAATACATGCAAGAATGTGATGTCTGCTTACCAAAAACATAATATTAACAAACAATCGATATGACGCTAGAAGTCATAGCTCATAAGCACATACAATATACTGTATACATTTTCATATATTGTATGCCTATATATATACTTACATGATGTAGAGACGTAGAGTTAACGAAGATATATAAGGATAGAGAAAAAAGGATACAGAGTAGTACTCGCTCCGAGTAGTTGTAGAATTTGAGCATGACATTCATGTTTTGGGCTGATACGTAATGAATGGTTGAGGCAGTGAATGCCGGTTGTTCGGAGCCCGGAGGTCAATGACGACGGTCGAGATGGTGGTTATAGTTTCGTTGATTATTTTTTATTCACTTTCCAGTATCATCTTCTGAAAATAAAACAACCAAATCTATCAATATTTTTTAGTCAAGATATCTCACAAATACACATATACATATTTCCCCTACAAAGATGCATGCATTTAAAGGATTATCTAGCTTCTCTACACTAAAATGTAACAATATGTATGGGGGTGTTTGGGGGAGCGTTAGAGGAGGGCTTTTTAGCTTTTGTGGTATCTTACCGCTAAAAAGCTCTATTTTAGTGTTTGGGAATATGGAGCTTTTTCCTATTTTAAAGGGTTAAAGAGCTAAAAGCTAAAAAGCCAGGATTTTGGAGCTATAAGCTAACGCTGAAAGCTAAAAGCTTACCGCCGCCCCAAACACCCTCTATATGTATGCAGCTAATCATGGGGGAAAAAATTCAGTAACTACACATGAAATCTATTAGTAAAAAAAAATAAGAATCATAGTTAAAGAGAGAACACATAGTTGAGAATTTATCCCATAAAGAATAAGAAATGACCTTTTTGTTGCTTGAGAGAGAGAGAGATGGGGAGGCTGAGTGAGTGAGTATGTATGTATGTATGTATGTATGTATGTATGTATGTATGTATGTATGTGTGTTTAAGTGATTCAATTGAGATTGAGGAACAGTGTCAAACTGTTGAAGTGCTGATGTGTAATATTTTGGAGGAAGTCACAGTAAATCAATGTTTTCTTTTGTATGATATATATATATATATATATATATATATATATATATATATATATATATATATATATATATATATATATATATATATATGTATGTATTAATAAAGTTAAAGTTAATGATGGATTTGCTTCCTTAGTCTAATGGTAAATTTCTTGTCTTTGTTATCTGGAGGTGGCCCCGTTTGTTTCGCATAATATTTTTAAAGGAATTGGAATATGAACGAATTGTAATTTGAATGAATTGGAATCTATCGATTTTATAATCTTGTTTGGTTTACAAATTGATCAATGGAATTGGAATGTAAATTATATCAAATGACAAAATTACCCTTTCATTTTAAGAATTTCATACTCCGTATATATTTTAGACAATAAACTTTCTGTAAAAGATATTTTTTTGGAAAAGTTTGACAAATCTTCTAATTATTTATAAGAGTAAGGTTCAAATGAGTACAACAACTTTATGTGAGAATGAGGGAACCAACATGAATCTGCCACGTGTCACTTTACTCTCTCTCCTCCACATTTTTAAAAATTAAATATCTCTCAAACGGTAAGTCGAAAAATTATAAAAATTGCACCATAAAAATAAGCGTTTTATTCTCTTCGATTAGAGATGTGACAAGGTATACTTTTGACGAACTTTTTTTTTCTTCATTTTTTGGTGGGTTTTAAAAATGAGTATCACATGTGTTATAAGCTGGTAACACTTGTGTTACCAGCGAGTAACACATATGTTACCAGCGAGTAACACATGTGTTACCAGCATTTAGCACATGTGTTACCAGCAACTAACACATGTGTTACCAGCAACTAATACATGTGTTACTATTTTTGTAAAACCCAAAAAATAAAATTCGTCGAAAGTATACCTTGTGAGATGGCAAATTGCTGATTTTTATGGTGTAATTTTTATGATTTTTCGACTTATTATTTGGGAGATATATAAGTTTTAAAAATGTGGGGGAAAGTGGGTTTTGTGACACATGTCATGTTCTGGTTGGTTTCTTTATTCTCATCAAAAATCTCATTCTCATTTGAACCTCACCCTTATTTATAAATACTTAATTTAATATTTCATAATTATAATTATTTTATAAAACTTAAAAAGCATATACTACCTGCTAATATCACAAAACAAAACCACTACCATATCACGTAAGAAATTTTTTAAAGAAACAAATCAAACTCACAAATTCTAAAAACCCTTAATCAGAGGAAGAAAAAATTGTTGGGTAAAATTGGAGTAGGTGATGGTCGTACGACGGTGTGCGACGGTGTGTGATGGCTTGCGACGGAGTGCGACTGTAAGCGATGGATCACGACGGTGAGGGATGGAGTGCGACGGTGTGTGACGGTACCACCCGTACGACGGTAACCGACAGAGACAAAGACAGTGATGTGATGTGTCACACCCCGCCAAACGGTAATTACAATTACATAGAGTGGTTTGCGGAAGCTTAGTGACGTGGCGGGGGTGCGATCAGTAAAACACAACCAACAGATACATACATACTCAGAGCATATGGTTATCGCAGAACGAAATAGATTAAGATGCCATTAGTTAAAGTTTTACAAAAGATTACCACTTGACAAGTAGTAACAGTAATAGTAGTGGTTGAAATCAGTATTTCATAAAATACATAATATCAAAAGTAGATTTCATAGGTATGACTGCAGTAGTTGCAGTTATACAGAGGAAATCCAAGTGTCCCAAAAGTAGTGGCATCCTAACAAGCCCAGGGTAGTCCGTCCTGATATGCATGCAGATCTTACTTACGCTGCTAATTCCCTGAAAAACATAGAGTAAATCGTCAACAAAATTGTTGAGTGAATTCACAGGTTTGTTTGTTATGTAGGAAACGCAAGTTAATCATTTAAGAATAACATTTCCATATGATAGTTGTTCACGTAGTAGGAAACACAAGTTATTAAATATAAATAACATTTCCAATCAGTTATCAGTAGGAAACACAGGTTATTTGAATATAAATAACATTCCCAAATAAGTTGTAGTTGTCGTAGGAAACACAGGTTAACCTAAACAAAGATTAACATTTTCAAATCAGTATACGTAGGAAATCACTTCCTAAACAGTGGTTTTGTGGGAATATTTAGACGATGATCCCTCGAAAGGTGAGCTAAATCTGTCGAGTAAGGTAACACGACCTAACCATATAACCAAACCACGACCCGAATCTGTTGTTGTTTGCCAAGTAGGACATGTAAGTATACGCTCCCAAAACCGTAGGAGGGTCGTCACGGCGATAGTACTATCCGTATACTCAGTGGCTAGAGTCACTAGCTAATGGTTATAGTTTGTAGCCATAAGGTCTTTTATGCACTACATCGTTCAGCCTAGATCTGTACCAAGATTCGTTGTCTAAAATCCCAAAATAGTATGAAAACATTTCATAAATCATAGTTCAAATAGTTGTGTGAAATACCCTTTCACAAACAGTTCAAGTATGAAGTACCCCTTCATATACAGTTCAAATCATTGTATGAAATACCCTTTCATAAAACAGTTAAGCAAATACATACAGTATTTAATCAATCGCAGCATGAAATCTCATTTCATCAATAGTTTAAGTAAATACTTCAAGTATTTAAACAGTTTTCGCATGCAATTATACATACGATTTCTATGTTTTCCACCCCGAGGTTTTAAACATTAAAACATTAAAAAGGGGTTTGTGAACTCACTTAGTAGTAGAGTAGATGTGATAGCTAGCGGTGAAGAGTAGCGTCGCCCAACGAAAGTCAACCTATACAATATAATGTATATATTAACATCAATACGTTTGCTTTGTCGAATCATATTATGTTAATAATTGTTTTGTTTGAAGAAATTGTTGGTGAAAACATGTTAGAACATTTATAAATATACTTGTTGTATTGTATATTTGGTACGTTTGTCCAACGTATGTTATTAACTTAATTAATCAATATATATTACATATATATAAGTTTATCGTTTTATTATTATGCATATAAATTTGGGCTCACGAGTTCCGTTCTCATCTCGAATTATTCGTCTCGGTTTAAGTTTTATATTTTTATATGTTTTGGCCCATTGAACTCAATTCATATATCAATCGTTAAGTCCGTCGCATCAATTGTTAACTTGTTATTTATACCCAATTCGCTCGGCCCAATGAAACAGCCCAGCCGGCCCAAACCCACCTCCACCCGATCGGGTGAGGGGGTTAACCCGTTCGGGTACAAGACTCAACCCGTCCGGGTTGATCTTGTGACCCGTCCGGGTCCACATGTTTTCAGTCCAATAAGCCCAGTCCAACTTATCAGGCCCAAAACGCACGGTCCACTTATGTTTTAGTCCTAGTCCATTAAGGTTTGCGGCCCAAAGAAACCCACCCGTTCGGGTGAGTGGGTTTACCCGTCCGGGTAGAGGCCCATACCCGTCCGGGTTAGATGGGTGACCCGTCCGGGTCTGAAGAGTGACCCATTCGGGTTAGGTTCGATCCAACTCAGTTTCGTTCGCATTTCAGTTTCTAGTTCGAATTAGTTACGTATTTTACTATGGTTTCGAGTCGTGTATGTTTACATATGTTAGTAACACCGTTTTACACGAGTGTACATTGTCGATTTTTACATTTTAAACACATTTATATGCATTATTTTTGGTACAGGGGTGTTTTTCCATGGTTTCATTTTATCATCATTATTATCAACTACAAGATGTATACATATATGATGTTATATTTACATTACAAAATACGAAATTTAAGCAAGAAAATAAAAAAAATCGAAGGTTCCTTACAAAAGAGTTTGTGATGGAGATGATGATACGAAATGAAGATGATGATGATGATGCTCCTGGTTTGTCGTTCTACTTCCCTTCCTGCTTGTTGTTGTTTCTCCAGGTGAAAGAAAAAGAAGAAGAAAATGGTAGATGATTTTGTGTGTGTGGGTGTCGTATGATCACAGAAAGAAATGAGAGGGAGTATGGTTTAAACTGATCGTGTCTCTCAATTATTGATGTTAGGTGCCGAATTTTGGCACCTCAATTTCGAATACGGGTATAATTATAGCAATATAAAATATGATAATTCATATTTTTATTTTGTAGATGCTCTCCTGATTCGTAATATATTATCAGAATAATGAGATTATCATGATTTTTAGTTGTTGTACATTTTTGTACCTTTTACTGCGCGTGTCTAAATAAGCGCCAAATTTCAGTTGAGTTTTGATTTCATATTTTGAGGTAACGTTCTAAACACTTCCAAACGAATGAGAAAATTGGAGTTTTTATGATCCGACCTTTTATGCGTGTTTTAGAATTGTTTCTGTTCGTTATATAATACGTTTTATGTTAAACGTATAATTGAACTATTTTATCTATATGTTATAGGTATATAATTACCCGTAATTAATAATCGAATTATTAATTATTTCATGTCACCAAATCTTGTTAATTATTTTTGTCGGCTTCGTTCCGATGCGTTCGTACGTAATTTATAAATAACTACGTATCATGTAATACTTTTTGTACTATTGTTTTGGGCTCGCTAGACTGACATCACATCACAGGTTAAGTTTAAAACAATCGCAGGGAATTAGCGTAAGAAATGCATGAAATTAAGTATAAACATATATCTAATTTGGAGGAGTGTCACATTCTTCCCCCGTTAGTGAAATCTCGTCCCGAGATTTAATTCGAGCCGTGAGTCTCGGTCACGCTCTCAAATAGGTTAGGGTATTTCTTTTGTATTTCATCCTCTCGTTCCCAGGTAAACTCCAGGCCATGTTTTGAGTTCCAATGAACTTTAACCAGTTTGATTTGTTTGTGTCGAAGTTTCTGCGTTTTCGTGTCCATAACTTCGACAGGTTCCTCCACAAAATTAAGTTTTGAGTCAATAAATACTTCGTCAGGAGGAAGGATAAGTGTTTCATCAAAAAGACACTTTTTGAGGTTGCTAACGTGGAAAGTATCGTGTATGCTACTAAGCTCTTGCGGTAGTCTGAGCTTGTAAGCGACAAGACCAACCCTAGCAAGGATTTCAAATGGTCCGATGTATCGTGGGTTCAGCTTTCCTCGTTTGCCAAATCGTGCTACTCCTTTCCAGGGAGATACTTTGAGTAGGACCTTGTCTCCTACTTGAAACTCAAGAGGTTTACGGCGGTTATCAGCGTAGCTCTTTTGTCGATCTCGTGCCGCTTTCAGTCGGCTCAATACTTGAGTTATTTTGTCAGTGGTTTCCTGGACAAGTTCGGGTCCAGATAGTTGTCTGTCGTCCAACTCTGCCCAACAGAGTGGTGATCGGCACTTGCGTCCATATAACGCCTCAAATGGTGCCATCTGTATACTCGTGTGATAACTATTGTTGTAAGAGAATTCAGCTAGAGGTAGGTGGGTATCCCAGTTACCTCCAAAGTCAATCACATGCTCGCAACAAGTCTTCGAGCGTCTGTATAGTTCGCTCACTTTGGCCGTCAGTCTGCGGGTGGTAGGCAGTACTCATATCAAGTCGAGTACCCAGTGCCTGTTGTGATGTTTGCCAAAAGCGAGAAGTGAATCGTGTATCTCTGTCAGAGATGATGGATAGTGGCACACCATGCCGAGAAACAATCTCTTTAATATAGATTTTAGCTAGTTTCTCCATTCCATCTGTTTCCTTAATAGCAAGAAAGTGGGCTGATTTCGTCAATCGATCGACAATCACCCATATGACATTTGCTCCAGATGCCGTTCTAGGTAACTTCGTAATGAAGTCCATTGTTATTTGCTCCCATTTCCATTTAGGCAACTCAGGCTGTTGCAAAAGCCCAGACGGCTTTTGGTATTCAACCTTTACCTTCGAGCAAGTTAAGCATTTGCTAACGTAGGTGGTAATGTCACGTTTCATTCCAGGCCACCAGTAGAAGCCTTTCAAGTCATGGTACATCTTGTCTGCACCAGGATGTATCGAGTAGTTGGACTTGTGAGCCTCGTCCAAAATCAGTTTGCGCAACTCATCTATGCATGGTACCCAAATTCTATTCATAAAGTACAACGCCCCGTTGTCCTTTTTCTCGAGTTTTTTTCCATTCCTTTTAAGGATTCATCCTTAAGGCGTTCGGGCGTGAAAGCAAGTTCTTGAGCTTCACGAATTTGGGTAATGAGATTCGAGTGGATTGTCAATCCCAAGGCTCGAACTCTTCGAGGTTTGATTCGTTCCTTACGACTCAGGGCATCTGCTACAACGTTAGCTTTACCCGGGTGATACTTTATTTCACGGTCGTAATCGTTAAGTAATTCGACCCAACGTCTTTGTCTCATGTTAAGTTCTTTCTGGTCGAATATATGTTGGAGGCTCTTATGATCAGTGAAGATCGTACACTTTGTACCGTATAGGTAGTGTCTCCAGATCTTTAGTGCAAAAACAACGGCTCCCAATTCCAAATCATGAGTCGTATAGTTTTTCTCATGCACTTTTAGTTGTCGTGATGCATAAGCAATGACCTTTTCGTTTTGCATCAGTACGCAACCCAATCCCTGATGCGATGCATCACAGTATACAACAAAGTTATCTACTCCTTCGGGTAGTGAGAGTATGGATGCGCTGCTCAGTTTCTGTTTCAATAGTTGGAATGCATTCTCTTGCTTCTCATTCCACTCAAATTTCTTGTCTTTTTGAGTTAATGTGGTAAGTGGCTGGGCTATCTTCGAAAAGTTTGCGATGAATCGCCTGTAATAGCCAGCTAGACCAAGAAATTGTCGTACTTCAGTTGGGGTTTTCGGTGCTTCCCAGTTGTTGATTGCCTCAATTTTGGATGGGTCTACGTGAATTCCCTTGTCATTTATCACATGACCAAGGAATTGAACCTCTCGTATCCAAAATTCGCACTTAGAGAACTTTGCATAAAGCTTCTCTTTTTGTAGTAGTTCGAGGACAAGCTTCAGATGTTGCTCGTGATCCTCTTTCGTTCGTGAGTATACCAAGATGTCGTCAATAAACACAATGATGAATTTATCCAGATAGGGTTTGCATACTCTATTCATCAAGTCCATGAATACTGCTGGTGCGTTGGTCAGTCCAAAAGGCATGACTAGGAACTCGTAATGACCGTATCGAGTCCTAAACGCGGTTTTCGGTACATCTTCTTCTCGTACCTTAAGTTGATGGTAACCAGATCGTAGGTCAATTTTTGAATAATAACTTGACCCTTGTAGTTGATCAAACAGATCGTCAATGCGTGGTAACGGGTATCGGTTCTTGATAGTTACCTTGTTCAGTTCACGGTAATCGATGCACATTCGCATAGATCCATCCTTTTTCTTAACAAACAAAACCGGAGCTCCCCAAGGTGAAAAGCTCGGACGGATGAATCCCAAGTCTAGAAGTTCTTGCAATTGTGTGGATAGCTCTTGCATTTCCGAGGGAGCTAGACGATAAGGTGCACGTGCGATAGGTGCGGCTCCTGGCACCAGGTCAATGTGAAACTCAACTTGTCGTGGGGGTGGCAATCCCGGCAACTCATCAGGGAACACTCCTGGATAGTCGCGTACAATAGGTACCTCGTCTATACGTCATTCCTCGGATTTCTTTTCTACAATGTGTGCCAGAAATGCTTGGTACTCCTTTCGGAGATATTTACTGGCCTTCAAACATGAAATCATCTTTGTAGCACTTTTTCGTTTCTCACCTTGAACCACAAGTGTTTCTCCTGTTGACAGGGGTAACCGTACCAGTTTATCGTAACATATGATCTCAGCGCGGTTCTTAGATAACCAATCCATACCGACTACAACGTCAAAACTTCCCAACTTAACCGGTAGCAAGTCTATTTCGAAGAGATGACCTTCTAACTCCAAGGTACATCCCGGTACTATTTCTCCTGATTCGATCAACTCACCATCGGCTAACTCTATTGTATACTTGTTGTCTAATTTACGGGATTCAAGTTCTAATAGTGGTCTAAACTCAGTAGACACAAAACTTAAATCAGCACCCGAATCAATTAACACAGAGGCATAATGGTTGTTTACGAGAAACATACCAGTGACGGTGTTTAGGTCCTGGCGTGCCTCTTGTGCTCCGATCACAAATGCCCTTCCTTGAGCCGGTTGATTGTTGATGTTGTTGGCTCGGTTATTGTTGTTACCGCGGTTGTTATTGTTGTTGCGGTTATAGTTGTTGTTGTTGAGCTTAGGGCATCGGTTGGGTAGTGTCCTTGCTCACCACATTCAAAACATCCCTGGTTTTGACGCTCAGTGTTTGCCCGTGGGGGAGGGTTGGTTTTACAGTCTCGAGTCTTATGTCCCCATGCCTTACAGTTTCCACAATACCCACATCCACCTTCGTGGTGTCGGTTGCACTTATCACATTTGGGTTTGTTACCCATATATGGTTTCGATTCAGTAGTGGTGGTAACATATGCTTTCACATTTCCAGAATGTTTCTTGTTTTGCTGACCCTGACGGTCAGAACCACTACCATTCCACTTCCGCTTTGCACCACCAGAAGTACTAACATCAGTACTGTTTGGTTCACTTTTTCCCGACACAGCTTTCTTAGTCATTGTCCCCATCCTGACCGCCTCATCGGTCAAACTCTGTGCTAATGTAACAGCACTCCTGAAAGTGTCCGGTTTGGACGATGTTACTAGGCTACGAATTTGTGGTGCCAAACCGTATATGTAGCGTTCGATACGCTTATACTCTGGTGTCACCATGTGTGGCACTAGACGTGCAAGCTCCTGAAACTTGGTGGTGTACCCAGTAATATCAGCACCAGTCATGGTAATGTTCCACAACTCTGTTTCTATCTTCTGCATCTCACTGCGAGGGCAGAATTCCTCCAACATCAAATTTTTAAATGTCCCCCATGACATTGAATAAGCAGTTGGTCGACCAAGTGATTGGATCTGACTGTTCCACCAAGTGAGCGCTTTGTCAGCCAAAGTGCAAGTAGCATACTTCACCATACAGTCAGGTGAACAGTCACTAATGTCCAATACCGATTCAGTTTTCTCTATCCAATGAATCATACCAATTGCACCCTCGGTGCCACGGAAAGAAATCGGCTTACAAGCCTGAAATGTTTTGTATGAACACCCTCGGCTAGCATTCACGGGTGTCTCAGTATTAGCAGGGGTAGATCCACTGTTGTTAACTCCATGTTCGCGACTACGGCTTGCCTCATATTCAGCAATACCTTCAACTATTCTTCGTGCGATCATCTGTTCGGTGGTTTCAGGGGGTGGAGGTGGAGGCGTAGTCGTTCTTTGACTTTTTCTAGTGACTCGTCGTCGGGGAGGCATGATTTAGCTCTGCGATGAATAAAATGCAGAGTGTTAATGTTGAGATAGTGAATGTGAATAGATCAAAGATTCACACTTGATAGAAATGAATGACATGAAAAGATGAATGAACAGGGTTTTACAACACGTGCCTTACAACTTTGAAACACCCACATGTACCTAGCATAATATAATCATGTTGGCCAGGCGTCATTATATAATGTCCAATACATATTTCTTTTCATTGTCGTTTAGCACCGTTAATTTCAGAGGTTCTCAAGAATAATCAATCACCAAGATGCAATATGTTTCAGGGTTTACAAGAATTGATTACAAAGTTATCGATAAAGTATAGTTTTAATCACAAGTCGACAGTTGTAAGAGAAAATAATATGGTTGATAATAGGTATAACGAACACGCGATGTAAACCAAACATACAATATATATTAAAAAGTCATAACGCTGTTACATTAGTTTAGTACAAAATGAGATGGGATTTCTAATATACCCATCGATGGTTAGCGTTATACAAAAGGTAATGGGTTTTCTATACATGAACCCATTCTACTAACAAAGTTCCATCCAACATACAGCTAGTACACACCTAGTACATACATACGTGTACATCAAAAGTAGTAGTATAATCTAGTGTAGGCACAAACCGCCATACACAGGCCTAACGGAACCATGGTAAATACATCCTAACCGCAACCATCACTGCTGCAGTCATCACACACACACTAGCTACAATCTCTGACACCCTAGCACGCCTCTCTAAAGCTGCAACGCGTGCACGGGTGGATGCTAGACTCTGCCAGTCTGTCTGACGGTGAGTCTCCACAAAATCCATCCTCTGATGGAGCATAGCCATATCCATGTCAGTGCGGGAGGCATCGCTCAGTAGCTCCATCACATCTCTGCTCCTGCTAGAGGATATCCTAAACATGGTGTGGACCACAGCCACAAGGGTAGGCACAGTGAGCTCCAGAGGCTCACCAGTGAGAAATGCAAATGGTGGTGAGTGGGAGGACTCTCCAATCTCAAAGGTCGAGGGAATACCCTCTAGTGATCTCCACTCTCTCAATACTCGAGGCATCCAGTCCAGATGAGAAGGTCGGAGCCTCTTCTGTGGCGGCTCGACAACTGGAACCTCAGGCTCAGTCACTGGCGCCTTATCGCGCGGCGCGAGTGGTCCCCTGGGAAAATCCCGAACACAGATCCTAGCTGTCATCCTAGGTACAGGCACACGAGAGGTACTCGCAACAGGTGGTGTAGGGGTAGGAGTGACCACAGGTGCGGTCGGAGGTGGCACTAAATAAGCATCACTAGTGTCAACAGACATGGCTCCCACGTGAGTGGGTGTGCTCTCGATCCCTGACTCAGCAACACTCTGGCGAGTGTCCTCGCTGGGATCCTCCTCTGAGCTCGTGACCACAATCGGAAATCGTCCAGCCATGCTGCAACAAGGAGTCGTAGGTGATGTGTCAGTAGTATGTTAGTTGTATGCAAAGTATGTATGCATGAATGCACAAATGTTCTAGCCAAGACTATAATCTAGGTCTCTAAGGTTCCAAGTCACTTAAAGACTGCTAGTTCGCTATAACCAATGGCTCTGATACCAAGTCTGTCACACCCCGCCAAACGGTAATTACAATTACATAGAGTGGTTTGCGGAAGCTTAGTGACGTGGCGGGGGTGCGATCAGTAAAACACAACCAACAGATACATACATACTCAGAGCATATGGTTATCGCAGAACGAAATAGATTAAGATGCCATTAGTTAAAGTTTTACAAAAGATTACCACTTGACAAGTAGTAACAGTAATAGTAGTGGTTGAAATCAGTATTTCATAAAATACATAATATCAAAAGTAGATTTCATAGGTATGACTGTAGTAGTTGCAGTTATACAGAGGAAATCCAAGTGTCCCAAAAGTAGTGGCATCCTAACAAGCCCAGGGTAGTCCGTCCTGATATGCATGCAGATCTTACTTACGCTGCTAATTCCCTGAAAAACATAGAGTAAATCGTCAACAAAATTGTTGAGTGAATTCACAGGTTTGTTTGTTATGTAGGAAACGCAAGTTAATCATTTAAGAATAACATTTCCATATGATAGTTGTTCACGTAGTAGGAAACACAAGTTATTAAATATAAATAACATTTCCAATCAGTTATCAGTAGGAAACACAGGTTATTTGAATATAAATAACATTCCCAAATAAGTTGTAGTTGTCGTAGGAAACACAGGTTAACCTAAACAAAGATTAACATTTCCAAATCAGTATACGTAGGAAATCACTTCCTAAACAGTGGTTTTGTGGGAATATTTAGACGATGATCCCTCGAAAGGTGAGCTAAACCTGTCGAGTAAGGTAACACGACCTAACCATATAACCAAACCACGACCCGAATCTGTTGTTGTTTGCCAAGTAGGACATGTAAGTATACGCTCCCAAAACCGTAGGAGGGTCGTCACGGCGATAGTACTATCCGTATACTCAGTGGCTAGAGTCACCTAGCTAATGGTTATAGTTTGTAGCCATAAGGTCTTTTATGCACTACATCGTTCAGCCTAGATCTGTACCAAGATTCGTTGTCTAAATTCCCAAAATAGTATGAAAACATTTCATAAATCATAGTTCAAATAGTTGTGTGAAATACCCTTTCACAAACAGTTCAAGTATGAAGTACCCCTTCATATACAGTTCAAATCATTGTATGAAATACCCTTTCATAAAACAGTTAAGCAAATACATACAGTATTTAATCAATCGCAGCATGAAATCTCATTTCATCAATAGTTTAAGTAAATACTTCAAGTATTTAAACAGTTTTCGCATGCAATTATACATACGATTTCTATGTTTTTCACCCCGAGGTTTTAAACATTAAAACATTAAAAAGGGGTTTGTGAACTCACTTAGTAGTAGAGTGGATGTGATAGCTAGCGGTGAAGAGTAGCGTCGCCCAACGAAAGTCAACCTATACAATATAATGTATATATTAACATCAATACGTTTGCTTTGTCGAATCATATTATGTTAATAATTGTTTTGTTTGAAGAAATTGTTGGTGAAAACATGTTAGAACATTTATAAATATACTTGTTGTATTGTATATTTGGTACGTTTGTCCAACGTATGTTATTAACTTAATTAATCAATATATATTACATATATATAAGTTTATCGTTTTATTATTATGCATATAAATTTGGGCTCACGAGTTCCGTTCTCGTCTCGAATTATTCGTCTCGGTTTAAGTTTTATATTTTTATATGTTTTGGCCCATTGAACTCAATTCATATATCAATCGTTAAGTCCGTCGCATCAATTGTTAACTTGTTATTTATACCCAATTCGCTCGGCCCAATGAAACAGCCCAGCCGGCCCAAACCCACCTCCACCCGATCGGGTGAGGGGGTTAACCCGTTCGGGTACAAGACTCAACCCGTCCGGGTTGATCTTGTGACCCGTCCGGGTCCACATGTTTTCAGTCCAATAAGCCCAGTCCAACTTATCAGGCCCAAAACACACGGTCCACTTATGTTTTAGTCCTAGTCCATTAAGGTTTGCGGCCCAAAGAAACCCACCCGTTCGGGTGAGTGGGCTTACCCGTCCGGGTAGAGGCCCATACCCTTCCGGGTTAGATGGGTGACCCGTCCGGGTCTGAAGAGTGACCCGTTCGGGTTAGGTTCGATCCAACTCAGTTTCGTTCGCATTTCAGTTTCTAGTTCGAATTAGTTACGTATTTTACTATGGTTTCGAGTCGTGTATGTTTACATATGTTAGTAACACCGTTTTACACGAGTGTACATTGTCGATTTTTACATTTTAAACACATTTATATGCATTATTTTTGGTACAGGGGTGTTTTTCCATGGTTTCATTTTATCATCATTATTATCAACTACAAGATGTATACGTATATGATGTTATATTTACATTACAAAATACGAAATTTAAGCAAGAAAATAAAAAAAATCGAAGGTTCCTTACAAAAGAGTTTGTGATGGAGATGATGATACGAAATGAAGATGATGATGATGATGCTCCTGGTTTGTCGTTCTACTTCCCTTCCTGCTTGTTGTTGTTTCTCCAGGTGAAGAAAAAGAAGAAAATGGTAGGTGATTTTGTGTGTGTGGGTGTCGTATGATCACAGAAAGAAATGAGAGGGAGTATGGTTTAAACTGATCGTGTCTCTCAATTATTGATGTTAGGTGCCGAATTTTGGCACCTCAATTTCGAGTACGGGTATAATTATAGCAATATAAAATATGATATTTCATATTTTTATTTTGTAGATGCTCTCCTGATTCGTAATATATTGTCCGAATAATGAGATTATCATGATTTTTAGTTGTTGTACATTTTTGTACCTTTTACTGCGCGTGTCCAAATAAGCGCCAAATTTCAGTTGAGTTTTGATTTCATATTTTGAGGTAACGTTCTAAACACTTCCAAACGAATGAGAAAATTGGAGTTTTTATGATCCGACCTTTTATGCGTGTTTTAGAATTGTTTATGTTCGTTATATAATACGTTTTATGTTAAACGTATAATTGAACTATTTTATCTATATGTTATAGATATATAATTACTCGTAATTAATAATCGAATTATTAATTATTTCATGTCACCAAATCTTGTTAATTATTTTTGTCGGCTTCGTTCCGATGCGTTCGTACGTAATTTATAAATAACTACGTATCATGTAATACTTTTTGTACTATTGTTTTGGGCTCGCTAGACTGACATCACATAATAGGTTAAGTTTAAAACAATCGCAGGGAATTAGCGTAAGAAATGCATGAAATTAAGTATAAACATATACCTAATTTGGAGGAGTGTCACATGATGTTGCTCTGAGAAGGAGGGTGAAGTGGCAAAAGCTAGAAGAATGGGGGCCGAATATGAAACGAACCATGGAGAAGAAATGGTTTCACTTGTGACTTGTGTCTGAGACTACGAGGGCGTGTTTGTTTCGCGGAATTCCCCGGAATTCGTCGGAATTGGAATTTGAATTCCCTCTCTATGTTGTTTGGTTGGGTATAATGATGGAATTGGAATTTGTCAAATTCCTTCAAATTCCTTTGACCGATGGAATTTAACATTCCATCCATTTATTGAAGGAAAGTTTGAAATTCAGAAGGAATGTTTAGTTTTGACAAAAAAAACCCTTCAAATAAAAAAGGGCATAAATCTTCTCATACTTGACTTTCATACATTTGCTATCACTTTTAAATCCATTAGTAACAGCAGGTCACCTCTGGTGACCCTCCGACGACATCTCAGCAATCCTCCGACGACCTCTCCGGCAACCTTCCCTACAACCAACGTCCTCCAATTCCTTCTTAACACCACAGTCGCAACAGTCACCATCGTAACAGTTACAATCACCTGCTATTTTGGCTCTTTGTTCTTCCTTCTCATCTTGGATTTGGATTTCTAGGGGGTTTTTTTTTTTCAAGATTTTCAATTTGTATATTTTTATTTGATTGTGATTCAAGAGGTATGTTTTAATTAATGGTAGATGTTCATGGGTGATTTGGTTCATACTCTTGGCAATTAATAAAGTGGGTCATGTTGTGGGCGATTGATGACGGTAATTTCATGGGGTTTTTTTCTTTTTCTGGGTTTCAAGGTTTTTATGTTGGTAAACTGTGTCTATCTTTTGGATTGAAGGATTTGGTAGGTGTATTATAATACGTATGTAATTTAATCATGGTAGGATAATTATGATTTATGAGCTTTACAAATTTTTACCGATATATAACATTTATAATTTATAATTTATTCAAAAGTTATAAAAGTTAACAATTTTATAATAGATTCTACAAGTATAACAAATTAGAAAGATAAAAAGTAAGGAAAATATAAAAAGGGTAATTTTATAATTTACTATTATTTAAATTCCAATTCCGTTCGTAAATTTCTTCCAACCAAACACAATACAAATTCCTTTAAATTCTAATTCCTTCATATTCCAATTCCATCAAATTCCAATTCCTTTGACAAATTCCAATTCCTTTAAAAACTTTCTGTGAAACAAACGGACCCTCGAGGGGTTTTTTTTTGTCAGTATATTCAATTCCTTTGAAATACAAAACTTTACTCACAAATTGGGAAGGAATGCTTAATTCATTTGAACAAAGGATTTTGAAGGAATTTGAAACATTCCAATTCCATCACTTTTTGAACCAAACATGCAAAGGGATGGAATTCACTTTCCAATTTCTTCAAATTCCAATCAAATATGTGAATCAAACATGGCCTAAGTGTTTAAGTCCAACTTGTTTAAGACATTTGAACATACACCGAAATCGGTTAGTTGCAAATGAACGTCTAATCAAAGGTTACTTCGCCGACAGGTTGAAATGCCCCACCGAGGCGAAATTCCCCGATCATTTCAAGCGTAGATTCCTTTGAATAGTTAGACGGTATATCTAGCTATTCTCAAACACCTAGTCGGGATCAATTTTTATATTTTCAATCTCAACCATATTATCTTGTAGTTGGTTTTAGGCTTTTAGCACTATATAAACGTATATAGGTCATGTACCATATGTGTCAATTGGCATACTCCACATCACTAAAGTTTATTGATGAATATTTACGAATAGAAGAATAAACGTCAGTTGAATGTTTACAAAATTTTACGAAGTGTACGATAGTTTTGTAGAGAATTAACATTTGAAAACCAACCTACGATGACATTTGACAGTTATACATCATCTTTATGGTGTTGTGCAGTGAAACACTACATCACTATAAAGAACAATTAGTAGTGTATGGAGTTTTTTGGGTGGTGTAAGAATCATTATCGATTTAAAAAAAGGATAGTCGCTAGCTACTATTTCAATCAACCACTCCTTACCACTTGTAATATATCACACTTTCTTGTTTGTTTGATCCCAACTCATAACATTTTAAATAGAAATCCATAACCAAAACAAGATTGAATACTCAATTTCATAACTAAGGCCGGTATTCTTTACATATGTGATAAACTCAATGTTGAATTTTTTTTTGTTTTGTTTTGGATAAATCGCCTTACAAACAAATATTTGAGATCTTTCAACAATTACCCTAATCACAATAATGTAATA
The DNA here is from genome assembly GCA_949592205.1 of Helichrysum umbraculigerum. Taxonomy (NCBI): domain Eukaryota; kingdom Viridiplantae; phylum Streptophyta; class Magnoliopsida; order Asterales; family Asteraceae; genus Helichrysum; species Helichrysum umbraculigerum. The sequence continues at coordinate 31,863,394 of CATIUR010000006.1, forward strand.
AGTTAATTATCTAAATAATAATTGAAATGATCAACAAAGGATGCAGATTTCAATTTGTGTAAAAGAACCATGAATTAATGTTGTTTCCACGAACACAGTTTTTATGACCAACTGCATTAACTAATGACCCGCACCAGGGCTTGGGCCAGAGTCCTTACGTCCTTCAATCAACTCGACATTTTCATACTTGTGCCTGATTCCAGGACTTGGTCCCCTTTGATTCCACCCAAAGTTTGAATGCTCATGAACTCGTTCCCAACTCCGTCTTTAATCCCTTCCAATGCATAATCATGTCCGATTCCAGGACTAGGTCCCGGCTTGATTCCTCCAAGTGTGGCCTTGTCTTGATCAACCCCATGTCCTATGCCAGGACTCGGTCCAGAATCTTTAGTGGAACCCAAAGAGAAGTGATCAAAAAATTCGTTGTTGTCGTCAGGACAAGTAATTGTATTTAGAATATTTAATGGTCGTGCACGTATTATGATGGCCAAGTTGAGTAACACGAGAAGGGTTACGAGATTTTGGCACTCGATAACCCTAGCCATCTCTTTAGAATTGGTGTACGAGGAGAAGGAAGTGAGAAAATGTTAGGTTGTGGACGTGGTTTATGTACAGAATTAAAAAGTTTTGGATTGATATTTATCAGGAACGGCTCAAGGTCCAATGAGGCCTAAAGCGAATATCAAATATGAGGCCTTATCAATTCTTCGATATAGTACGCATAATCTATTTCTAAAGTTTTAATAAAGCAAATGTTAACCATTCCGTTGTAATATAGTATATCAACTTTAATAGTTTGCTACTTATTGCATTTTTATAGAAAAAATTCTTAAACTCAACCAAAACAAGTGTATTTCAAGAAGATCATCTTCAATCTTTTACTTATAAAATACTATGTATAAAACCCTGAAATGAGATGAAACTATTGACCAATATAGACATAAAGATCTACATTCTATTGGTCTTAGTTTATAACTTTATATGAAGGTTTATCGAAGTTTTTTAGCTAGAAATAGAAAATACAACAATAACTCACATATTTTATCTTATAAAATACAAATACCTTACTAATTTTTAATTATATTGATATCATGTATGTCAATTTTACTTCTAAAAAGCATTACGTGATATAATTAATGCACAATTTTATGTGAAATTTGAAGATCACTTAGATACTTATTAGATCAATGTATTAGTCATGTATCAATCACTATGTAATTCAAAATAATCGATCAATTATGTTTGAAATAATTGAGTTGGTTGGTTATATGAGAAATAATACAATAAATGATAAAGCGAAAAAAATGCGTAGGTGTAACACCCCCGAAATTCACTGTTTTGCGGAAGCATAGTTTGGGGTGTTACTAATCAAATATCACAGCACAAAGATAAAGCAAACGACATCTATATGCAACGTTTGTAAATTAGTTACATTCCATAGATATAATGTTTGAAAACTTAGTGTTTTCGTATACAAAATGTAGTTTCCCCTAGAGTCCACGCGTATAGCGGGAGATTCTATTACATAATCGTAATATACAAAAGATAATGCTAAGAATCTCCGTTAATGCAGTTGTGTTGAAATCATGCGACTCTAGCTAAAATCCTGGAGTAATCCTACTCCATCCGGGTACCTGAGAAACATGCTAAAAAGTGTCAACCAAAAGGTTGGTGAATCTCACAGGTTTGTAAGTAATATCAGCTTTGAACACGAGATTTCATCAGTAATGCCCGCAGGCGTAAAATCAGCAATTTCAGTCCAGAAATCGTAAACCAGTATTTGCAATCCCGCAAATGTAAGTAAGTAAGTTTATACCGTTGCCATGAGGCTCATAATCGAAGCTTAACCCGTAAGTAATAAGTTTGCTCCCGTGACATGCTCGTAAATGAGCAAGCATCAGTAACGAATAATTAGTCACCCGTTTCTACGTGTAAATCAGTACGTGGCAGCGCTACTGCCCCGGGTGGGGAGGGTCATTTCCCTAATGGATCCATTAACTAGTGTTCGCGCTTAAGTCCATAACTAACGATATATGATGGAGAGACTTCTGTTTGTAAGTAAACTCATGTAATTCCGTTTGGTATAGTAAACAGTTTTAGTACTTGTGTTCAAGGAAAAATAGTAGCATGTATCTCCCCCAATAAGATAAACAGTAAAAGTGGGGCCGTAAGACTCACCTGAGTCTCGTAGTAATCAGCTGCAATTAGCAAGTAGTAAGTAAAGCAAGTAGGTTCTCTGAACCCGTAACCTTCAAATGCCTATTCATATGAAGTTATGTAAGTATGCGTCTCACGAGACGTTTCGTTTAGTTGTACACAACTAGTATAGCCAATGTTTGTCCGTATGTTTGTAATTGTTCGTTTGTTGAAAAACATGTTTGGGCCCGTTGGTGACGGTTTGTAGCAAAATTTCTAAAATGTTGACTTTGCTACAGTAAATTGCTACAGTACTGCTACAGTAAAATTTGACTTTTTTGTACAGTAACTTTGACTTTAAAATTTTGGTTTTCTGTGTTTTTGCGACACAATCTGCGACACTAAAGTTTGGTATGCGACACAGTGGTTGTGTCGCATAGGAATGCGACACAAGAGCCCTGCGACACAGTGATTGTGTCGCAAAAGCTTGCGATGCTAAATCAATAGCGACATAAGGGTTGTGTCGTATAATGTTTACGACACAAAGGTACGACACAGAGTACGACATAAAATACGACACTAAATGGTTTATGCGACATAGCATGCGACACAAACGTTGTGTCGCAAAGATGAACATCAGCCCAGCAACTTTCGGATGTCGAGATTTTCCGACCAAAAACGCAAATCTAACCCATTTTTGAGCTGTAAAATCGTGTTTTCTTCTTTGTTTAGGTTATAGCTATGTTGTGTACACCATATTACATCAAAATAATACCTCAAAATGAGTAAATCTAAGTTTTTAGAGAAATCCTTACAATTGCAAATCGAGGCCGAAAAAGGAAGAAAACGAGTATGTTGCCTTTGTAAATCTTGTTCCTCTCTTGGTGGTGATTCCGAAAATGTGAATCTTGTGGGTTGCTTTGATGATTCCGAAAATATGTAAGAAATGGGTGGAGAGAGTTTAGAATGTGTGTGTGTTTTGTATAAGTGAAAATGAAAGAAGAAGATTGAGAGGTGGTGGGGTGTTGGCTGATCCCAAAAGGAAAGGAGGGAAAAACACTCCTCAAAACCCAGTGTTTACTCCGTGTCCTAATCGTTTAATCGTTCGTTTTTAGTATTTAACCAAATAGTTATGTTTTAAAATGTAACTGGAGTATTTAAATAAAATACCTTGAAATTAAAAATAATAAAAACATTTGTCGAGATATTTAAATTATTAAGCCGCGTTTATTTCATTTTGTTGCGTTAGTTAAAATGTCGTCGCGATAATATATAAATAATGCTCGTTCGGTTGCGTATTTTATGTAATAAAATACGTTCTCATTATTTAAGTAAATTTCTGTCACCAACGTCCAAGTAAACTGTGTCGGACTCCGTCCGGTTAATTCGTACGATTTATCCAAATCGCGTAATTACACACACATATATATAAATCACCTTATATATATATATATATATATATATATATATATATATATATATATATATATATATATACAAATAGAGCCTGTAATTAGTCCTATTACATACTAATTACAACTAGTTACAAACAATTAGGCATAATTAATTATCCTAATTATGCAGGTGTTACATTCTCCCCTTGTTAAAGAAATTTCGTCCCGAAATTAGCTTGGGTGCACGGACGGTGCGTTATCTGGGAAGAGATGTGGGTATTTCTGTCGTATTTGGTCTTCCCGTTCCCAGGTGAACTCAGGGCCGCGCCTAGAATTCCACCTGACCTTTACGATGGGAATACGACTCTGTTTCAATCGTTTGACCTCACGGTCCATGATTTCCATAGGTTCCTCGACAAAATGAAGTTTATCATCGATTTGAATTTCGTCGAGCGGTATAATCAGTGTCTCGTCAGACAGACATTTCTTCAAGTTAGAAATGTGGAATGTGTTGTGTACGCTGCTAAGTTCAGCAGGAAGTTGCAGGCGGTATGCCACTGGACCAATCCTTTCAAGGATTTCGAATGGTCCGATGTATCTAGGATTTAGTTTGCCTCGCTTTCCGAATCGAATGACACCCTTCCACGGTGCCACTTTGAGAAGTACCTTGTCCCCTACCTGGAACTCAAGGTGTTTGCGTCTCACGTCAGCATAGCTTTTCTGACGATCACGTGCGGCTTTCAACCGGTTTTGAATACCGATGATTTTCTCAGTAGTTTCCTGAATGATTTCTGGACCCGTGAGTTGGGATTCTCCTAACTCAGTCCAACAGATAGGTGATCGGCACTTACGTCCGTAAAGTGCCTCGAAGGGTGCAGCCTTTATGCTGGTATGGTAACTGTTGTTGTACGAAAACTCGCACAACGGTAAGTGATTTTCCCAAGAAGTACCGAAGTCAACTACGCAGGCTCGTAGCATATCTTCCAGTGTTTGAATGGTTCGCTCGCTTTGGCCATCGGTTTGCGGGTGATAAGCAGTACTCATATCCAGACGAGTACCAAGAGATTTTTGTAGCGATTGCCAAAAGTTAGAAGTAAAACGGCTGTCCCTATCCGAGATGATCGAGATAGGTACACCATGTCGCGAGATGATTTCTTTGACATAGATGCGAGTCAGACGCTCCATCTTGTCGGTTTCCTTGATGGCCAGAAAATGAGCAGATTTCGTGAGACGGTCCACGATCACCCAAATGGTATCGCAACCACTCGAAGTTTTCGGTAGTTTGGTGATGAAGTCCATGGAAATCTGTTCCCATTTCCATTGAGGAATTTCAGGTTGTTGGAGCAACCCCGAGGGTCTTTGGTGTTCGGCCTTGACTTTGGAACAGGTTAGGCATTTACTGACGTACAAGGCAATGTCAGCTTTCATGTTAGGCCACCAATACAACCCTTTGACGTCGTGATACATCTTGTCAGATCCAGGGTGTATAGAGTATCGAGATTTGTGAGCTTCAGCCATCACCAAATCTCGCAAGTTTCCGAATTTGGGTAACCACACCCGGTTAGAGAAGTATCGAGTTCCATCGGGTTTGATTTTGAATTGTTTATCCAAGCCTCGCAAGGCTTCATTTTTCAAGTTTTCATCATTGAGTGCTTCAAGTTGAGCGGTAAGGATTTGAGCAGGAAACTCGTTATGAATTGTCATAGAAAGTGCTCGGACTCGAAGGGGTTTCACTCGTTCTTTTCGGCTTAAGGCATCGGCAACTACGTTAGCCTTGCCCGGATGGTATTTGATCTCGCAGTCGTAGTCACTAAGTAACTCAACCCAGCGACGTTGCCTCATGTTTAGATCCTTCTGATCAAATATGTGTTGGAGACTTTTGTGATCAGTGAAGATAGTGCTTTTCGTACCGTAGAGATAATGTCTCCAGATTTTCAATGCGAAGACCACAGCACCTAACTCGAGGTCGTGGGTCGTATAGTTTTTCTCGTGGATTTTTAGTTGTCGTGAGGCATAGGCAATGACTTTTTCCCGTTGCATCAACACACAACCAAGTCCTTGGTGTGAGGCGTCGTAGTAAACTACGAAATCGTCGGTGCCCTCGGGTAAGGACAAGATCGGTGCACTGCAAAGTTTGTTTTTCAATAGTTGGAAAGCTGACTCTTGTTTATCAGTCCAATCGAACTTCTTATTTTTCTGAGTCAGTGTGGTTAGGGGAACAGCTATTCTTGAAAAGTTTTCGATGAATCGGCGGTAATAACCAGCAAGACCTAAGAATTGTCTCACTTCGGTTGGAGTGGTCGGTGACTCCCAGCCCTTGATTGCTTCAATCTTGGCGGGATCAACATGAATTCCTTGGCTGTCAATCACGTGCCCGAGGAATTGAACGGTTCGAATCCAGAACTCACACTTAGAGAATTTGGCATATAACTCTTCGTGTTTCAGAAGTCCTAAAATGGTTTTCAGATGTTGAGCATGTTCCTGCTCGTTGCGATAGTAAATCAGAATATCGTCGATGAACACAATGACGAATTTGTCAAGATATGGTTTGCACACCCGATTCATAAGGTCCATGAATACGGCCGGTGCGTTGGTCAACCCGAATGGCATCACTTGGAATTCGTAATGCCCATAACGAGTTCGGAAAGCTGTCTTTGGGATATCATTGTCACGGACTCGGAGTTGATGATAACCCGATCGTAGATCAATCTTTGAGTAAACACTCGATCCCTGGAGTTGGTCAAATAGGTCATCGATTCTGGGAAGTGGATACCGATTCTTTATGGTTAGCTTATTCAGCTCTCGGTAATCGATACACATGCGGAAAGATCCATCTTTCTTTTTCACGAATAAGACCGGAGCTCCCCAAGGCGAGGAACTTGGTCGAATGAATCCTCTGTCCAGGAGTTCCTGTAGTTGGTTAGACAACTCCTGCATTTCGGATGGTGCTAAACGGTAAGGGGCTCGTGCCACGGGTGCAGCTCCAGGCACAAGTTCGATTTGAAATTCAACTTGTCTAGGTGGCGGAAGTCCGGGCAAGTCTTCAGGAAAGACTTCCGGGAAATCCCGTACGATTGGAACATCCTCAAGTCGCTTCTCCTCCGACTTCTCCTCCGTTACATGTGCGAGAATGGCTTGATACCCTTTTCGTAGATATTTTCTAGTTTTCAGACAGGAGACAATATTCAGATTCCGTCTGCCGGTCTCCCCTTGTAGGACTAAGGTTCCACCGGAGACAAGAGGTATGCGAACGAGTTTGTCATGACAGATGATTTCAGCTCGGTGCTTGGACAACCAATCCATACTGACAATAATATCGAAGCTGCCGATCTCGACAGGGATTAAATCAATGGGAAACGTTTCGTTCGTGAGGTTAAGTGTACAGTTGTGTATGATGCTATCAGTCTCAATCAGTTTGCCGTTAGCTAATTCAACAATGTATTTAGTATCTAAGGCAGTGGGAGTTATATCAAGTAAAGGGCTAAATTTCTCAGAAATGAAGCTTCTATCAGCACCGGTATCAAATAATACCGAAGCAGTAAGGTCGTTGAGAAGAAACGTACCCGTCACGACATTCGGGTCTTGTCTGGCTTCCCCAGCCTTAATAACGAATGATCTGCCGCGAGTAGGGTTGTTGTTGTTTTTCAGCTTTGGGCAATCTTTCTTGAAGTGCCCTGAATTTCCGCACCCAAAGCAGGCCTTTGGTGCATTGGTGTTGGGGGTAGGAATGTTGGTTCGGCAATCCTTGGCTAGATGCCCGAACCGTTTGCAGTTGGAGCAAGGGCAAGAACCGTCATGGTGGCGGTTGCATTTGTTACAGTAGGGTCTGCTCCCGCTGTACCCTTTCTTCTCCGAAGTTCCAGATGAATAAGCCTTAATGAACTCAGGCTTTTTGTTGGAGGTTTGGTTAGATGAGTTGGGGTTTCCTTCCCACTTGCGTTTGTTGTTTGCAGATGGAGTTGAAGTTGTGCCACGGCGGACAGAATTTGCCGTTAGTTCATGGGCCATACGGATGGCGCTCTGTATAGTACCTGGTTTGGATGAAGTCACCAGGTCCTGTAGTCTCTCAGGGAGTCCATCAACGAATTTCTCAATCCTCTTGTACTCAGGATCGACCATGGTTGGGCACAGAAGATCCAGTTGGTGGAAACGGTTTGTGTATCCGGTGATGTCATCACCCTGCATCTTGTGGTTCCAAAATTCCATTTCTAGCTGTTTCAATTCATCCCTGGGGCAGTACTCGCCCCTCAACATTTCCTTCAACTCCTCCCACGGGAGTTGGTAAGCAGTAGCAACACTCACAGTCTGGGAATAAGTGTTCCACCAGGTGAGTGCGGTGTCAGTAAAAGTACTAACGGAGAACTTAACCTTATCTCCCTCCGCACAGTTGCAGATAAGAAATACAGACTCAACTTTCTCGATCCAGCGTACTAGACCGATAGCTCCCTCGGTACCTGCAAAGTTTAGAGGTTTGCAGTTCTGGAAGTCCTTGTAAGAACAAGGTTTAGCACCAGAGGTTTCAGCAGCATCGCTGTTTCTCGAGGAATTTGGTGGAGTATTCCGAGCCAAGGCTTCAGTAACAGCCTGGGTGATAAGGGAGGTAATCTGGGCATCGGTGTATGGTCTTGTCTTTGGCGGCATGATTCTTCAATAAAAGAAATGAAGATACATGAGATTTTGTAGGAACTTGTAATTGTCACAGATGTACATGTATAAAAGCAGTAATACATAACATCAACATGGAAAAATGACAATTATTATGAGTTGAAATATCAAGGGAAGTTTGATAGATAATGTGAGTTCAAAGGTTACATCCTACAGAGATATTACAAAAGGTGTCGGGAATTGTTACATCCGACTAGTTTATAGAGTAGCGCTAGATAGTCATTAGATTACGAGACAAAGACTACACTAGTCTTAATGTAGATTAATCTGTTCCATCAGCGCGACAAGGCGGTCCACGGTTTCTGCCAGCCTGTTGGTTTGCCTGGCATTGTCTTCAACTAAGGCCAGTCGTTGTGCTAGTACACGAGAGTGATCCTCAGTCTCCTGTGAACGTTGTTCACATTCCTCTAGTCGGTTTCTTACAAGTTCATCCGCACCTAATTCGGCGGTCATTGAGTCCTGAATTATGCTTACAGAGAGGTTGGTATCCTCTTGTTCTCGCTGGAGTTGGGATATGTGATCAAGTGCCTGGCGAAGCAGGTAGGTCATTCGGAGTTGTTCCCGTTCGAGATGTTCGAGCCTTTGCTCCTGACGGTGAAGTTGGGTAGCCAATACTGGCAACGTGAGATGTGTCAAGTTCTGAGAGTTATGTACAGGATAAGGGCTGTTTCGAGGCGACCTTGTGTTCCTCCTGGCTACTCGTGGGTTCCGTGACCCATGTGAGTGAGAGTGTGACGGATTAGGTGGTGTGTTTGCCATTCCTGTGGCAGAATGTAAGTAAGATGAGGCTAATATATATACATATATCATATCCATCCTATTGTCTAGCACATATCAAGTAATGGTCCGGTTCTCTCGTGGTCAGAGTTAACTATGGTATCCCCGTTCAACATAATCATTTCAGACCTTACATCATATTTCCTTAATTGTACATAGTTGATCAGGCTATGTTAAATTAAAGTCGTATGCTGTAATTTCTGAACCAGTCATGTCTAATAAGAGAATACTGCCTAACGGTCATAGTCTAGGCCCACTAAATGCAACCTAGTTCACTATAACCTTAGGCTCTGATACCAATCTGTAACACCCCCGAAATTCACTGTTTTGCGGAAGCATAGTTTGGGGTGTTACTAATCAAATATCACAGCACAAAGATAAAGCAAACGACATCTATATGCAACGTTTGTAAATTAGTTACATTCCATAGATATAATGTTTGAAAACTTAGTGTTTTCGTATACAAAATGTAGTTTCCCCTAGAGTCCACGCGTATAGCGGGAGATTCTATTACATAATCGTAATATACAAAAGATAATGCTAAGAATCTCCGTTAATGCAGTTGTGTTGAAATCATGCGACTCTAGCTAAAATCCTGGAGTAATCCTACTCCATCCGGGTACCTGAGAAACATGCTAAAAAGTGTCAACCAAAAGGTTGGTGAATCTCACAGGTTTGTAAGTAATATCAGCTTTGAACACGAGATTTCATCAGTAATGCCCGCAGGCGTAAAATCAGCAATTTCAGTCCAGAAATCGTAAACCAGTATTTGCAATCCCGCAAATGTAAGTAAGTAAGTTTATACCGTTGCCATGAGGCTCATAATCGAAGCTTAACCCGTAAGTAATAAGTTTGCTCCCGTGACATGCTCGTAAATGAGCAAGCATCAGTAACGAATAATTAGTCACCCGTTTCTACGTGTAAATCAGTACGTGGCAGCGCTACTGCCCCGGGTGGGGAGGGTCATTTCCCTAATGGATCCATTAACTAGTGTTCGCGCTTAAGTCCATAACTAACGATATATGATGGAGAGACTTCTGTTTGTAAGTAAACTCATGCAATTCCGTTTGGTATAGTAAACAGTTTTAGTACTTGTGTTCAAGGAAAAATAGTAGCATGTATCTCCCCCAATAAGATAAACAGTAAAAGTGGGGCCGTAAGACTCACCTGAGTCTCGTAGTAATCAGCTGCAATTAGCAAGTAGTAAGTAAAGCAAGTAGGTTCTCTGAACCCGTAACCTTCAAATGCCTATTCATATGAAGTTATGTAAGTATGCGTCTTACGAGACGTTTCGTTTAGTTGTACACAACTAGTATAGCCAATGTTTGTCCGTATGTTTGTAATTGTTCGTTTGTTGAAAAACATGTTTGGGCCCGTTGGTGACGGTTTGTAGCAAAATTTCTAAAATGTTGACTTTGCTACAGTAAATTGCTACAGTACTGCTACAGTAAAATTTGACTTTTTTGTACAGTAACTTTGACTTTAAAATTTTGGTTTTCTGTGTTTTTGCGACACAATCTGCGACACTAAAGTTTGGTATGCGACACAGTGGTTGTGTCGCATAGGAATGCGACACAAGAGCCCTGCGACACAGTGATTGTGTCGCAAAAGCTTGCGATGCTAAATCAATAGCGACATAAGGGTTGTGTCGTATAATGTTTACGACACAAAGGTACGACACAGAGTACGACATAAAATACGACACTAAATGGTTTATGCGACATAGCATGCGACACAAACGTTGTGTCGCAAAGATGAACATCAGCCCAGCAACTTTCGGATGTCGAGATTTTCCGACCAAAAACGCAAATCTAACCCATTTTTGAGCTGTAAAATCGTGTTTTCTTCTTTGTTTAGGTTATAGCTATGTTGTGTACACCATATTACATCAAAATAATACCTCAAAATGAGTAAATCTAAGTTTTTAGAGAAATCCTTACAATTGCAAATCGAGGCCGAAAAAGGAAGAAAACGAGTATGTTGCCTTTGTAAATCTTGTTCCTCTCTTGGTGGTGATTCCGAAAATGTGAATCTTGTGGGTTGCTTTGATGATTCCGAAAATTTGTAAGAAATGGGTGGAGAGAGTTTAGAATGTGTGTGTGTTTTGTATAAGTGAAAATGAAAGAAGAAGATTGAGAGGTGGTGGGATGTTGGCTGATCCCAAAAGGAAAGGAGGGAAAAACACTCCTCAAAATCCAGTGTTTACTCCGTGTCCTAATCGTTTAATCGTTCGTTTTTAGTATTTAACCAAATAGTTATGTTTTAAAATGTAACTGGAGTATTTAAATAAAATACCTTGAAATTAAAAATAATAAAAACATTTGTCGAGATATTTAAATTATTAAGCCGCGTTTATTTCATTTTGTTGCGTTAGTTAAAATGTCGTCGCGATAATATATAAATAATGCTCGTTCGGTTGCGTATTTTATGTAATAAAATACGTTCTCATTATTTAAGTAAATTTCTGTCACCAACGTCCAAGTAAACTATGTCGGACTCCATCCGGTTAATTCGTACGATTTATCCAAATCTCGTAATTACACACACATATATATAAATCACCTTTTATATATATATATATATATATATATATATATATATATATATATATATATATATATATATATATATATATATACAAATAGAGCCTGTAATTAGTCCTATTACATACTAATTACAACTAGTTACAAACAATTAGGCATAATTAATTATCCTAATTATGCAGGTGTTACAGTAGGGAATTCAATCGTGAAAACATAATGACGCGGAGAAAGTTAAATAGACGATAGCGAATGAAAAAAGTAAGATCGAAACTAAAAACAAGAAAATAGAACTACGTAACCTTTTTATCAAAATCACTTGGAACTAAGTGATAAACAATGATCTACTCATCTTTTCCCACATAAAATCTTTGTATTATTATCATATGAATTAAAGTATTAAACTATTTGAGGCCTTATAATGCTGTTTTGTCACATAAAGTGGCCTAATATCTTAAAGACTTATATTATTTGATTTCTTATATGGTCAAAAATTATTGAAGATTATTGTCGTTAACCTATATACAATACACAATGTCAAAAAGTTGGGGCCTTGCAGAATTGGGGGCCTAAAGCGGTAGCTTCACTGGCTTTACCCTTGAGCCACCCCTGATATTTATAGACAGATATAATGTAGAAATTAAATTAAATGGGATGTTGACTAGGAAGTAGAAAAATATATGTCCATGCATCGTGGGAGAAAATTGAGATTGCGAGTCCAAGTTGGCTGAAGTGTACGTTAGCGATATATACTTTTTTTTAATCTTTCCCTAAATATAATTATATAAATTTACATTTTAGAAGTTTAACATATATATAATTATATATAGTGTTACATGATTGGTTTAGAGACACGTACATGTTTAATAATAATGTGTCGTATGTTACCAATTTACCATTGTAAACGTACTTTAATAGATTTGAATGGGAATATAATATGCTGTAAAAAATGTTAACATTTGTTATCAAATATATAAAAAGAACGTATATATACTATGTGTTGTCAACAACATCAAGTATTTGTGGTGTTGATCAATCAAAAAGTTAAAAAAATTTACACTTTATATTTTTAACTTTCAACTTTTTCATAATTATACAATTGATCCCTGATTGAATGCTAAACGTGCCAAATATTAACCCAAATAAAAAAGGTATCAAATTTGCTGACATGCAATCTTTGAACAATTGGCTTCTCGAAATTTCCACACAACTACACAAGGTGGCTCGTTTGACTTTTCAACCTCAACAATATTTGTCCAAGATCTCGTTGAAAAAGGAGAAGAACATGGTACGTACACAAATGACGAAATTAAAATATTGATCGGTGGTGTTTCTTAATTTACGATTCAACATAACTTGTTAAAGAATAATCAATCGCTTACCTTCAGAAAAAGGTGAAATCGACCAATGTTGACCACTCACCAACTGATCTCACGGTAAATATGTGAGTGATAAATCGCATAACTCATGGTTTAAGAAAACACAGAGATGAGGATTGAACTCATGACTATGTAGACTAATTTTTCTAAGAAATATTAACATGTTTGAAAAGAAGTGGAGGAAATTAATGTAAACGTTATATTTATTTTAAATAATAAATGTCTAATAAATTTAGAGAAAAATCTGTTAAAGAGGTACTTGAAAACCAAATATAATGCTGAAGGATGCAACACCAATTAAGTATGTGTTTTATCTTATTAATAAAACTCATTAGCGATAAATCCTTAAAATTCATTGTATTCTAAGTTTCTAACCTTAACAACACCAACACTATGCACTAAAAAGAATAATCAATGACCACGACCACGATGGCTTGGACCAGAGTAAGCTCTTCTCCGAATCACTCCGATTCCCAGTGAATCTTCAACTCCATTCAAACGATGTTGATCTCGAAAAAGCGGTCTATAACCTTCAACTAACGCAGGCAACAACAATAAGGAGACAAAGAATAGCGTAAAATGAAGCTGAAACAAATGTGATGTTTTTCTTTTTGTAGGAATATTTTCTCTCATAGCTAGTTCGGGATTTTACTTTTAATCAACACTCAAAGCAATAAAATTGCGGTTTATATGATGAAGTAAATGTGTGAGCAGAGTCGAGGAAATATTGGAGATGGTCAGAAATTAAGGAACAAACTGGGTGCCGATTTTTAAGATTGTTTTGTCTGGCCTTTGTCTATAGAGTCCCGATTTAACGAGAACTATGGGTTGTCTAAAATTGGGCAGTGTGAATGTGGTACAAATTTTACAACTATGGTTTGTAGCTTATTATACGTGGCAAAGAATTTACATGTCACTTTAGGTTATGGAAAATGATAATGACTTCCCTTGGCTTATTGTAGCTTATAAAAACTTAAATTTATCTTTTTCATAAGTTCAAACTAATTAATAGCGTTGTTTGATTAACAAAGATTTAAGAGCTTATTGAAAGAAATAAACTCTTGAAAAATAAGTTACATGAATTAGCTTATAAGAATAAGCTTCATGCTTATGAAATATGACATAAATACCCTCAATTAAGATGATGTATTATGTGTTTTTTTGTCCTTTTATGTTATTCCACATATTTAAATTCCAACTACTTTTGTTAAACACTTATAAGAAAATAAGCTCTAGCTGCCAGGTTCAAATATAAACTTCAGCTTTAAAATCCAACTATAAACTTCCAGTTCTAATTATCAGTTAGTTTTACCAAACACACTCAAAATCTTGAAGGGACCAACTAATTTATCTTTTTAGAACATTTTAAATTTGATTTTGAAAATGACTATCGTTATGGCCTTGGCTGATGATGAAAATGAATTTATAGACCCACCGGCCTCGTTGGGTTTGCAGTACAATTAAATGAGTGGGTTTTATATCTATTTTGTAAAACAAGACCGTAAGTTAAACTAATGCGGTGGTGACAATTTTACTTGGGGAAATTATTTTTTTAACATATTTTTGAACATACTTAAAACTTTATCAAAAAAAAAAAAAAAGTGGAGTTAAACTTATACCCAACCCACACGCAAAGTGCAATTTGCATCGTGCGTGCGCACGTAGGTTTTTGCGTGTGCCTTTTGTGCTCAGGTAGTCGGGTTATGCACGAGACATCCACATTTGCGCCTGCACGTAGGTTTTTGCTCCTGCCTAGACCATTTGCGCCCGCCTCATATTTTTGCGCACGCCATATGTTTTTTGCGCCCCCCATTTATTTTGCGCTTGCCCATAATTAAACACCTAAGCCCAAGCCTACACGCAAAGATCAAAAGCCTTTTGCGACCCGCGTATAGACTCTCGTACCCAGCAACAACATGCACGCGCAAAGATCTACGTGCAAGCGCAAAACGCAATTTGCGCTTTACGTGTGGGATGGGTATAATTTTAACAACTTTTTTTCTGATAAAATTTTAACGAGGTTAAAAAAATATAATTTCCTTTTTACTTCTTTATATTTGTTGAATGTAATAGTAAATTTGCTATTAGCATGTCATCGTTGAATCATACTCCGTAATATAATGTTATTAAATCATTATTAAACGACAAATTGACATTTTATTATGGGTCATTTACATTCTAAAGACTTCTTGTATTTTTTTTGAACGGCAAATTAAATATATAAAATAAAAAGTCACTAGCAAGAAGCTAGAGACCAAAGGTACAAAAATCCAGAATTACAACAAAACTAAATTTTAGATACTACCCGGAAACTTTAACTTTTAATATAATAGTAGGTCTGCTTCAACATGACGTTTACTTTCATGTTCAATCCATCACTCTTTTGTGGTTAAAGAATAGAGGTCATATCCAGGATGTTAGTTGGGATCAATGGATAATCCTTATTATTCATTCTAATTATTTTGTTAGGAGCAGGAGATGTAATTTTTTTCTTTGATTTATTTTTGCTTGTATGGATGTGTTTCTCTTAGAGCACCCGGAGCGCTCCCGTTTTCGTCGAAATTTTCGGTCGAAAACGCCGAAGCCTCGGCGTTTGGCACTCCGAGCCGGCGTTTTGGCTCGGCGTTTTCGATCAATGTTTTGTTTGTAACGTTGGACAGTAGCCGTTTTCATCTTTTTTTTTATTTTTTTTTTTTTTTTTTTGAGCCTCCAACGGTTATTTAAAAAAAAAAAAAAAACTTTGTCGGAAACTGATGCTTGGTTCTTGAACATGGAGAAAGAGAAGATTCGGGAAAGGCTAGGGTGGAGCAAACCGAGTGAGGGCGGTTCGGGTTCGGGTGCCGGCTTCGGTTCGGGTGGTGATTCGGAAGATGTTGATGGGTCGGAATCGGCTGAAGACTAGATGGTTTAGTTTTAGTTCTATGTTATTGTATCGTTTTTAATATTATTGCATTTAGGACTTTTATTTTTAAGTATCTATTTCTATTATGTATTTTTAGGAACCTTAATTATTATTAATGAAGTGTGTTTTAATTAAATGTTATTTGTTTTTTAGTTATTGTTATTATTTTATATTTTATGTATTTAATTTTTTTAACTAATATAATAATAATAAAATAATTACGAAAACACTGACGAAAACACTGAAACTCAATGTTAACAACTACCCCACTTTTCTGTTTCGGTGTTCTCGTTCAGCGTTCTCGAAAACACTGACGAAAACACTGAAACAGTGTCGTGCACTCCTTGTGCTCTTAATGAAATCAAGCCCTCTATTTTGTTTTGCTCCTACTCTGTTTTTGGGTTGGTAGCTTTTTTAATAATATTTGTTTTTTCTGTTTTAACAAAAACATATACAAATACAAAAAAAAAAAAAAAAAAAAAAAAATGTATTCTACTCCGTATTATATTCAATTTTCTATTTAACGCATAAAATTGTAGGTTTTTTTTTTTTCAATTCAATGTATCAAACCTACCAATTTTTCATCCAATTAAAAATTTAGTTTAATTTAGGGAACAAAAATTTATTTATTTTTTTATATTTGTCATTTCACAAATGATAATTTTCAACGAACTCTTCCCTATAAATGACATATATATTTAATCGAGTTTAGTGCAGGGGAATGTACTCAACTTGTGTACGAAGTCTATTGTATGTACCCATCTAAATTTAGCTCTATTGTATGTACCCATCCGGAAAAGGGTCTATTGTGTGTACTTGACCTGCCACAATTTCCATGTAACCGGTTAAGCAACTGCCCAAGCTACGTAATGGTACACGTGTAATGCCACGTAACCTAACCTGTTTAGTTCTATTACTATGAAGGTTCTCATCTCCACCACCGTAAGCTACCGCAACCTACCTTTTCCACCGGTCATCTTCTTCGGTTACAACTCCGATGAAGGCTCCGGCAAGAATCATTTGCGCTTGCTCACATTTACATCAACAAATTCAACTAGTCTGTTAGACTGTTACCCATCGTTCACTCCATTTCACCAAACCATTCAACATGGATTTCGATAGATTTCGCTTCGAATTCGATTTCGATTTCATCTCTTTATCAGTATGTGTATGTATATGTTTAATATGGATGATTTTGTTGCAAGGTTTATGGATGTTTATTCTTGCAAGAATAACATTTCGACACCACCACTCCATCGCAAATCCCACCCCCACTATCAGACCGGGAAAAGGCATACATATAAGTTCAGATTTGAACTTTGAGCAAAGTTTCCGACCACCTGCAACTTCAGATTTGAAATGGTCGTTTTGTCGTCGGAGTTTCAGGCTCCTGACCGGAGAAATTAACGAAGGGAAAGAGGTTGAAGATGATTGTCGGAGCTTGTTAATTGGCGGCACGAAAAATGAAAATAAGCTACCAGCGATGATGGTGGTCGTTGGATAATGGGTATGTGTGGAGCATTAAATAAAAGTATCTTTAAAACAAGAATAACGCAAGCCGGACCAAAAAATAAATATTTATTATTTAATTATATGAGGTGAATGCCACGTAAGCATCAAAATTGACTTTGGTCAACTGGGTAACCGGCTAGTTGTCCAAGAGGTAAACGAGTACACACAATACACCCTTTTCCGGGATGGGTACATACAATTGAACTAAATTTTGATGGGTACATACAATAAACTTCGTGCACAAGTTGAGTGTATTCCCCTGCACTAACCCCATATTTAATCGTTCATATTCCTCAAACAATTTCCAAAATATTGAGTGGAAAGAGATAAATTATTTTAAAGTGAAAATACTTATTTTCGACGTTAATATTAAGTTAATGTCAGGTTATTTTGTATATTTAATTACGTTTTTTGAATTTGCATCTATCTTTAGTACTTTTATAAACCATAAAATCAAATTAGTAGCAAAAATGTCAATGATGCTCATAGAGTCCCTAATTTGATGACAAATTGATACGGTGAATGCTTTAAATTGAAAGGGTTAATAATGGTTAAATACTCAAACTTTCAACTTTTGTTCGTTTTAACACCTCAACTTTTTTTTTAACGTTTTAACACTCCAACTTATAGTTTGACCAAAACTTAATACCTAAACTTTCAAATTTTTTTCGTTTTAACACCTCAACTTCTTTTTTAACGTTTTAACACTCCAACTTATAGTTTGACCACAATTTAATCCCTTTAGTTTGTTTGTCCGTTTAAAATTACACTTCTGGATTTTTTTTGTTAACTCTTTAGTTTGAAATAATCAAGATTCGATTTGAATACACTAGAAATTCTTCTTATATGTTGTCTATTTAATATGTATTCTATTAATCCTTCAAAGAATACTAAAATTAGCTAACCTCGGGATCTCGAATGTTTAGCTAACCTCGTGATCTCGAATGTTATTATCCTGTTAATTATAGTTTATTATTGTTATAATTCTAACTTATTACCTGGTCAGATTTTAATCAGGGTATTTATAACAGGTAACCTGATGAATAGGTAATGTTTAAATAATTGACTAGAAATACTCATTTATCGTTTAATACCCATTTATCATTTTTTAGCAACATACATTCATTATAAATAGCTTTTCATATAACTAGAAATATTATACACGAAAACATTATAAAAATATATCGCTATCAAAATAAAATATTATATAATTAATTGTGATGACGCGTTACAATTAATTTATAAGCATTTAAATCATATATATGTACGTATCAAAAAAATACAGAAGTGTAATTTTAAACGGACAAACAAACTAAAGGGATTAAATTGTGGTCAAACTATAAGTTGGAGTGTTAAAACGTTAAAAAAGAAGTTGAGGTGTTAAAACGAAAAAAAATTGAAAGTTTGGGTATTAAGTTTTGGTCAAACTATAAGTTGGAGTGTTAAAACGTTAAAAAAAAAAAATTGAGGTGTTAAAACGAATAAAAGTTGAAAGTTTGAGTATTAAACCATTATTAACCCTACAAATAAAATGTTACATATGAAATTGATAAAAAAATCCTAGTTTTTACTGTATTATTTCTATAATAAAACTCATTGGTATGGTCAAAAGTATCGTAGTGGTCTAATTTGACAAAACCTCATTTTGATTCCTTAAGCAGTAGGCACACCCTATTTACTTTTTGACACTTACTTGCACACTATCAATTTAAAAAAAAAAAAAAAAAAAAAAAAAAGTTACATCTAGTCCAACACCTTGGAAATGTTATTAGTTACACACAAATTTGGAGAGTAGTGAAATAAAGGAATCCCAAATGTATTGGAGAATCACAAAAGTGTGAATATTTCAATCTCTTAAACTCAACCAAACAAAATAAAAATTCCCATTCAAACATCCCAAGTCAAATACTCCGTACATACCAAATAACCCCACAATCACTGAAAAGCCACATAATAGAGCCCACAATCGTAGCTAAAAGCCCTTAACCATCCTTCATTAATGAAAGCCAATATGATCTACACACCTATGGCTATGGTAGAAATTCTTGGCTGCAGCCCATGCACCATTCTTTTCCACCCTCATTTCTCCACCACCCTTTACATTTCCATATTCTCTTTACTAAATATAGCACCCTTACCCCCCCCCCCCCCCCCCCCCCCCCCCCCCCACCTACAAACTCCTTATAAATACACATACACCATCTTATGGACAAAACTATCATCAATGAGTAGTGTTAGCAACCGCTTATACTTGTTGCCATTGATGTTTGTGATGACATTGGTTGCTTTCGCTGAGACGCGAAACATGGCCCCACCCAAGTTGAGTCACGTGTCCACGAACGACAATCATAAGCCCGTTCCAACGTTGGAGTTCATGACACCATCGCCATCTTCTAAACCATCAAGAAATGGTCATCAAGGTCATGATCACGAGTCGAACCAATTTGCGGAGAAGGATGAAGGTTATAAAGCAATTTCAACTGGTCCGAGCCAAAAGGGTAGAGGACACAAGTGAAGGTGTAATTATAGGTAGTTTATATTTGTTGGATAACGAGTTTATTGTAATCTTATATATATGCTACTCCGTAGTTTGGAATTATTAGTGTTTAGTAGTTGAAAACTAGGGGCATATATTATATATGCTTATGTGTTTTAGGTTCAAGAATCTACAAGTTCTTGTGGTGTATGATATGTATATGTGAGTACGCCACTTACATATAATGCTGATAAGGCTATAAGAAAATGTATTTTAATCAAGCAACTTGTGTCTTACGGGGAAGTGAATTTAATGTGTCATTTACAGAATGAAAAGCATATCTTGGGCTAGTTATCAATTTTTACGTAGTGATTCTGACTGGGTTATATTGTTGGACTATTGGGCCAATAGATATCTGATGATTGGCCCATAACATCCTAAACTTTGTTATTTAGGATAGGCGAAACTCATGAGTTTGAGTCTTTGAGACACACAAATTCAAATTCATTCAAAACACAGAATTTACAAAGGATAAACCAGCTCAAACATTATCACATATGATAAATTACTTGGGATAAAATATCAAATGCATATACTAATACATATCGACTCAAAATAAAAAATATCAACAATTAACTATATAAACTTCAAAACCTTATAAATCTAGTAGACCTTAATTGATTGCTCATTTGCTCGTATATGTACTATCGAGCTTCATCGATCTTCAACTGGGAAAACACACGGCTTTCACTTGGATAACTTGTTACCGAGCTATCATTCACTTCAAAATCATCATCGTTAATATTAGAAGGCAAACGATGAATTATCGACATTGGCAACTGCAACGAAGTATTCATCGTGCTATCATCGTAAGGCTCTTTATCCACCACCATTTGTTGAAGCTTTAACGCGTACTCTAAGTCCCATAACACATCAATCATATTCGGCCTCTCGTCTCCTGTATCCTTCAAACATCTCTCAACTGTTTCCAAAAACTTTCTTAACGAATTCGGGCTTATTGTATCCGCAAGAAATGGGTCAATTATTTCCTCAACCATCCCATTCTTTATGTTTCTAATCGCCCAATCGGCCAAATTTGCTTCCTTTGGAGGGAGTGTGTTATCGAGTGCCGACCTAGCACAAAGTACTTCAAGTAAAACGACTCCGAAAGAGTAAACATCCGACTTTTGAGTTAGTTTCATACATCTTATGTATTCGGGATCCAAATATCCAAAACTCCCTTTGATATCAGTGTAATCGCCTTCATCCACATTATCTAACCGGGATATCCCAAAATCGGCCACTTTTGCAACATATTTTTCATTAAGCAAAATGTTCGTTGATTTCACATCACGATGAATGATCCCGGCATCTGAGCCCGTGTGAAGGTAATGTAGCCCTCGAGTAGCACTGATGCAAATCTCGAGTCTTTGATTCCACGAGAGCTTCGGGTTATCTTTTACGTCATACAAGTGATCTTGAAGAGTACCCTTTTCCATATACTCGTACACAAGTATCATCTCAGACTTCTCGTCACAATAACCAATCAACGTCACCAAATGCCGATGTCGTATCTTCGACAACACCATGATCTCGGTCACAAACTCGGGACGACCCTGCCCGTGCCCCTTTTCACCACGTTTCACCGCCACTATCACATCATTATAAAGTATCCCCTTATACACCTTCCCAAAACCGCCTTTTCCAATCATCAACTTCTCGTCGAAGTTATTTGTCGCTAGCAAGATATCGGCCAGTGGAAACCGAAGGTTGAGATTCAAATTAGGGATTGGCGATGGATGATTAACCGTAAAGTCAAGACTTATGTCCGTGTAAGAACTCCTACCGTTCGAGGGGACCATATTAGATTCAGGTTTTGCCCCTACCACCGTGCGTTTAGCCCTCCCATATTTCAATCCGATGAAACATCCTGCTAGCAAAACCATCACAAGAACCACACCTCCAATCACGCATCCAACTACTACAATAGGCTTCACTTTCTTACTCTTCTTCCCATCAGTAGGAATATCAGCCCGACCCGAATTATACAATAACTCCATGATCTCAAGCCCATTCAAGAACACCGCTTGACTGTTATTACTAATCGCTCCAATACTAACATTCAAAAACTTGGACCCGACAGAATCCAACACGGTATCTACATAAAACGGAACTTGCAACTCCCACTCTCTACCATCAGGAGGAATCACCTCCTTAAAACGGCTATCAACGAAGAAATTAAACGCATTACTACTGCTAATACTGATGCTAATAATGTTGCAAAAATGAGCCCGAACCAAATACATAGAACTTTCACTAACCCAAAAACTCCATGTTATATTCACTGCCTTATTTGTCAACTCTTTAGCAGTACTATAAACATCATTAGGCGCAACGAATTGTGATGCTCCGCTATCTATAACTGTCCCATTTATCTTAGTTGCTGGTAAACTGCTAAAGATGAAAGGATCATCAGGATTCCAAATTCTTCCTAACGTGTCATGGTCCATTTCAACCCGTTGTCCACCAACGTTTATTCGATAAATCGGGCTAAAAGCATAAGATGCTAACGTATTACTCGATCCATCAGCGTATTGGCTTAACAATTCTTTTGGTGTTGTGAAAGCTTCAATAGCGTTTACGAAAGCAGGAAATGACTCATTAAATGGATTGAATCCAATACCAAACTTTTTATCAGACCCAATTGGAATTATAACTTCTTTAACAACATTAACCTCGGGTAACACGTAGAACCCATTAACCGAAACGTTGAATTTGGAAATAGATAAGTTGAATTCGTTATACGAAAATGGGAAAAAATGAAGTCGTACCATAACAAAAGTATTGATGTCATCTGCTTCAAGAATATACCATGATTTGGTATTGAAAACTCTTGCAGTTTTATAAAGTTCGGATACTGGGTTGTTCGTATTTGTGGCAGTTCGGCCACCAGAGACTTTGAAGTTAACGGGTTTAACGTCTCCGATAAATGTCTTGCCGTTGAAAAGGATATTAGAGTTTGATCCACAGTTAATGAAGTGATGGTCTGGAAATTGTGAGGAAACAAGTGACAGTGAAGACAGAAGGATTATAATTATAGAGAAACATATAGTGGAATTCATTGAAGGAGTTTTAATTTGGTTTGAATAATGGAATGAATGGATTAATAATTGGGTTTGAATTTGAATAATTTCACAAGAAGGAAGAAGACAATGTGCAAAAAGGGAGTTGACGAAGACCGTGAAGACGAGTATTAAGTGGCTGCAAATTAATAGATAAATGTAGTGCTACAAATGATCAAACTTGAAAAATATCACTCAAAAAAGCTACCAGGACCACCATAATTAACCTTGACTAAATATGTTGTAATACACGCCATTTATGAACATGTATGAATGTATACGTTGTAGAAAACTTGAATTGATAACTTGCGGTAGAATAGGCAAGGTGGTCGATCGTTCGAATTTAAAGGAGATTTTAGAAAAAAATATAAAAAATACGTAAGAAATAACAATGAAAAATATCTTATTATAATAATTTTTACAGAAAAGCAAATGGTCACACACAACCCCTATCATAAATATATGCATTAGTCAACGAATGTATATATACGAGTATTGTTCACACGCGCATTGCGACGGGGCATAAAATTGTATATTATTAGACACACGAAATAGTTTTATCGTAGGTTGTCCGCTCATTTTACGAAACTCAAAATGTAGAAGAATTTCATTTTTCAGACACCATAGTAATGATTGTTTATTGATGTAGTTTTTGACTTTCTCAATTCGATGAAATTGAATTATTCTTTTTGTTAAAGATTAGTGCCCAATTAAAGCCAATTTAAATATAAATCAGTTTATCCAAGAATTCGGTCTAAAACCAATTTTAACTCAATGAATTGATTTAATAAACCTGTAACGAAAAACACTCGACATTTCATAATTATAAAGCTTCAAGAACTTAAAAAGTCCATATTTTTGAGTTAAAAAAAGTAAACATCATTTTTAATCGATTTAGTTCTTGTGTCCACATTTTTTTATTAAATCTTCTTTTGTAGTATTTTAAGTCTACAGTTGACTTGTTTAAGATAAAAGCAACTTACTTTGCAAATGACTACAATTTACATTTTAACTCTATTAATGATATTTATATCAATATAATTATAATAACTATAGGTTATATTTAGTACCTTTTTAAAATTTCAATATAAAAAGTTTATAGTTTTCTTTTTTAAATCTTATTAGACATATATGATTGTTTTTTATATTGTTGTTTTCTTATTACTACTACCATTTTATACTGAAATGTAAAACTATTATAGAAAATATGCATTTCCATCGCTCTATTTATTAGACCACTCGCAGTCATAACATCAGAACGCCCATTTTTCCACTGCCACGTCAGCACAACACCACAACACCAATTTAACCCATGCAATCATAACACCAGAACGCCCCTTTTTTCCTCCTCCTGGCCCCACTAATTTCCACCTCAATCCTTGTGACACCCCCAAATTTGATGATTTGCGGAAGCTCGATTTGGGTGTCACTAATCAATATACAAAGCACATAAGATATAATGAACGACCACTATATGCGTCGTTTTAAATTTGTATTAATAGAATAAACGTTTACATCAAAATAAGGTTACATTAGCTCGGCTCCTGAAATTGAGAGATTACATGGCATAATTACTTTTTACAAAATATAATAATGCAATCAAATCTCTAGTTGTATGTATGCTGACTTGAGCTAATAGTCCCTGCCTGTGCAGTCCACCTACTTCTGGGTACCTGTGATATATACTAAAATAGGTCAGCGAAAACGCTGGTGAGCTCACAGGTTTGTATGTCAATGTATAGTTGTAAGAACCGCAAGATTTATATTGAATTTAAAATGCAATTAAGCATGATAAAAGTTATACAATCCATGAGCACATAGTCTGAGCTTAACTTGAGCGCTAGGTCCAATTAAGGAAACCTAACTGATTTGCCTCCTACGAGTGTCTAATCCACACTCGTCTTCCCAAATGCTTATACATCCGTTTGACCGGTTAGTGCGTGCTAACCCGGATGAGGATTGTCAATCCCATATGATATCATATACTAACATTCACGCTAAAATATTAGAGACTATGCTATAGAGGACTTTAATTGATTAGCTTGAAACTCATGTAGTATTTGAAGATTGGCACTTGCGTTCTACTTGTAAAACAAAATGAAGTAGTAATATCACACCCCTGGTAAAAGTAGTGAAAATGGGGCCATGAAACTCACCTGAGTCTTGAAGTGTTTAATTTAATAAACTTGAAGTAATTAGCTGTGAATTGGTGTCCAAAGTCTTGAAACCTGAATGTGTCCACGACACTTGAATTGTTATTAATTGTACCGGTATCTAGAAAGACTACCATTGAAATTGTTTGTTTAACTTGATGTCCAAATTACCCCGATTTGGTTGATTGTATTGTTACAAGTTACTACGACTTGTTTGATTTAATTGATACAAGTTACAACGACTTGTTTGATTTTGAATTATGTTTTGAAAACGCGTGCGGGCCGTTGGTGATTATTGGAAATTAAAGATTTCAATGATTTTATTATGATTCGAAGTGTTATCCTTGAAAAGTATGTTCCAATGTATTTGAGAAGTCATATCGTATAGTAGTTTGAAGTTTTATAAGTTCGACACTTGGTGAAAAATGTGCTTACGGAATCTAAGTACGGGGGTCCGGGGGCAGCGCCCCTGGTTAGCGGGGTCCAAGGGGCAGAGCCCCTGGCAGGGGTCAAGCTGCCACGTCAGCTTGGAAAATTTTTATTTCTACTATATTGCTTTAAGGAAAAACGCATCTGGACTTGAATTTGGGTGAAATCAAGTGATAAAATTTAGAGTCTCGACACTTAGTAAAATATGTGTTTTCTAGTTTCTGTTTTGTGCGACGTTGGGTGCGACGTTGAGCATGGCGTCGCTATGTGCGACTTTCGCAATTTAATGCGACATTGTGGGTGGCGTCGCTATACGCGACGTCGCAATTTAATGTGACTTTGTGACTGACGTCGCACCATGCGACGTCACGAGGGGTTTTGCGACGTTGAATCTGACGTCGCATAAATCTGGGTCCAAAAGCGACGTTACGGTCTGATGGCCGGAAAATGTGTCGAAAACGAGTTTTCCGGTTTCCTTTCGGTCCAAATCTTTTACCCAATCCTTATATGGACATATTAAGCTTATCTAAAGAATAAACAAGTAAAAATGAGTACAAACGGAGAGTTTCGGGTTTTGCCGGAAACTTACGCGATGTCGAAATGAAATTCTGAAAAGATAGGATGATAGATCGTGATGCGGTGAGTCTTTTATTCCAAAGAGCCGAGGTGATCCGGGCGGGTTTAGTATATTTATTTTGCGATTTTGTGAGTGTGTGTGTGTTTGGTAAATTGAGAGAAAAAGAAAAGAAGAGAGAGATATGAAATAAGGAATGAAAAAGGAAAGAAAGAGAGGAGGTGGTTTTGGTGGAAATCCCCACCATTTTCAGTCTACGCACTACGCTCCGTGTGGTGTTCGTTTTCCCGATTATTTAAACGTTAAATATTTATTTTATACATCTAAATGTCCGTTTTAAATTACGAATCATTAATAAATGTTTTATTGTAATATTTTACCAAATATCTATTTATGGTAATTAGAATGAAATTCGTTTATTTGTTTGCGCGTTAGAATATTTATTGTACGCATGTTATTTGTACAATACGAATGGACTACGAAATATTACAATAAATAATATTTTAAATAGAATTGAGTTATTAAATAATATTTGTATTACTAAATAAAATTGTTCACCAACGTCCGTATTTATTGTATCGAAATTCATTCGATTTGAAACTCCTACGATTTAAACAAACCGCATAATTGTGTAGATATATATTCAACAATATATATAACAATTGATACATTAATTAGCCTAACACATAACTAATTACATGTATTAATACTTGTTTAGGCACTAAATTCTAGTCATAAATTGACGGTTGTCACAATCCTATATCTATACCTTTTTTTAAATCAAAAAGGATGAAAAAAGGAAAAAATAATTAAAAAATCGTGTGGGTCCCACTTTTCTCCCGTTCTCCTCCCGTTCTCCCACAACCGAAGCCCCAGAACGCCCCGCCGAGAACGCCCCATTGCGGGCGTTCTGGACGTTGTCAAGCTCCAAAACGGGCGTTGTCAACCCCATTGCGAGTGGTCTTATTCTTATTTTCTTTGAGTTGGTATAGTAATGTGTGAGTTGTGAATAGATTAGTAATAATTTACATTTATTTTGGTAAATGTATTAGAGATAATTTGTCGCATCCTCTTAATTTGAACCTCCAACAGCCCAACGACATGATTAGAATGTCAACTCGATAGCGCTAGGCCAATGGCTCTTTAAGTATAATGATAAAGATTTTGCTACAATGTCAAATGAAAGGTCTAATGAACTAACAACCATATGCACCGAGAAAATATATTTTGAAGAACAGTGTCTATGATAATTTGATTGAACAGTTCTATTATGAAGAAAAAAAAACTTTTGGTGAATCTAACTTTTGGTTTAGCCTTTTATTGTACGGCCTCATTATGTTAATGAATCGAAAAGGAAAATTATAAAGACACACCCTTTTTACAGGGGATATCCCCGGGCCCAGTGCAGTTCCCGTCTAGTCCTTTTCAAGTTCAGTTTTATCTAAGATCGGTCACAGTTTAGTACAGAATCAGTTTTAATTTTAGACTAACCAGGGGTAGGGATTAGAAAAGGATGGGGTATACCCAGAAAAGAAAAAAGAAAAAAAGCATGATGTGATTGATTAGATGGGTGAGAGGGGTAGGAGATGGGAAAAGAGGGAAAATGGGGTAGCTTAATGAGGACCCATCAAAAAACTCGTTGAACTGTAGAAGGCTAGTCAGAAGTCCATATAAATCTTTTGCAAGGCCCATTTAGATGATTTATATGTGGGTTTGGTAATAAGTTTAAGATTATAATTAGGGGTGAAAAAAAAACCCGAAACCGGAACCGAACCCGATTTAAAAATCGAAACCGGAACCGATTTGGAACCGGTTTTTGAATACCCGGTTCGGGTTTTACTTGTACCCGACGGGTACCAAACCGGGTACGCCCCCATACGTTTCAAATCGGGTTGGACCCGGGTTGTACCCGAACCGGTTCCAAAAACCTGTTTTAATACCCGGTTTGTACCCGGTTTTTACACTAGCCGTTGTGTTTGAGCTCCTAGCCGTTTTATATCCGTTTTTTTTGCATTTTTTTACCATTTTGCCATCCTAAAACTAGTATAAATAGATACCTTGGGTTTGGGTTAGTTACAACACTCAAACTCACTCATTCTAGTGAAAAAACACTCAAAACGCTTACGATTTACATACGAAACTCTCAAAACATTACTCTCATCCTCTCAAAACGCTCTCGTAATGGCAACTCAAAGTTCCTCAACTAACGATTTTGTTGGTTCGTCAAATGCACCAACCATTGTTCAAGTCTTTACAACAAAACGTAATCCCGAGATTTGGTGTAACTTTGACAAAGTTTTGTTGTCGGATGGTTCGACTAAAGCACATTGTAAACGATGTGGGAGTTTTTTAAAAGCCGACTCCAACTCAACGTTGAGCAAACATACTTTAAAGTATTGTAATGCAAACAAAACTAATCCGGAGGAGGGTCAAGCAACCATGTCACGGGATGGAGGTATTTTCACATACCAAGCGGATCGTTGTCGAGAAGCATTTGCCGGCTTTGTGATTCAAGAAGCTTTGCCGTTCAACCACTTCGACAACCCTCGGCTTACTAAGGTTATTCAAAATACTCTTCAACCCCGATATAATCATGTATCACGTCTTACTCTTAGACGTGATGCACTTAAATTGTGGAAAAATGCTAAAATTCAACTAATAACCGGTTTTGAAAACTTAACTACAAGTGTATCACTAACAACCGATGTTTGGTCGGCTCCTCATGGTTTGCCCGGTTCGTACCTTTGTGTTACCGCACATTGGGTTGATCCCTCAACTTGGCAAATGATGAAACGTACCATTGCTTTTGAAGACTTTGAGTATCCTCACAAGGGTCAAAATTTATTTTGCATGTTACGGGATGTAATGAAAATGTTTAAATTAGAACAAAAAGTTTTTTCTATCTCGTTTGATAATGCGAGTAATAACACAAACGCTGTTCAAAAATTAATACTAAAATACAACCCACCTTTGAAAGGCATTTTCTACCATAGTAGATGTGTTGCACACATAATTAACTTGGTTGTGCAAGACGGGTTAGCGGTTCAACAAATAAGTGAAGTAAAAGACGCGTATAAAAACATGTTGCAAGATATATTTTGTAAGGGTAAGGCTAGATACAAACTTTATATGAAATTGTGTAAGGATACGGAGAACATTTTTTTAACCTCTAATTGGGACATGCCCGTAAGATGGAATTCGACATACAACATGTTTGTATGTGGTTTACGCCAACGTGAGACTTTACAAGCTTTTCATTTTCAACTTGTCCAAAGGGGTTATGCTATAAACGAATTTCCAAGCGGATCTTGGGATGTTATTGAAAAGATAACCGAATTGCTCAAACTTTTTAAAACCGCAACTACTTTGTTATCGGGTGTTTATTATCCCACGATTCACTTGGTACTTAAGCAAATTTTTTTAATGTGTTCAAAACTAAGCGAATACGAATTTATGATACTTTATACGCACAAATGGTGGCTCCCATGAAAGAAAAACTAAGAAAATATTTTAAAGAAATGTCACCGATAATTAGTTGTGCCGCCGCAATAAACCCATGCTTAAACGTTTCCGGGGTGGAATTGCTTATCGATAACATTTGTAACGATTTGGAATTGAATGACGAGGACCCATTTTTTTCACAAAATACAAAAAAACATTTTAACAAATGCTTTCAAGATTTATTTACTCATTATTTTCAATTATATGGTTCAACAAATCCTTCTTCTAGTTCGGCTTCCACAATGTTTGGTTCATCTTCCTCGCGCGATCCAATGCTTAACTTATATAATAGTTTAAGACAAGAAAACCATAAACGGGCAAGGGGTGAAGGTAATCAAACAAACACTAGCGAATATGGGAGGTATACCGGAACCGATTTTTTAAACACTATACAACCCGATGAATTCGCACAATTTGATATTTTGGCTTGGTGGAAAGGGAGGGAATCTCAATTTCCCGTTCTAACCATCATGGCCCGAGATTTACTAACCGTCCAAGCTTCTACGGTAGCTTCGGAATCCGCTTTTTCTCTTAGTGGCAGGGTACTATCTATACGAAGAACAAGACTCACACCGGCCTCATTAGAGATGTGCATTTGCTTGAAGGATCACTTAGACGCCGCGGAACGTATACAACACATTTCTAGTCTTGAAGGTGAAATGGAATATGAAGGAGATATACACGATATCGAGGTGCAATCGGGTATGGCAATATCACTCTCCGATGAAGAAATTGCTCTTGATGAAGCTTCGCGAGAGGCTAACACCGATGAAGATTACGACCTTTGAACAATGAAGACTATGCATTTGAAGATGTTAGAAGACTTGAAGATTAATAAAACATGAAGATTTTGTGAAATAATTGTGTATATATTTTATGAAGATTATGCAATGATCAAGTGTTGTTGTTATGGTCAAAGTGTTGTTGTTATGGTAAACGGGTCAAAAGGTGTCCAAATGGTTCATGAAAGTGTGGTTATGTCAAAACGAGCGATGGTGTAATTATGTAGCGGCTTGCAATTGCTTTAGGTGTTAAATGTATGTTAAAATGTGTTGGTAAAAAATGAAATTCTGAATGTGAGTCGTTTGTGATTTGGTATGGTCACCAAAAGTGTCCGAAATGACCAAAAATTGGTCACACGTCCGAATTCTTCGTTAATGTGAAATTTGAAAAAGTGTAAAAATGGAAAGTTTTATTTTGTTATAGTGGAGGTGTCTGCAAAATTTCAGCTTCTAAGTATTTTCGAGTCAAAATTTATGCGCGTCGGAATTTCGCTTCTACAAATTCTGCCTACCAAACATTACCCGGTGCGTACAAGTAGTACCCGCCGGGTACAAAGGTTAATTTCAAAACAGAATTTATCTAGCCTTGAGTACCCGCTGCGTACTAGTAGTACCCGCAGGGTACTATGTATTTACCCGTTCATATTCACTCCGGGTAGTTCATATTATTCCGGGTACAAAACATTATTACCCGCCGGGTATAAGTTGTACCCGCCGGGTATTCTCGCTTTTCTGGTTATTTCTGGAGCCGACCCACGCTTTCCACACAACTACACTAACCTATTTTCTCTCCAAAAAACGGCAGCAACACCACCAAACCCCTCACTTAACCATTTTGGAAGCAAAAACTCACGAATTAAACCGGCAAAACTCTTCTACAACATGTTTAAGGTATGATTATCAACTTTTTAATTCAAAACACTTAGTTTTCATGGATTGATTGAAGTTTGAGATTTAGGTTTTCTTGAAATTGAATGTGGTGAAGTTTTAGTTGTTTTTAATTATGATTATATTGTGAGTTATATGTACTCTCACCTTCTTATTTCGTGAATTCGTGTTTAAGTCACATATGATTATCCAAAATATGAATTTAGGGTTCTTGTAGCAAAATTTGGGGAAAATTAATTCTGTTAAATGATATGCTTAGAATTGTATTCCATTTACATAATACTCACGATTATAATGCTCACTTGAATCACATTATGTGTTTAATTGCTTAATTCGAGTTTAGCTTGATATTAGGGCATTTGTGAAAGAGGATGAGTTTGAGCTTTGTAAATAAAATGTGAGAATAATTGTGCAATTACCTTAGGTCATGGATGAATTGGTCAAGGCAATTCTCTCATTTTAGTTGTGTTTTGCAGGGAAGAAGAAAGAAACAAAAAGGCAGCACCTCTGGTACTGCTAACGATGAAGAGGGTGACCGCCCTCAGCCGATGAGCATTGATGCTCAACTTATTCCCGAGACAATTCACCCTTGGCTTAGATTTAGTAACAGGTTAACAAAGTACAATATATACTGTCAAAAACTGAACTTATTAAGGGTGAAAGAATGTGATTTATCTCGGGTGGTCGATTGGGAACCACTAGAACAAGCAGGGGTAGCCGCTGGAATTAAGGAATTGATTAGGCAATGTTTTTTTGTGGATCACATACCATTCGAATATGAAGAATGGGAAGGCATATTCAAGATTAATGAGCAGGTATACAAAGAGCTATGCGTGGAATTCCACAGCACATATTAAATGAAAGAGGATGTTGAGTCGGCGACTGATAAAAATTTCATGACTTTCCGACTGGGAGGTCAACCAAGGAAAATGAGTATGGTGGAACTTGCTGCCTGTTTGGGCATTTATTCTCGAGAGCAGCTGGATGCAACTCATTTTGAGGATTATTTGATGGCTAGTGAGATGATCGAGACGGAGTTTTTTCCCAAGGATGTATGGCACGAATTTTCACAAATACCTTACGCTAGAGGTGGAAATTCATACAAAGATATAGAGGACATGCAGTTGCGGGTTATCCAACGATGTCTTGCGCATACCATTTCTCATAGAAGGGAGAACACAGAGAGAGTCGGTTTCGCCGACTTATGGTATATGAGGAAGTTTGTAGCGGAGGAGAATATCAATGTTCCATAAGCTGTTGCCTGGTATTTACATCATAATGCTAGCGGGATTAGAGGGGCATCCCCTATCTGTGGGGGACAATTTGTGACTAGGATTGCCAAGTCCTTCAACATCAGTTTTGACAATTTAGAGCGAGTGACGACTAGGCCAAAAACAGTAGGGCTAGTTCAGTTTCAGGGGGCACAGGCTGTCTCAGTTGTCAATAACCGGTTCGTGCCCTACCAGAAACCACCACCAGAGGAGCAAGCGGCTCAACCACCGAGAAGAAGAAGAAGACAACAGCAGGTGGAACAAGAACAACATCAACAGGAAGAAGCTGCATATGAGCAGGGAGGTTTCCAGCAGCAAGGCGCAGCACTGCCATCCATGCTGGATGTTATGCATGGTATTCAGGGCCTTCAGGTTAGCCATGATAATTTTTCCTAGGAAGTCAGGTACGAGCATGGAGCACAGCGTTACCACAACGCTTGGTCGGCACACAACACACAAAGACTTTCTGAAGTGGTGCCCAACTACCGACCTACAGCCTACCACTACCCACCCATGTGGGGTCAGTCTGGAGCAAGCTATCCACCACCGGTTTATGACGAGGGTGCCGCCTTGGCAGAGCTGCAGGAAGAGTATCGAAGGCAGCAGGAGAGAGAGCAAGAGGAGCGTGGATTCCCCTATGACTATTCCCCATTTTGAGTGCTTGCGTGCCTCGTATGATTCAGACACTTTTCTTGACAATTTGATTACGGTTTATTTAAGTACTTTTAATTTTATGTTTGGTTATTTTGGAATGCTTGACTGTGGATGGCCTTTGGGTACATTTTTGTAGAACGACATCCATAAACACTTTTCTATTTGAAATTAGGTGAAATTACAGTGGGAAATGGTTAGTTATGCTGGATCAAGCCTTTAGTACCCGGCCTGTACTTTTGTACCCGGCGGGTACTGTTTGGAAAATGAGAACAGAAGTGGATCAAGCCAAAGTACCCGGCGGGAACAATAGATACCTGGCGGGAACACAGTCTACCCGGCTGGAACCATATATACCCGGCGGGTACACCGTACCCGGTTTGGAACCGGGAATTAGACCCGAACCGGTTCCTACCCGTTACCAACCGGTTAGGATATGGTTGGGTTTTCCACCACCCAAAACCGGGTCGGTTCCGGGTCGGGTTGACCAAAAACCGGTTTTTTGACTTTGACCAATACCCGGTTCGGGTATTCGGGTCGGGTCGGGTACGGTCAATACCCGGTTTTGTTCACGACTAATTATAATCACTATATGGTTCATGCTAAATCAAATCGCAATCATCTTTGGATATGATGCATATTATAAAGACAAATTGAATAAACTATACTTTTTTTTTTAGCAGAAAATAAACTATACCACCTAGCGTTTTTTAAGCTTTGGCAATTCATAGAGTAAATTCTACTAGAGTTGTAAACCAAACCCTTTGGCAAAATGGATCCTTTTCTCCCATTGGCTTGTTAAATTATTCGACCTATCAATCTGGACCAATAAAACCGCAACTCTGGACCAGGCTTACATGATACATTTGGCCCAATCTTCATTAACCACATTTTTCCGGAAGTCTGAATGCATTATTCAACTGTAAGTTTATTATGGTTTCGCCGCGCATGATGTGACTGGTTTAAATAACCTACGTAACACAACTCGGCCACTAACCACAAATTATTCGGTCTTTGATTCACTCTTCAACCAAAAGTTTATTATGCATCGACCGCGCATGATGTGGCTGGCTTAAATAACATAACACATAACTCGGCTACTTATAAGTTTGTCACGTTCAAAAGATATAGATACTATAAGATACATACAATAACGATAGGGACAAGCTAATCATACCCTTTTTTTCCTACTCACCATACCATTAAACTAATATATTAGTGGTATGGTGAGTAGATTAGTGTACTTTGACTTCATAATACTGTCCAGAATACTGTCCAGTACACTGTCCATCACACCACAAAATTCTCGACAACAACATTTTATGTTTCAGAACACTGTAATTACAAAAGCACCACATCCCATGCTCTAAATACTTTTGACCCTTAATTTATTGCACAAATTTTGTATGTTAAAAAAAAATAAAAAAATAAAAAAATGGTATATTTAGTAGGACCCTGTTGAAAATTACTTGTATTAAAAATGATAAGAGCATACGGAGTGGCATGCAAATTTTTCGCCGTTCACCATGGAGAACACTGACCTTCGATGTTCTCCACTCCCCATCAATGTTCTTCCTCGGCGTTCATGACCACCGTGCGGCCCAGCAATTTGAGTGTTCGACGGTTTTTTTTTTTTTTGAAACGGTTTACTAAAAAAAAAAAACTTTTTTTTTCAAAATTATAGCCGTTTAAAACGGCTACTTTTTTTAAAAAAAATAATATGTATTTTTTAAATCCCTTTTTTACTCTATAAATACCTCCCCATTTCATACAAAAATTTCACACCATTCTTTCTTTTTCTCAATCAAAATACAAAACGAGTGATTCCGAATTTTACGATTCATCTTCAACTGACGAGGACGTTGAAGTTTTAATTTATTTGTTTTCTTTTAATATATTTGTTTTTATTTAATTTGTTATAGTTAATTTGTTTTACAAAAAAAATAATAATAATAAAATAATCAACTGAACACCGAACTGAATACTGAACCTCAAGATTAACCATTACCTCACTTTTCAGCTTGAGTGTTCAAGTTCAATGTTGTACTGAACATTGAACTGAACACTGAAACTCCATCAACCACTCGATGCTCGTAGTTTGTCCAATTTTGTATTTTTCCAGAAAAGGAGAGTAAAATAGTAATTTCCGGAAATTGAACCCGGATTATAAAAACAGCCCATGGTTTTTATCACGAGTCATATTCCTACCTAAACTTCCAACCATAAATACCCCCCTCAACTTTCATCAATTACACACCACTACCCTGCCTAAAACAGCACCGAAAGGAATCATGATCGGAAAACCAACTGTCACCGTCAAACCCAGCAGGAGCGACGAAGTCATCGACTCCGATCAGCAGCTTAAAATATCCGAAAAAGTCAGGTCTCACTTTGATTCAATTCTTCCAAAACGTCCACTCAAGCCTAACCGCAGTGATCCCGATCACGTCTTGCCGGAATCCCACTCCGACGAACCGGTTTCCACTATTCCAGAGCTCATCAAGTTCCATTCCCTAATCGCTCAATCTCAAGTTCGTTTTCACCTTCTAATTACAAAAAAATACAAAATTATCTTATAATATATAATTGCTAATCGCGTTAATCAACGATGTTAGGGTGTAGTTTCCGATGGTAATCCGACTATCGACGATGAGTTTGTGGAGACTGGATATTACAAAGAGTTGTTTTCTATTGATAAACAACATCATACGGTTTGTCCATCTTTTTTTACTAATAATAAAATAAATTAATTTAACGTGATGATTAATTTGTTTAATTATTTTTTTATTTAATTTGAAGTGCAGACTGGAAAAGGATTTATAAAGGTAGCAATGAGCGAGGGAAGTAGAGATGATGATGAGTTATATAATATTGGATTAAAAATTGGAAGTGAAAGTGGATATAGATATAGATACAGCGATGGTGTATCTATATCAAATCCTGCAACAAATGATTGGATTCCTTCAAGTGGTGATTACTATGATCAAGTACTAATTAATTACAGCTTAATTTTAATTTTGTGTTTATTGATTGTTTTGTGAGTTAATTACTCATGTTCATAGAGTTGATTGTGTTTAGCAGGGTGAATATACGTCATGGAAGCCTAATCGGAGCGAAAATGGGTAGATTGATGACGTGGAGGCGGTTTACGTTTACTTACGGTTGCTAATGACTTTTGTTAACATTAATTATGTATTTTTATTTTTTAATTAAAAAACGGTGGATAAGATGAGTTATGTACCTTTTGTTCTTATCTTTTTTGCTGTTTATGACTTTTGCCATGATTAAAAATAAATAAATAAACGGGCCGTTGGTTTGGACTTATACACAGAAAACAATGGGCTAGAAAAGGTGGTTATTTGTTTACGAGGTGCAATTTAAAGTATAGATTAAAATGGGCCAAGAAAAAGGATGCCATAAAACTTTCGGTTAGTTAATAATACAACAACGACAACTCAGCAAGGGTAAAATTAATGTTGCCTATAGCTCACTATTGAAATATTTGCAGAACATGACATGAAAGTATGAAACCCGTATTGTATTTGCGAAAAATTAGAAAAAAATGTACTATCCAGGATTTGGGTTGACCAGTAGCAGGAGTATCTTAATTCTTGTTAACCCGTAGTAAAAAGAAGAAATCCAACAAAAAATGCAATTTTTATATGAAATTTACACCACGTAACAAAAGGACACGTAGCGACTGCTATCTCTACCTTCTACATGGCTCCGCCCCTGCTAACGATAGAGACGTCTGCTAGCTGATAAATCGTTCGATGTCAATGTTCCAGAGTTATCAACATCGAGAGTCTTGAATTCTTCTATCACATTCATAATAAGTTGATCGCTTACTAAACCCATCTCTTTCAGCTTATAAACAACGTATTCTGCAGGGCTGAAAAACAAAGTTCATGCTTGTTTACAATCAATGTATACACAACTTTTTTTAAAAATGGAATCTAGTAGTAATAAGTCGAAAAAAGGTTTCACCTGACGCTATCATCATTGTCAAGATCAGCGTTCTCAATATCTTGAATCGTTAATTTCCTATGAAGTACCCAATCCACAAGCTGTCTCTGTTTACTATCTGTCCATAATTCAATCAAGTACACAAAGAGTTGTGCTAACGCGATGGTACTAGTTAAAATCCACACAACAGCAAATAATCGTCCTCTTTTGCTTGAGAAGCTTCTATCACCATAACCCAACGTCGTAATAGTAGCACAAACACAATAGTAAGCATCAATGAGACTCATGCCTTCAACAACAATTAACACAACAGTTCCAAGTACTACTTGGAAGACAATAAATGTGAGAACCATAAGAAATTTGTATTTAAGTCTTAATGTTTCCGCGGTCTCATTGTGAATTTGGTTAGGACCATATGTTTCGCGATCTTGTATAGCTTTTACAAACATAACAACCTCTTTGTCGACTATATAATCTGCCGCTTTACTAAGAGCACAACCACCAAGACCCATGCCTATAAACACGTAGAGACAAGCCAAGAGCTTTGCAAAATTGGTGTCCGGGACTATATCACCATACCCTACGGTTGTCATTGTTACGACACAAAAGTACATGGAATCTAGGATTCCATTTGTTTTCTTGCCACTCATTTTGTCACGAACAAGAAAAAAACAAATGGTGCCACAACCTAGGTAAGCAGCTAAAAGTAAAAAGACTTGTGTCAAATTAAGGTGGATTCCGGGGATTTCAGGTTCAGGATTACTTTCCTGTCGTCGTTGAGTCGCCTTTTTTGATGAACCACGCTTACCTTTATGTTTCCTTCGTTTGAGTATTGCATCCGTTAAACCTTCCTCGCCCATTATCAAGATATTTTCTAATAGGATGTGAAGATGCTATAATATTACAGATTCATGCAACACAATGAAGGAAATGGATTCGAATGAAAGACATGAATCATATAATTTTGTTGGTATAACTGACGATATCTTCTTACGTATTGTCTTCCTTCAACGTAACCTTTTCAACGTAGTATCTTCTTTCGTCAAACGAAAAGAAAAGAAAGAAGTCATTCAATATGCAAAAACTGTCTAATTCTCTATCCCTGGAGGATTAAAAGATCCATGAATGTAGGAGCACAATATGGGTGATTCCAATCACAAATTAGTTGCTATATATTTCACAAATATACAGTTGCTATCATGTGGCCAATTTTATTAGCATATTATTTGCATATATGATATGTACCATAAGCATCAAGTGTTTATTTTCAAAGCTTTGTTAACCTCTTTGTATAATTAGAGTGATTATAGAAGGCATAAAAGGTTGGCCTAATACGACATGTTAATCATTATAACCGTAAAAAATGACTCACTTTATAACGATTAGTTGAATAATTGGATAAATGACAAGTGATAATATTTAACCAATTATTCTTTATGCCAATATTTCGACCCATATATATAATATAATTACTCAAAATTTATTTATACTATTAGTTTGGATGGGACTAAAGTTTTGAATTGGACAGCATTATATAAACGGAGTATATGTTTATACTTTGGTTTGGTTTGTGGCTTGCCATTTCTAGAAGCATGGGCTAGGTCTCGAGATTGGGTTAGGGCTTGGGCTCATTAGTTTTGTATAAACCTTTTGCCCTTGTGGTCTTGTGTGATTCTAAATGGGCCATATGGGCTCAAACTTGTTCGGTTAGTACTTCCTGTCCATGGAAAGTTCCTGATAAACCATTAAACTTAAACTGTTCAAATAAAGTGACAACTTAGAGCCTTTAACATTAAAGTATATTTTTTACTTGGGATAGTAGTTGCTACGGGTCCATTATCAATACGTAGTGTAATTTTGCATTTTTAGTTGTGTTTCTTATTTGTGTTACGAGTTTAGAAAAATTGAGATACCACTTCTACGGGTCACTCAAAATCCTGAGTCCACCACCGCTTTGCAGATTGTGGTGGCCGGGCAGACATGTGCCGTCTTTTTTGATTAAGGTGAGCTACTAATTACTTGAGCTATCTTCTAGACAATGAGGTCAAATGGATGCAAATTCATTAATTCATGTGCATGTCAAGGTAACATACAGTTTATTATCATTCCTAACTTATTAAACGCATCCATTAACTTGTACTTTCTAGCGCTCGATCATTAACATAAATCTATACATAGAAGATACAAAACATTTATGTTGCAAACTAGTAAAAAAAAATGAGTATTTGGGCTACCCACTGGAGCCGCATATTTCAATGGAGCACGACTGAACCCCTCACAAGGTCCAACATCACCGGGAAAATCATCTCCATCACATATACCACAACGTCCGAGCCGAAACTTGCACCGAACAGGCCTTAACGTTGTGGGTCATGCGCTTCATTGTTGGTAGGTAAATTAATCATAAATAATACCATGGCAGGATCTCTAGGAAGTCATGGGATGCCCTTACCACTAGGCTATATATAACAGTCCGAGTATATCATAATATCGTTAAGTTTATAATTAAGGTAATAAGAGCATTGAGTATTCTTTTAGCAAATGATCAATGTCCTTAGTTACACGTAATGAAAGACATTTAAATATGCGTGTAATACAAAGTAAGTACATTTAGTTTAGTACGATTAAGTTGTTAAATGTGTCTATAATCCATTTCGATAATTATCCACATAATCTCTTTGACTGGTTTTTTTTGTGGGCAACAATTAGTACGTACGTACGTACGTACGTACCGCAAATAAAGTTGTGCCAATTAACTTACAAAACCAGTGTTCCCTTTAGATTGATGAATTCAAATGAAAGGCATGCATTATTGCTGGTCAGTGAATTATCAAAGAATTATTGTCTTGAGAATATTTGGTGACAACATTATTGGAAACAACCTTAATAAAGAGTTCAGTACAATCTCCAACGTACAGATAGAGAAGAGTCATACAACTGATTAACATATAAAACCCTTTACAGTAGAATGAGTCAGTCGTATGTATAATTACATTCATATAATATTGTTCTTCATCCCTTAAAATCAAAGATGCTCTAACAACAAAGAGCTATATGTTTTACCAGTCTAGTGTTTGAAACTTTGAAGAATCACGCCAAATTCCTACAACCTAGCTACTGTATAGTGTGTTTGTTTTTTCTTGGCAAATGTGTCTGAGGTGCATGTAGCTGGATTGTACTAGCACTAATGCATCAAGTACAAAACTCAAGTGAGTGACAAACATGTCAACACATAATGTATAAGCTTAAACTCTTATTAGAATAAAAAATTGTTTGGCAAACTCTTATACGGAGTATATAAGAGAGAATTATTGGAAAAAAAGAGAATTGAAATCCCCTAAAAGTAATAGTTACTCCAATTCAATTCCAACTAGCTTTTATTTGGTATCTCCTAAAATAAGATTTAGTTACGAGCTCCAATTATTAACTAGGGGTGTTCACAAAACCGGAAAAACCGGCCGAACCGTGTCAACCGATCCGGTCCGGTTTGGTTCTTCACGGTCCGGTCTGCTGTTTCAAAAAAAGGAAACCGGATTGAACCGGTCCAATGAAAACTGGCCGTTTAAACCGGACCGGACCGTTTACTAATTTAATATATATAATTATATAATTATGTAATATATATATATAGATATATATATATATATATATATATATATATATATATATATATATATATATATATATACTCCCTCCGTCCCAATTTAATTGTCCACAGACAAAAAACATGCAGTTTAAGATAAGTACAATAATTACTACCTACTTTTTGCACAATGACATTCTTACCCCTAACCAATTAATTTGAACTTCCTTTCACTTTTATAATTTAATATTTTTAGTAGGGACAATATAGTAAATTGAATCATATTTCCTTTCTATATTTAATAGTAGACAATCAATTTGGGACAACCCAAAATGGAATACTGGACTATTAAATTTGGACAGAGGGAGTATATGTTAGTTTATTTATATTAAAAAAAAATTATCACATAATTGAATGATTTGTAGTTTAGACTCCAACAATAACATATAAATAATCTACTTATCGATTATAAGCAAATTATAGTATCTATATTTCTATGCTACCATATAATACATTTAACACTCTCTCTCCTCAAAAATTTTTAAGACTAAGTAAAGTGGGTTCCACTTACTACTTATTCTCCACTAACTACACTTTTCATCAATCAAATATTAAATCTACCCACTAAAGTCTTTTTTGATTGGTTAAATATTAAAGTGGACACTTATAATGGAACATCCCAAAATAGTAATGTGGACATTTTAAAAAATGGGACGGACGGAGTACAATATGTTTTTATTTTAAAACATTCATTCGCACCTCCACCCACCGTCACCACTTTCACCGCTGCATTGCGCGGGTATAATGCTAGTATTTATATACATTGGTAGAATGGTAGTTCTAATCTATTAAGAATAAATAGTTTTTAATCTATAAAGAATAAATAGTTTCTAATAGTTTCGAATGATTGATTATGATATCGTTATCGAATATTAAGTAATAGCGTTATATTATTCACATTTATTTAAAAGAATATATTTTTCCAAAATTTTCTTACAAAAGGACAAAAAGCCGCAAAATCGGCCGAACCGGACCGGTATTCGCGGTTTGGTCCGGTCCGGTTACACAAGTTAAATGGTCCGGTCCGATTTGGATTTTACAAAACCGTCAAACCGCGGTTTGGTTTATATTTTTGCCAAAAACCGACCGGATCGACCCGTGAACACCTCTATTATTAACTGTTATCAATCACACGTAGTTTATGTACATGTATCTCGCTAGCAAAGGTAACTGGTGAACTTTTTGTGGGGGTTGAATTGTTGGTGTCGCACTTTTGGTAGACTATATATTGTGGTTGACTTACCTTTGTTATACGTCGATGGGTCAAGTTCATGAACCCAACACCTTCTTCCAACATGCACCAATCACTTGTATACTATATGTAATCTGCTTTCACTAGTAAAAGTTTGAAAATGGCTACACGATTATAATTATGTCAAGTTATACATAATACAACTTCGTTAAAATGGTCTCAAGGTATCCGATGACATTACGTATTATGTTAAATTAGTAGTACGTAATAACACGATATGTCTATACAATGTGTTTTTGTACTTGTTAAAACGACTGCATAATTAAATACCGGTTGATATCGATGTAAATGTATATATATTGTGATCGAAGTTGTACACGACACATGTTGAGCTTGTCAAAATAGCTACAACAATATCTACAAAGATAGGAGACAAAGATTAAAAAAAGTCAATTTTAGATACATTATAAAATATTTGGTGCCGTTTCAAAGTTTTTGTGTTGTCAAATCTAATAATCTAGATAGAGTTGTAGAGGATAAGAAAAAGGGCTCACGAGAAAGAATATTATCATTCAATCTCTACGTACGTACGTACCCCTAAAACTTAATTAGCTTAATAGTGCTTGCTAAACTTAACCTAGTTAGCTTAATAGTGTTTGCTAAACCTAGCAGTTAGCTGACAGTGTTGGTTGCCAGAATTAAAACAGCTTGAAAATGTTGACTACCATGCATAATTAACTATTCTCGATCCCCATTTTGATCCTAAATGTTTATTTGCTTCATTCATATTAAAAAACATGGAACCTTGTCCGTTGGACCTACTGTTCATAGTATTTCTCAGTTTTTATTACATAAATTACTTTAAAATAAATAATTTTTGCTTTTCCAATATCATATACGTACATATATAGCCTTTTGCCTGCTATTTGCATGTATTTTTGGATCTGGAAATTGTTTTTAAAATAACATGAAACTATTCAGAATAGGGCAACATGCCTAGAAAGAGCATACACTACTTTGAGCCGAATTTTATTTTGTGAATTCTTTATAGTTTATACTTTATACTCTATCCGTCTCAATTTTATTATATACAGATAAAAAATACGGAGTTTATGAAAACATAATTCATTGTACTTCTGCATAAAATGACTGTTACATAAAATGACTGTTACTGAAAATTTTATTATATACAGATAAAATACTTTATTAAAACTATAAATTTCAAAAGCATGAACCAGATACTGAAAATTGCATTAGAAAATGTACCATATGTACCAAACAACATGTCTTTCTATGCATGGTTAAAAATGTAGACACATTTCTAGTTAATTATTTAATTCTGAATATACGGAGTATAAAGAATAACTAACAAACATATAAAATAAGAAAAACTATTATTTTAATCTGGTTGTCTCAAAATTGAAAGTCTTTGTAGAATTTATATAATATATATATATATATATATATATATATATATATATTTCAAATAATAAGAAATTACTACAGCAGCTTTTGGTTTAATATATCTAACAATTAAAACATAAATCCATATTCTGTGTCCAATTAGTAGGGGACAAGAGTCAACTATAAACTGCTTATTATGGTAATTAATTTTATAAATCAAGATTATCTGCGGATTAGATACAGGGCCACCTTCTAAATCTACCAATGCGAGATTAGCAAAATACCCACGCAATGCAGTGAAAAATTAAATATATTAAAAATGGTGAATTGTAATAGTATTGTGTCAAACTTTATTCTTTGCCCGTTTGACTCTTCGAAAAATATGAATAAATGATTTTTAATATTAATAGATATAGATATATTTCCTACGACGACTCTCAAATGAATTATTTGGTTGCTAATTATGCATAAAACGTCATAAAATGGAATTCTATTTCAAAATATTTCATGGTATGCATAGTAGCTAAATTATATAAACAATTTATCCGGTGATCAAGGCCGTATTTAGAGGGGATGATGTGATAGATTGCTCAAAGCCCCTTATTATAGACGCTTCAAAATGTGTGTTTGTCCATATATGTGTGTTTATATATTTATAACTATATATATATATATATATATATATATATATATATATATATATATATATATATTTGTTTCAA
Source organism: Helichrysum umbraculigerum (assembly GCA_949592205.1). NCBI lineage: Eukaryota > Viridiplantae > Streptophyta > Magnoliopsida > Asterales > Asteraceae > Helichrysum > Helichrysum umbraculigerum. The sequence continues at coordinate 31,907,473 of CATIUR010000006.1, forward strand.
AGTTTATTGAGTCGCACGAAAAAAAGAACATGATATAGCTCATTGTTATTGGTTCTTTAAAAATGCTACCACTTGTATTCAAGTGGTACAGCTTATTGCTTAAATAAACTTAATAAATTAATAAGTTGAGTGAGCTTAAAATATTTTATGATTACGGTAACTAAATTTTATTAATTCGTCATGTTCTAAAACTGTGTAGAACATATGGGGCCGTTCTGATGCCCTCCAGGCCTCCACGAGTGGTACTCACGTGTGACTTGTTTGGATTTTTGAATAGTCTCTGAATTGTTAAATTGTTTAAACAAGTTGCAAAAATTGGTTTAGGCACTTTGTATATTTTAGTTGGTTGGTTAGGAATAAAAATTAATTAGAGATATTTTTTATATAAATTAATTTATTACGTGTTTAAAGTGAAGATTTAGTTTCAATCTAGATAGTGTTCTGAATTTTGTACTAAGGAAAAGATATATACAATTAATATAACACCCCTCATTTACAATATCAATATAATGTTAGACACACGGAAGCGTAGGAATTTTAACCATATTTATATTTATACATACTATTAATTTACATCAAAAGTTTACAACTTTAAGTTACATCAAAGTGAAACTGTTCATAATACAACATATGTCGGGGTATTATATAAAACAAACTGATTTAGTACAAAAGATCAGAGTAGCTTGCAGTCAAACTGTTCTTGCACCAAAAGCATCTCAATCCTGCTACTCATTAAACAACAAATCTGCAGGAAAGAAAGATGAGGGATTAGCACATAGCTAAGTGAGAGAGTTCAACACCCAACATTCAACTTAGCATAATCATTAACTACAACAATCAACAACAACTTAATAATGAGGATCGGTGGTTCTGGGAATAACCATAATACCCGGGCGGCTCCCCAAGAACTCTTATCCAACCATATCCGTATGGCCATACGGACGAGACCGATAGCTAGTGGTTATCCTACTCAGATACAGTTCAATACACACAACATATGAAGCATATCCCTGTATCATTCACACGATAACCAACTAACCCAACCAACAGTTCATCAACTTGTCGACCTCATTGGCAACCAATATCCAAAGATCACACATAGCACGTAGTGATAAAATCAACATTAATGATTAAACAACTCTATAATCATATCTAAAATTACTCGTTGTAATCAAATAATCACTACTAAATCAAATGGTGAGTTTGAATCCACTCACCGATACCTCAGAAGTCGCTACACTCAGCTTCTAATCACTGAGTCTTTGGTGTATCTGAAACATCACACAACAAACAAGTTAGTAACTTGTTCCTAACTAATAATAGTTAACTTCACAATTCAAGTTACAATAAGTAACAATAATAACTATTTGTATTATATAACTCAGATTCACAAACTATCCTAATCATCAAAATTTAACTGACAAACGCGATCCGGACTAGGCGTGGTGGGATCGCGTTCTTTAGTATAAAAAGTTCTGTAACCGAAAAACACTAGCAAACGCGATCCGTACATTTGGCCAGGATCGCGTTTCCAAGGCCAATTCACGACTGGGACATTTTATAACTATGGAACGCGATCCGGACTAGATTCTGGGATCGCGTTGAGCTGCGTTTCAGCTCAGGTACAAACCTGCAAATGTTCAACTCGAACCCTAACTTCTAATCATCTTTCAAATGACATCAATTTCGAATTTACAAGTTATCACAAGCTCAAATAACCTCAAGTAACATCATATATCATCATACAAACTCAAGGATCAAATCAAATCATCAAATTCCTATTTAACCTAATTACATGAAATAGGTTCACTTACTTTTTCCCAAATGAAGAAGATGGTGATGAATAGAAGAAGATGATGGTAACTAGCTTGAATCACAATTGGAATTCACAATTCTTGTTTAATCTTTAACTTGCAAGAATTTAGTTAAGGTTTAGGTTTAGTTCTTGAAATGAAATGAAGAAGAACAAGAATTTAGGAAAGTGATCAAATAAAAGAGTCGGCCTCCTTTTTAACCGACTCAACATTGTGGGTATTTTATACCCGCTCTAAATCTATTGCCTGGAACCTAAAGACCAATTGCGAGAAATTTATTTTATTATACCGTCAACTTTAATATTTTAAAACAAACAACATTTCACTATCCACAATAAGTCCTTAGACCTATTTCACCAACTTTCATAATTAAACAGTTATATCAAATAAATTTCTAAAGAAATTAAATACTCAATTAAATAAGAAAAATACCAGGCCACTGGAGAGGATGTTACAAATCTCCCCTCCTTAAAGAGATTTCGTCCCCGAAATCTCAACATCAACAAACAATCCAGGATGTCTGGATTTCATCAACTCCTCGGTCTCCCAGGTCAAATTAGGACCTAAACTATGTCGCCACTTTACTAGTACCATAGGAATTTGTTTCTTCCTAAGTTTAGTAATCTTCCTATCTAGGATTTCAACAGGTTCTTCAACCAATTTCTGAGTTTGATCAACTTTTAACTCCTGCAAAGGAAGAATTTGCGACTGGTCTTCAACATTGCATCTTCTAAGATAACACACATTAAACGTGTCATGTATACCAGCAAGTTCAGGTGGGAGATCTAATGAAACAGACTGCTCATTTACAACTTGGCGAACTTTGAATGGCCCAATATATCTAGGCGCCAACTTTCCACGTTTTCCAAAACGGATTACACCCTTCCATGGAGAAACTTTGAGGTATACTAATTCACCTTCAACAAATACAACTGGTCGTCTTTTCGGATCTGCATACTGTTTCTGTCGGTCACGAGCAGCTTTCAACCTTTCACGTGCAATTGCAACTTTGTCCGCTGTCAACTGTACAATGTCGGGTCCAGCAAATTGTTTCTCACCGGCTTCCAACCAACATGTCGGTGTTCTACAACGTCGACCATACAACATTTCATACGGAGGCATACCAATACTGGAATGATACGAATTATTATAAGTAAATTCAACCAATGGGAGATGTGAATCCCAAGAACCTCCATATTCCAAAATACAAGCACGAAGCATATCCTCTAAAGTTTGAATTGTACGTTCCGACTGACCGTCTGTCTGAGGATGATAAGCAGTGCTAAGATTTACACGTGTACCCAACTCTTGTTGCAAACCTTGCCAAAAACGAGATACAAAACGAGAATCTCGGTCTGACACAATTGACAAAGGTATACCATGTCTAGTGATAATTTCATTTATGTACAACTGAGCAAGCTTAGTCAACGAGGCAGATTCGCTAGTAGCAAGAAAATGCGCGCTTTTAGTCAACCGATCAACTATGACCCAAACCATGTCATTACCTCGATTGGTGCGAGGAAGCTTAGTCACAAAATCCATCGTTATATGTTCCCATTTCCACTCAGGAATTTCCAACTGTTTCAGTGATCCGTACGGCTTTTGATGCTCCGCTTTAATTTGGGCACAAATATGACAAGTACCAACAAATCTAGCAATGTCCGTTTTCATTGTAGGCCACCAGTACAATGGTTTCAAATCATTATACATCCGAGTACTTCCAGGATGAATAGATAGTCTAGACTTATGTGCCTCATTCAAAATCAATTCACGAATATTACCAAATAAAGGAATCCATACTCGAGATTGATAAGTTAATAATCCTCTCGAATCTTCCACTAATTCATCTTTTCTTTTCAACATGACTTCGGATTTCAAATTAACATCTTTCAAAGCTTCCATTTGAGCAACTTTAATCTGAGAAATCAAGTCAGAAGAAACATCTACTCTTAAGTAATAAATTCGATCAGAAGTATACTTTCGACTTAAGGCATCAGCGACCACATTAGCTTTGCCTGGGTGGTATTTAATTTCACAGTCATAATCCTTGATTAACTCTAACCACCGCCTCTGTCGCATATTCAACTCTTTCTGAGAAAATACATACTGCAGACTCTTATGGTCAGTACAAACAACACATCTAGTACCATATAGATAATGTCTCCAAAGTTTTAAGGCAAAAACAACTGCTGCAAGTTCCAAGTCATGTGTTGGATAATTCCGTTCATGTGGTTTCAACTGTCGAGAAGCATAGGCGATAACTTTATCTCTTTGCATAAGTACACAACCCAAACCAGAATAAGAAGCATCACAGTAAACTACAAAATCATCTGTACCATCTGGTAAGGTTAAAACAGGAGCTTGACACAACATTTGTTTTAAAGTCTGGAAAGCATGTTCTTGTTGATCAGTCCACATAAACTTTTCATCTTTTCGGGTCAACTTAGTTAATGGACCAGCAAGTTTAGAGAAGTCTTTTATGAATTTTCGATAATAACCCGCCAAACCCAAGAAACTCTTAATTTCTGAAGCAGACTTTGGGACGTTCCAATTCATTACGGCCTCAACTTTCAATGGATCAACTTTCACACCATCATTACAAATTACATGACCCAAAAACTGAACTTCTCTAATCCAAAACTCACATTTAGAAAACTTGGCATAAAGCTGTTCTCGTTTCAACGTTTCTAGAATCAGTCTTAAATGTATAACATGCTCAGCTTCAGATTTCGAATATACAAGAATATCATCTATGAAGACAATAACAAATTTATCCAAAAAGGGTCGACAAACACGGTTCATTAAATCCATAAACACTGCAGGTGCATTCGTCAAACCAAAAGGCATAACCAGGAATTCATAGTGACCATACCTGGTACGAAAAGCAGTTTTAGAAATATCTTCATCACGAACACGAACCTGGTGGTAACCCGACCTTAGATCAATTTTAGAATAAACTGAAGAACCCTGCAACTGATCAAATAAGTCATCTATTCTGGGCAGAGGGTATTTATTCTTTACTGTTCTCTTATTCAGTTCTCTATAATCGATACACATACGAAAAGACCCGTCTTTCTTTTTAACAAACAACACCGGTGCACCCCACGGCGAAGAACTAGGTCTAATGAAACCTTTATCCAACAACTCCTGTATCTGATTCATCATCTCACGGATTTCAGATGGAGCTAACCTATAGGGAGCTTTGGCGATAGGTGACGAGCCAGGAACAAGGTCAATACGGTATTCTACTTCCCTAACTGGTGGTAAACCAGGTAATTCATCAGGGAACACCTCTGGATATTCACAAACTACCGGAACATCTAAAACAGTTTTCTTTTTAAGTTTGGCATCAACTACATAGGCTAAATATGATTCACAACCTTTGGACAACGACTTCCTAGCCTTCATCATAGAAATCAAAGGAAAGACCAAACTATCCCGTTCTCCTCGAGCCACAACATATGACTTTTCAGAGATTGGAATCCTAATCAACTTCTGATGACAATCAATGCTAGCTTTATTCTGACTCAACCAATCCATACCAATTATCACATCAAAACTAGGGATTGGCATCAACAAGAAAGAAATAAGGAAAGTCTGGTCATCAATCACAATGTTAGCTCCAGTTACCGATGTGGTAACCGGAACCAACTTACCACTAGCAATTTCTACTTCTACAGGCTTGATTATCACTGTAGGTACTAATTTCAACTTGTCACAGAAATTCACAGATATGAAAGTACAATTAGCACCCGAATCAAACAACACACGCGCCGGTACAGAGTTTATAAGAAATGTACCAGTTATAACATCGTCAGTGCGCACAGCCTCATCAACTGTCATTTGAAAAGCTCTACTATTTGCAGGTGGAGGATTTTTACGCTTCTGACCTGTAGATGCAGAGCTTCCGACCGAACCCGACCCCGACTTCCCTGCTTCCGGACATTGACCCACTCGATGCCCCTCCTTCTTGCAAGACCAACACACAAAATTTGGGTACCGACAACTCTTTATCTCATGACCCAGTTCTCCACATTTCAAACATTTATTCGTTTGTACAGTACAAGGCCCATCATGCCTAGATCTACATGAACCACACCAATTAGAACTGCCCGCTGAACCACTTTTACTAACATACTTCTTACTCTGTCGACTGCCCTGAGAACTTGACTTTCCTTTGCTAGAAGAATCACCTCTAGACTTTGCAGCATTATCTCTAGATCGTGCTTCACGGAAACCTCTAATATCACTGTCAACCGATCGTGCAAGATTAAAAGCATGTGATAAACTATTAGCCAATCTTACAGTAGTACGGTAATGATGAGGTAAGGTATCTACAAACTGCTCAATTCGAGTTTTATCATCAGGAACCCAATGTTGAACAAACCGAAGCTTTTCTGTAAATTGACCTATTAAATCATCAATTGTCATATTATCCTTCAACTGAAGATTCACAAATTCTCTCCTAATCCGTGCCATGTCAAAGTCAGAACAGTATTGATTACACACCGCTTGGTGAAAATCTTTCCATTTGATAGAATCTTTTTGTTGTTCGGTTAAATGACCTGTCACTGAATCCCACCAAACCATTGCTTCATCCTTCATACACTGGACAGCAAACATAACCTTGGATTCTTCCTCACAACGAGTCACACTAAATTTGCGTTCCATATCTCTTAACCAATTTAAGGTCACAGTGGGATTTGTACTCCCATGAAACACCGGTGGCTTACTAGACATGAAAGTTTTAAAAGAACACACCTTGCTAGTTTGAGAAGATGGACTAGCACCAAGGACAGAAGTTTGTTGTTGAGCAAGTAGTCTAGCTGCATCTTCCTCAGCTTTCTTTTTAAATTCTCTAAGAATTATCAACTCATCCTCCATTTCGTGTATATACTCATCCCTATTTGCTTCTTCACCACCCATATGAGGGACACCCTCTTGATCATGTTGCTCAGTATTTGTTTCAAAAGGCGGAGCTTCAATCCGGGAAGCATTATTGGGGTTGGTGGTCGGTTGCTCATTATCTGCCATTTCTGAAATCAACACAACACTTGAAATATATTAATCGTTAGTACCTATCTACTAACAATTATCAACAATGCTAAATCCCATAACTAGAAAAGTTTGACATACCATGCTCCAGTTTTGGGATTGAACATTCTTCAATGCTCAATTAACCCAAAACCACGCTCTGATACCAACTTATAACACCCCTCATTTACAATATCAATATAATGTTAGACACACGGAAGCGTAGGAATTTTAACCATATTTATATTTATACATACTATTAATTTACATCAAAAGTTTACAACTTTAAGTTACATCAAAGTGAAACTGTTCATAATACAACATATGTCGGGGTATTATATAAAACAAACTGATTTAGTACAAAAGATCAGAGTAGCTTGCAGTCAAACTGTTCTTGCACCAAAAGCATCTCAATCCTGCTACTCATTAAACAACAAATCTGCAGGAAAGAAAGATGAGGGATTAGCACATAGCTAAGTGAGAGAGTTCAACACCCAACATTCAACTTAGCATAATCATTAACTACAACAATCAACAACAACTTAATAATGAGGATCGGTGGTTCTGGGAATAACCATAATACCCGGGCGGCTCCCCAAGAACTCTTATCCAACCATATCCGTATGGCCATACGGACGAGACCGATAGCTAGTGGTTATCCTACTCAGATACAGTTCAATACACACAACATATGAAGCATATCCCTGTATCATTCACACGATAACCAACTAACCCAACCAACAGTTCATCAACTTGTCGACCTCATTGGCAACCAATATCCAAAGATCACACATAGCACGTAGTGATAAAATCAACATTAATGATTAAACAACTCTATAATCATATCTAAAATTACTCGTTGTAATCAAATAATCACTACTAAATCAAATGGTGAGTTTGAATCCACTCACCGATACCTCAGAAGTCGCTACACTCAGCTTCTAATCACTGAGTCTTTGGTGTATCTGAAACATCACACAACAAACAAGTTAGTAACTTGTTCCTAACTAATAATAGTTAACTTCACAATTCAAGTTACAATAAGTAACAATAATAACTATTTGTATTATATAACTCAGATTCACAAACTATCCTAATCATCAAAATTTAACTGACAAACGCGATCCGGACTAGGCGTGGTGGGATCGCGTTCTTTAGTATAAAAAGTTCTGTAACCGAAAAACACTAGCAAACGCGATCCGTACATTTGGCCAGGATCGCGTTTCCAAGGCCAATTCACGACTGGGACATTTTATAACTATGGAACGCGATCCGGACTAGATTCTGGGATCGCGTTGAGCTGCGTTTCAGCTCAGGTACAAACCTGCAAATGTTCAACTCGAACCCTAACTTCTAATCATCTTTCAAATGACATCAATTTCGAATTTACAAGTTATCACAAGCTCAAATAACCTCAAGTAACATCATATATCATCATACAAACTCAAGGATCAAATCAAATCATCAAATTCCTATTTAACCTAATTACATGAAATAGGTTCACTTACTTTTTCCCAAATGAAGAAGATGGTGATGAATAGAAGAAGATGATGGTAACTAGCTTGAATCACAATTGGAATTCACAATTCTTGTTTAATCTTTAACTTGCAAGAATTTAGTTAAGGTTTAGGTTTAGTTCTTGAAATGAAATGAAGAAGAACAAGAATTTAGGAAAGTGATCAAATAAAAGAGTCGGCCTCCTTTTTAACCGACTCAACATTGTGGGTATTTTATACCCGCTCTAAATCTATTGCCTGGAACCTAAAGACCAATTGCGAGAAATTTATTTTATTATACCGTCAACTTTAATATTTTAAAACAAACAACATTTCACTATCCACAATAAGTCCTTAGACCTATTTCACCAACTTTCATAATTAAACAGTTATATCAAATAAATTTCTAAAGAAATTAAATACTCAATTAAATAAGAAAAATACCAGGCCACTGGAGAGGATGTTACAATTAATTATCTATATTCTTATATTTAAATAAAACGTACAAATTATCATATGAATAATGTTATATAGATCTACCTACATAGAGTTATAACCGAAACCTAAAAATGTGATTAATTGATTTTTTTATCGCTTTAAATCTCATTGAATCAATTTTTCAAAACTACCAATCACATTTTGAAGTTTAGAATTTAGGTCTACATATCATTTTTCTTAATATACCATTAAGTACTTTTTGATCATGGATCACCTATTAAGTAATTAAACTTCATTCATTTTCTTATCACCTATTAAATTATACATACAAGGATTAAAAAAACCCAAAATAGAATCGATTTGAACATTGAGATATAGAGCCCGACAGCTTTATAAATTAAAAGATGGAAAATATCGTGCAAATTAAAACTATTTGATACCCTACCACATGCTTTGTTTCATAGAATCATATTGACAACCACCCTTTCTAGTCGTGGTATCACCAAAGTCCAACAACGACTTTTGGGGTCTATATATTTTCTTTTTTTAGAAATTTTTTTTATTATCTATATGAAATGATGTTTTATTAAATTATAGTAACATCAATATTCCAACAAGGTGCCATGAAAAACAGAAATAAAGATGTGGAATTCACGTCACTAACGATTTTTCTTTTGTCGCTTAATTAAAACATTCGTATCACAAAGCGTTACACCTTTATAATTGGAAACTATATTATTCGAAAGAGGTCATGTCCGTAGCTAGCGCCTAGCTAGTGTAGTAATTCTGATATCCTGAGACGTTGCATCGAGTTATAAAATGTTTTTTCTTATTCTTATATTACAGAACATATATATTTGTTTATTTTGCAATTAACAATCAAATTATATATACACACATACATATACACAAACATCCACATTTTGACAACATTATAATTCGGAAGTCCCGTACAGTCGACTACTTCAGCAAACATTCGATAGGACCCCCGCATATCATCATTCTACACAACCAAAAATGCATATGAGGATGGTCTTTGCAAGGGTAATAGTATTAATAAATTGTGAGTGAAAGAGTACATATAATAAGAAGTTGGTCCATTCTCTATTCTTATTCTTATACAGTAATTTTTCTTCCTGTTATAACATATGACTAGTAATTAATTTATGCCGTGCAATGCACGGCTCGCACCCAAAGAAGTTAATGTTAAATTGCGATGTTACGTGTATATTATCTTTGAGGATAATCGTTGACTGAATCATTGACTGAAATAAAAACGATAAACTTTTATTTCTTAACTTAACTATTGTCAAATACCAACACTTCAGTTGGAGATCCTCTTATTGAATTGTAGATATATGAATAGTTTTGTTTTGACATAAAAAGAGTTTTCATGTCATTTTTTAAGAAATTATTGTGACTTTTTTGGTTAATTAACTGGGTCTTGTTAATTGACTAAATTCTAATTATAAAAAGTGATATGCTCAAATGGAAAGAACAAATCAAAGAGCTTTTCAAATATATATTTATTCAAATGTTAAACACATATTACAGATTTATTTAGGTAAGGTTTCAAAATTTTCCAAGGTTATTTATTGTAAAAGGCATAATCTTCGATACGAATAACTCTTTTAAATACTTCATTGTAAAAAATAAACTTTTAAGACAATACATGTGAAATGATGTAAGAGATTGAAAACTTTTGGAAAATGTAGTAAGAAATATAGATTGAGAAAGTGAAACTGTTATGATAAAATAGTTACATCGTTTGATAAAATAAAATTACAAAATAAGTTTTGAACTTCAAAAAAGTAGACATGATCATGACTAAAGTTGAAATAGTTAATACAAGATATATTATGAGTTATGACTCTTGTTATTATAAGAATGAATAAATGTCATTACTGGAAATATAGTACATGCACACAATATGACTCTTTTATTTAATAAAAATATGAAATGATAAGAAGGTTAAAAAAATATAGATTGAAATAGAAGGGTGTTTGCTAAAGAACGGAAAATATAAATTGAGATGTGAATGTACTGTAATAGTAGATATGACAAATTTGAAGGAGGTTATAAATATTTATTTTATAAAAAAATTAGCTAGATATTTTTTTTCTTAATAAAATATATATTTTGTTTATAAATATTAATGTGTTAAACATAGCTCTGATCATGAGATATTATTATTTTAAGGGTTAGTTATCTAAAAACACGACATACTTTGAATGTTGTCATTTTCTCACACCCTTATTATTTTTATGTCCAACTATCTATCATATTTCACTTATTGTTAATGTGTGCTTAATCCGTAACATATTCTTACTTTTACAAGTTCTTTCAAGTTTTTTTATATGAATTTTTTTTTCAACATTTAATAAGATTATAATGTAACATAATTATGATTATTATTGTGATTGTGGTTACTATTATGATTAAGTTATTAATGTGTTTTGTATAACATATATAAGTAATAATAAGATTTATGATTCTGATTAAGTAATTAGTGTGTCTTGTATAGCATATATATGTAAATGTAATAATAAGATTATGATTGTGATTGAGTTATTAATGTGTTTTGTATAATATATGTAATAAACATTATAAGTGTGATTAAGATATAATACAAGAAGAGTTTTTAGATGATGATGATATAGAGCACATTTAAATGATCAATATAATCTAATTATTAATAATGACACTTATACTTATTGATCCTTAAGAAAAATGTAATGTTGAAAATTATTGAAATTAGTTAAAAAAAGAAATATTATTCAAAGACCATATTTATACTCGCATATAGTTGTACAATAACATTTTTGCTAAGAAAGAAGCGCTTGTGGAGATGATCGGGTGAGCCAAAATGGTCCGTCAGTAATTCCACAACTGCCTTTCAAAAAAAAAAAAAAATATATATATATATATACATGTAAACGATTTTTGCCAATATATATAGATAATATCTTCATCATATCTATTTGTACTACAAGATAATGTCATTGTTGAAAATATTGCAATTGACTACTTCTTCAGGATGTGCTAGTACGTTCGTTTGGGTTTACCTTTTTTTTAATATAGCAAAATCTAGTACGTAATCTAAAACTATTTTATTAGACAACTTATCTACTCCGTAGTTGTTTAACTTAAAATATATATATGTTTGATTGTAACAACTTTCTAATCTGATCATTACTTTGACTCTAGATAGTCAAAATTAACCAACGACATCGGTTATCTAGAAAAAGTCAAATAAATAAGGTAGGTAGCTAAGATTGTTGGGAAAACACATTTGACATGCAATCCAATTGTGATATATATAATGAAATCTAGCTAAGACATATATTCTGTGGGCAAGCAAATTGGTTTGAACGTTTTTAAGACATACCAATTAAGTATGTCTTAAAAACGTTCAAACACAATCAACTTCACTTTGTAGTTTCTACTACAAAATCTGTTACATGTTATTACTATAGGCTACATTAGTATCTCATCTCTAAAGTGTGTGATGTGAACCTCAAATTCTCAAATGTTTCATTTTTCTTGTCGAATATATACGTTGTTGATTTGTTCACAAATCCTTACAACTCGGTGCAAAATTGCACAATATACTAGTTAAATTTAACAACTTTTTTTATAGATAATAATATCATGTAAGTATGCTTTAAGTAGTTAATAAAGTTGCTATCGTCACACTCCCATCCAAACACTTGCTTAGTTAATTAGCAGCCAATATAAAATACCAAACGTGACCACGTTCTTTCGCAAGGATAACCATAACCGAATATCCTAATCCTAGATGATACTAATTAATACTCCTTTGATCGTGACGATTGACAAATTACTTACCTAATTACTAATTATTAAAATAATCATTTTCAATTACTCCATGTTTAACTATTTTAATTCATGTGTTGCCAATTTGGCTTAACTTTACTTGTCTTTATTACTAATGACTTCTCATTATCGAAAATGCTAAGTTTACAAAAAAAACTTCTACAAAATGAGGTGTCTTGGTGTGATGAAGAGAGAAAATGACGAAAGATAAAAAAAAGAAATGATGTGATTTGTTGATCTTTGTTGTCACATGCATCATCTTGTAAACTTTTTATTTGTAAATTTTTTGTAAATGTAGCATACCTCTAAATGTAGCATACCTCTCTAATTATATATCTACAATACATATAACATTTTTTAGCATAAATAATTATACATCTAAAAAAAATAAAACCATTAATTATACGGAGTATAAAATTTGAAGTATTGATATCATGTTGAGTGAACAGTGAGATTAGCCGGATCGCCGGCAAGCCATCGTTATCCACAAGAATAATCTCACCAGAAAAGAGCCGTGCGGTCCGGTATCCGGACAAATTCCATATTCCGACCCCGATCTGACGTGTCATAGTATCGGTCCCCACCTGTTCATCCTTCATATAGACACGATGACATGGATGGTCCCACATGTCTCCTCATCACATAACAACGTCAACATCTATACAAAACATTCTCATGCAAACCTCCGTTAAAACCCTTCCAAAACAACATTATTCCTTCGGCCAATTTCACCCTATAAAAACCCACCTCCAACAAACTCCTCATTCACCAAAACACAAATACTTACAATCTTTTACTCCAATTTATATCACATCTCTCTCTCTCTTTATTTTATAACTATTCACATGGCTATTGATTCTGTAACCTCATCAACGTGTGAGAAAGATGCAAAAGCGCTTCAATTCATTGAAGAAATGACTAATAATTGTGACGCTGTTCAAGAAAATGTTTTGTCCGAGATTTTAGCACAAAATGCATGTACGGAGTACTTGCAACAATGGAACCTTGACGGCGCAACGGACCGTGAAACTTTTAAGTCGAAAGTTCCGGTTATAAGTTATGAGGACCTCCTGCCGTACGTTCAACGTATCGCTAATGGTGATCGCTCCCCGATTCTTTCGTCTCACCCCATTTCTGAGTTCCTCACAAGGTCATATATCTTTTTATTGAAATTGCTACGATGATATATAATTACTGTACTTATTGCTACAACTGTTTTATTTAATTAGAAGGACAAGCTTGATGAAATGTATTTATTATTGTTGTACAAATGAAAGTTTTACTATTTTGCATGTAAATGATTTTTTTAACAGATTTCTATTTTGGTGACAGTTCTGGGACTTCTGCTGGTGAAAGAAAACTGATGCCAACTATTGCTGCAGAAATGGACCGCAGACAAAAGCTCTATAGCCTTCTAATGCCTGTCATGAATCGGTATGTAACTTTATTTACTACAAATTACTCACATTAAATTAATATAGTGTAATATATACGGAGTATAAAATAAGAATAATTTTTATATTGAAATTGAAAAATGTTGTTTTTGGTGGTAGGTATGTGCCTGGGCTAGACAAAGGGAAGGGTTTGTACTTTTTGTTCATCAAGGCGGAGACGAAAACCCCAAGTGGGTTGGTGGCCCGGCCCGTTTTAACAAGCTACTACAAAAGCCAGCAGTTCAAAACCCGGCCCTTTGACCCGTACAACGTTTACACAAGCCCGAATGAAACCATCTTATGTGTCGACGCTTTTCAAAGCATGTATTCTCAAATGCTTTGTGGTCTCATTTACCGTGAAGAAGTTCTTCGATGTGGAGCTGTTTTTGCCTCGGGCCTTGTTCGGGCCATTAAGTTTCTTCAACTTAACTGGCAAGAACTGGCTCTCGACATTGAAACGGGACACTTGAGCTCGAAAATCACAGACCAGGCCATTCGTGAATGTATTTCACACATTCTGAAACCGAGCCCGGAGTTGGCCTGTTTCATCAGAGAAGAATGTTGTGAAGGGAATTGGGAGGGAATTATTACTCGAATCTGGCCCAAAACCAAATATGTCGACGTGATTGTTACGGGGGCAATGGCCCAGTACATTCCAATTCTCGATTATTATAGTGGTAATTTACCAAAAACTTGTACAATGTATGCTTCATCCGAGTGTTATTTCGGGCTGAATTTGACCCCTATGGTGAAACCATCGGAAGTTACCTACACAATCATGCCAAACATGGGTTACTTTGAGTTCATACCACATGATTCATCGAATCCAGTTACGATCTCACGTGATTCGCCACCTCATCTTCTTGATCTTGCTGATTTGGAGGTCGGAAAAGAATACGAGCTCGTGATCTCCACGTACTCGGGTCTCTGCAGATACCGTGTTGGCGATATTCTACAAGTTAAAAGCTTCTATAACTCGGCCCCACAGTTCAAATTCATTAGGCGAAAGAACGTTTTATTAAGCATTGATGCTGATAAAACCGATGAAACGGAGTTGCAGACAGCTGTCGAAAGCGCTTCTGAGCTGCTTAAGGAATTCAACACAACAGTTGTTGAGTACACGAGTTATGGTGACATGAAGACGATTCCGGGCCATTACGTCATCTTTTGGGAGTTATTGATGAAAGATCCTGAATATGGGCCAAGTAGTGACGTGTTAGACCAATGTTGTTTGGCAATGGAGGAATCTTTGAACTCGGTTTATAGACAAAGTCGGGTTGCGGATAACTCGATCGGCCCGTTAGAAATTCGTATAGTCGAGAACGGGACATTCGAAGAGTTAATGGACTACGCGATTTCAAGAGGTGCTTCGATCAACCAATATAAGGTTCCACGATGTGTTAGTTTCACACCGATTATGGAGCTCCTCGACTCTAGGGTTGTTTCGGTGCATTTCAGTCCAACCACACCGCACTGGACTGCAGAACGACGTTTTTAATTTTACATAATTAAAAACGTCATCGAAAGAAAAGGAAAAAAAAAAAGTAACTAAGGACATAAATTTGAGTACACCAACCAAACATGCTTTCTAGGACCGTGGACCAAGAAAATCTCCTAGGGTTGATGATTTTGTCAACTTTTAAAACTTGAAGGGTGTGATGTGTAATATTTTAGATGTCATCTACGAATAACGTTTTCCGTTTGTCTTATGTTAGCGTTTTGGTGAAACTTGACAGAAAGATTCTGTTTGTGGCAAGTTGAAATTCTTGTTTACGAAAAGCAGATTTTGTTTTGTGTCGAGGAGGATCTAGGGGCCTTATTGTAAAATGTTTGATAATTAAAGGTACTTTGTTGGTATGTATTTTATTCGTGGGGTTTAATGGAAAATATTTCCATATCAGATTGTGTGTTTGCTGTATTCTGCAGGTTTTATTTGCATGGATTTTTATGCACGTGATACTGTATTTCTTATATTTATCGTAGTGCCAAGAGTGTCAAAGTATTTTAGTGATCGTTTTTGTATTTATATTATTATATTTATATTATGAAATAGTATATAATTAATAAAATTATATTTATAATATGATCAGATCATGTTGGTAGCACTCAGTCAGTGATAGTACTTAATAATTACACGTACAAGTTTTATTCAAATGAATATTAATTAAAATCTTATGATAAACAAAACTCAATTTAGTTAAAAGAATTTTCATGAAAATGTTTTAGCTCAATATAACAAAACTCAGACCTTAATATCTTAGGATGATCGTCAATATATATACGGGTCAACCCGAGTCATTTTTGGTCCTGATCGAATCTGTTTTGAGTCGTTACTCAGGTCGTCTTAAAATTCAACCAAAACCACATGTAATTTTATATGATGAAAAGTACTCCCTCTGTCCCCACTTCAAGTGTCCACATTACTATTTTGGACTGTTCCAAATAAGCATTCACTTCCATGTTTCAACCAATCGAAAGATACTTTAGTGGGTATATGTTATTTGATTGGTGAAAAACGTAATTAGTGAAGAATTCTAAAACTGTGTGCAAAGTCAAATTAGACACTTTGACTAAAGTATAAGATATGATATAATATTGACTGATCGACGGATGTATCAATGCAAGAATAATAACGTCAACTCTATGGTACGGAGTACAAAACTACTTTAATTCTTTAATTTAGTATTTAGTATAATAATAATAATAATAATAATAATAATAATAATAATAATAATAATAATAATAAGTAGTAGTAGTAGTAGTAGTATAATTAATATATGAAAAAATAAAAAATAAAGATACAAGCCAAACTTTTAGCAATGTTTAGTTGTTTTGGGTTTCTAGCTTTAAACATCGAATTTCATAGATTGCTTACTTTCCTAGTAAAGCTGCATGTCCTTTTGGTTGTCACCACTAAAATATGTTTTCCTCTAAAAGTTAGATGCATCATATTCGTAGCTCAAACGATACATGATCTAATAATTAATCTCGATCGAATTATATACAAGATTGGGATCGAAGGATTTATTTTTTTTAATTTATATGAAACAACTTTCATGTTTACTACTTGTATCTATTATTTCATGACATGCAGTTGTGTTTTATATAAATTCAAAAATTAAATCCCTCGTTACCACGTGTACTTTAAATTTTACATATATGTCTAGATTAATAAATAATGTATCGTTTTAGCTATCTAAAGAAATACAAATTTGTTAGCGTAGTATTATTTTCACTTTGATCTCACACTTTATACAAAGCTAGTCTTTTACTTTATCATGTCTAAAAACGACCAATGAAATTACAGCTTTATTCTCTAGATTATATAAAACCTAATCAATCAATTACGGAGTAACACATTTGTTTGTTTTATTAACAGTTTAATTAAATTAAATTGCGTTTTCATAAAGCCTTCCTCAATTACACTAGGACCACAATTAAATAATCACGTAACGAAAATTAATTAACATAATTAACATATATAAAACCATATCTTAATCATCTCTTTCTAGTTTGCTGAAATTTAAATTGCCTGACAAATACTCCTAGAGCATCCACATGCTATGGACTTCACCATGTTCATAGACTGTCACGTCATGCCACATCAACTTTCTATAAACCTACACTTTCCATAAACTTACCTTTCTACTCCTATAAACCACTACTTTCTATAAACTTCTCTCACATATTAATTTCTATAGACTCTATTCAAAGTCCATAGGTATGGACATTCAAAAATATTGTATGGACTTTTTGGTATGGACTTGAGCTTCTAATGGGTGATAATAGTCATGGACTCCACCTAAGCATACATGTCACCATGGACATCCTATAAACCTTGCATTGGAGATGGTCTTACAATGAATGTGCGTTCGCTAACAAATAATATTCAGAAGTATTTGATCGAGAATGTATAGGTTGTACAAAATCTCTGGGTTTTCTATATGCATATACATTCATACTCTCCCGTCCCATTTTTATTGTCCACATTACTATTTTTGTAGGTCCTAAAACTATCGTCTACTTACAAAAAATAACTATCAAAATCCATTAAACTTCATATTTTACCCTCATTTATTATTCAATCATTTATTTCTCAATTAAATTCACCCAAACTTGCCTTGAATATAATGGCAAACTAGACAATCGTACGATCTATCATAAATCTAAAAAAAGTTGAGGGGCAATAAAAGTGGGACTAGGGGAGTAATTAATACTTTCCCCGTCCCACTTCAAGTGTCCATATTACTATTTTGGGTTGTCCCAAATAAGTGTTCACTTTCATGTTTCAACCAATCGAAAGAGACTTTAGTGGGTAAATATGTTATTTGATTGGTGAAAAGTGTGTAGTTAATTAAGAATCCTAAAACTATATACAAAGTCAAAGTAGACGCTTTGAGTGGGATGGAGAGGGTAATGATTAATCATTTATTTTATTCTTTTGTTTGGTTTTTTAAAGTTAGATTTAGGTGGGTCCCATGGTGTTTCTTGTACGGTAATACATATGTTGGTTGCAACACATTTTTCCTGCTTTACAAAATAAAAGTTAGTTTTATTAATGGTTAGTTGAGTAAATAATTGAAAAGGGAAAAAAGAATGCAAAGCAATAAACTTTTGGATGAAAAAGAAGAAGGCTGAAATGCAAAACATAAATCAGGTCAAATTGTTTTCTCTTTCTGCGTTTGGTCGGCTTCACCCCCCCTTTTTTTTTACCGTTGTAAATTAATTAATTAAAATAGAGAATTTCTAATTATAATCTATATATATATATATATATATATATATATATATATATATATATATATATATATATATGCCTAAAAATAGGTTGGTTAAATATTTTCCATTCAGGGTAAACAAACCTTAAAAAAGTTGGCTAAATCAACGCAGCAAGATAATTTGAAGAGGTGAATACATGAAAGTTTTGTACAAATTGTATCAAACTGTAGCATTTTAAACTAATTTATTCTTACTGTAATAATATAGTTTTGTAATCCCTTTAATTATATTACGGACTATATAGCAGCGACAATTTATTAGAAGTTTCTGTTTGTAACTTCGTGGTTTTAAAATGGATTTTGCTAAATAACTTCTTAAGCCTTTTGAACATGCTTTAAGAGTTGTACTAAACTAATAACTCATTCTCTCTCTCTCCTCCTGAATTTAGGTTGATCCTGAATTTAAATTCAAGGTACAAATAAGATATGCACGTTAATGAAAGCCCTAAGGGCTTCATTTAAAAACCCTTTTAAAATTTCAAATAAGTTGTAGTGTTTGATGAACCAAAGTTGGGAAAACATCAACATTCATAATAATATTAACAAATCTTAAATTATATATAGGAAGCGCACGATGACATCATCAAAATCTCAATTAACCAATTAAATTCTTTAATTTTGTCCAATTAGCTAAAATTTAGGATGAGATGGTGTCATAAATACATATTTTGTATTGAAATATATTTATATATTAATTTATCAATATAATTATTATTATTTTAGGTTCCTAATTTCATTAGGAGACTTGCATAAGGAGGATTTTTACTTTAAATAGGTAAGGTAATAAATAAATGGGAGCTGATAAATTCAAGTAAGTTTTTACTAAATTCACGGGAACAATACAACTTTTTTTGCTTACAGTACCTCTGTTTATGCAACTGTTTCCTTGAATTTAGATTGATTGCGTATATTAATTAATATTTTTTACTTAATTCTTTGTATTTTATTACAATTATTAATTAATATACGCAATCAATCTATTATACTACTTTCGTTTAAGGACTTTTGAACTTCATTGCATATGTTTTTTAACTTTTACGAAATAGAACTTTATCGTATACATAATTCGCATAATTATAAAAATCAAATTCACATTCAATGACCCGTGTGTATACACGGGTTTGATGTCTAGTCTTAAATATAATATATGATTCACCTTTATAATGTCATCAAATAAAAAAAATTCAATTAGTCAATTGAACCCTTTAATTTCACTAAATTGTAAAAATAGCACCCTCAAATTTCTCAACTTGGATAAAGAAAAAAAGAATTTACAACATAACTAAATAAAATTTAACGGCCCGTGTGTAAACACGGGTTTGAAAGCTAGTAAATAAATATATAAGAAAGGGAAAAGGTTTTTAAAAAAATTTTCGGTACTCCAAAATATTTATTTTGTGATTGCGATTGAAAACTTGAAATGTTGAATAAGCAGAGTGTTCGTAGATACTTGGGCCCAAACTAGGCAAATTAGTTAGTACGTGGGCCGTGAGCCAGACGTTAACAATTTATGCGGGCTTTAAATGCGTATCAGTAATTCAGTATCATGATCACAATTCGCATGCGATAAAAAATAAATTTCCACATTATTAAAAATTACTCCATATATCGATTTGTGACACTCTATAGATAAAAAAAAAAAAAAAAAAAAATACTAATAGTAAGTTACCGCACCAAACAGCGAATTGTATTGTGGATAGTGGTACCAGCATAATACCAAGGATGCTGATATTTACTTTTAGTTCTCGAGAAATTAGCATTTTTTTCTAACATACATAGAAGTTTTGGTAAAAAATAAGCAAACAAACTAATAAGCTTCAAAAATAAGCCCCCCAAACACCCCCTAAGTCACTTACGAGTATTACGCAAACAACAATGTTTGCAACAAAAAACACATCGATGTGTAATTACATGTCTATATAACTGTTGAGCTTAATCATGTTTTTTATAATATTCATCTTGTTGATTAAAGTTATGACTTTTTCATTCATCCTTGGATAACGATTTCAACATCATCCATGTTCACCCCAAAGTTTAAAAGATATCGTATCGTGTATTTTTGATTTGATTTGATGGTTTGTTACCATGATAAAAGTATATTTTTTAACATGTGTGGGACACATTAAAAGTCGTGGGTCAAAATTCCACGTTTGACGTAATACATCAATGGGTTAAATTGCTCACTATTTCTCAAATGTTTCCACGAAATTTACACTAAATGGGGCAATAATGTGGGAATTTTCTATAGGTGTTGATGTATGCTTTTGTAGCTTGTACGAATAAAGGAGATATGAGCAAATGTTATTGGTGGATCAATGCTTTATTTGGGTGGATATCATACTTTGATACTTTTTGTGACCCTTTTTTTTTTATATAATAAACGATCAAATTCGAGTTAGTGACAAAATAGTAAAATAAAATCTCTTTTGAAAACATGGAGTAGAAATCTAGAAGGTAGAAAACGAGGATAAAAGGTTGAAAAAAAGTTGTAGATTTATTACTAATCTTTACCATGAATTTACATAAAAAATTATGCAGCCAACTTTAAAAAGTTTTATTGTATGTATTGAACTTTAAAAACGTTTATTGTATACATTTAACTTAGTATTAGTGTGTATATAATTTATAGAAGAATTGTTTGTTTATGTATCACAAAACAGCTAAACTGCAAACAATAGACATGTTTTGTATCTCTTACGATAATAATCTTTAAAGTTCGTCTCCTACGATAGTTAAAGATGTAAAATTTAATACACTTTGAAAAATAACAAGAATCCAAATTAAAGGTAACACTTTTTCTTTAGTGTGTTACTCCGTATTTCTTTTCAAGAATATCGTTAAGTGAACGCTACTCATGTAATTATATATTTATTTATTTATCAAAATCAAATCGTTTTCATGTCTCTTGTCTAACACATTAACATCATCAGAAACTCCATAGCATATGTTAATTATTTATTATTTCTTTTTAACCCACTTCTAAAGAATCAACCACATAGTTTGTAACATAACGTCAAAAGCAGATGCCATTTCGTTTGATTCAAACACATTTACATTTCATTTGCTACTTTCCTGCATCCATCTATTCAGCTTAATTATTTGTTAATCATAAACTTTTAACTAGCTTTATGAATATTTAATGAATCATAGTCATCTTGTTAGCATAACCACCCAAAGATCACATTAGCAATGATACAATAATACGAACGCAACAGAATAGATAAGAACACGACGATAGTGGGTTCACTTCCTCAAGGATATTTCACAATGAAAACTCGCTAAAACGATATTACAAGATTGAGACGCTCAACATAACACTCTTGAATACCCTCTACAAATTTTCGTTCAAATTTTTTTTATCGTCTTTCAATTATGATATAGAACTCTACACGACGACTCTATTTATATAGAAAATAGATAACCCTAGTCCTAATTTGAATCATAGTCAACCTTTTCAACTAACTCATACAGAAAAAACATTATCTACTAGTGGCCTAACTTGAAAAGAGCCAAATCAAAACTACTACGGAGCATTTATGAAATTGAGTCAAACTCTAACAAGAGTTATGTTCAATTTTCTCATTTGTGTTTTAATTATGTTGTTCTTGATGGCATAAGAATATGTGTTGTTTGTTGTACCTCTAATTTCCGCTTTATTATCGTTGTGTCAATTTCTGGTTGCGGTGATCATTGATGCGAGTCATGTAACTTTCGGGTGTGATGGAAGTTAGAAGTATCATCTAGTTATATTGTTTGCGGTCTTTCTTAGTAAAATTTCTACGAGGACGTGTTACTTTGGGTTTTTCAACTGATTCATCCAACAACCTGATGATGAATGTAAAAGGAGAGTATGGAGTTTGGTATTGATTGTGAAGTCGATGTTTTGCTTTGTCTAGTGGGTAGTATTCATCCATGGTCATTTCCTATTTTCCTTGGTATTTAGAAGTTCATTGTTTAGGATTCTTATATTTTCAAAGGTTTTTTTTTCCTTCTTAATTCCATCTTTGTGAGTTTTGATTCTTCGACTTTTATGGTAGTTGGATCATGGGTGTCAATCATCACTTTAAGAAACACTTTTCAGAACAAAGAATGAACAATTAAAAAAGACAGCATTATGAATGCGTTAAGTGTCTCTTGTTCTAGAGTGTTTAAAGCATGTCCATCCTTAGAATTTTCTTTTTATTAATTTGTGTTTTGGGCTAGATACACACAGTTTGCACGTTAATCTTAACTTCTGAGTTCTGATTGATCACTAAACTTATTACCTGAAAATCAAAACCACTTCCTAGTGTAGGTAAGAGTATATGCCGTGTTCCTTTCCTATTTACAGTAGGATTTATGTTAGTTCTTTATGTGTTTCTTAACAAAGTGAGAGATGTGCAGCACATTTTGTATCGTAGCTTCTAACTTCTTAACATGAAAATTTAGCGTAGGATTTATGTTAAATTCTTTTTCCTAACCTTCGAAACGTGTTGTTGATTTTGAAATCTACAGCCTATGTATGTAATTTAAGTGATTACAGAGTCGCAGGACTGCGGCCTAGAGGAAAAGTAACATATTCGCTAATAAAACCTTACAAATTTCCAGAGCTTGTGACCTTACAGCAACATTCAAACCATACCTAACCCGATTTTGATAAAGTTTTCAACTTTATCATATACAAATACATAGTCTCCTTGAATATAAACTCAAGGAGTATAAAAGCAAGATAGCACTAAAGAAAAGTAAAAGAAAATAACACTTAGGTTTACCATGCATTTATTTTGAGTACTTGATGACTAAATAAAAGATAAATACTTAAGCTAATTTAGTTTTAGATAGCAATCACAAAGGAAACAAACATAGAAACAAAAACTATCAACAAAGTCAAAGTTTATAATTTAAAAAGCAAAATCTAAAAGGATAGGTTTACGGAGTTTTAGGAAAAGAACTGTACCAAAATACCCTGCACATCATTAAATTAGTCATCATCAATATTGATCACAGGGGTCGAGGATTCACCAGCCACCTGAGTCACATTCCTCTGTGTAACATCCATAGCACGCATCATCCTCACTCTCCTTACACCATCAGCTGTATAGTTTGACAATTGACCAACCTGAGTAGACCGCTTTCGGACTCTCACCGTACTACTTGAACTACCCTCAGCACCCTGGTCCGAGCTAGTGTTGATCTTGGTCTGAGCCGCATGAGAATCAACCTCTGAAAGACCATTCTCTAGAGCCCTCACTAAATTCTCAAAATAACAGCGAGTCACGGTAGTCAAATCGGATAACTTCACCCTAAAAATATTGAAATTTTCTTCAGTAGCCTCATCGTCTTCATTCGTAATGTAAGTTTGCAGCTCCTTTTCGGCACATCGATGAAGCCTTTCTAACCCAGCCTCTGCTTCACCTTGGACGTACTCAAAAAACTCAACTTTCGCCTCTTCTTTTTTAGGTATGTAGTACCCATACGCATACGTCCATTTCAACACTCGCCTGCATTCAACTATCTGTAACCAAGCATCAATAATAAACTGTAACTGTGTCTCGGGTTGACAGTAGTTCAAACTAAGCTTTTTGAGATGAACAGTTTCAATCTGCTGCATATCCGTAAAAGCTTGTTTCCTTGACTTTTCATTTGCAGCCCAACGTTCATAATAATGTGTGTATCTCTCTATCGCTTTCTTAGCCATCTCCCGTTGCCTTTCAGCATCATTAACTTCAGTTCCTTTTTTCACACCCCCATAACCACTACAAGCTCTTTGATCGTGCCCCCTATAAGGACCAAGACATAACCAACAAAATTCATATCCACAAGGAGCTCTACAAGTCATATGCATACAACCATGATTCTTCTCAATCGATCTCTTGCATTTCGGACAAGGTTTAGTATATGCAAGTATCCAGTTAGTATTCTCCGCTTCGGCCGTATTTTTCAACACCCATTTAGCCACAGTATCACACCCAAGCGGACGATGAGCATCTTCCATACACTTCCAACAAAAACCATACTTACAAACACACGAAACATCATAACTACCCGTTTCAAAATCATCATCAAACTCAACCGCATACTCACACCCCGGGCCAGGACACCACTTCATCTTCTTATTATTACTTTCAATGTAAGACCTAACCAAAAACCCCTCATATCGTTTCCTCTCCGTTTCAGAGGCCAACACGTTGACCATATCAGGACCAACGGCAGCATCACAACTCGGGTCAGGACACCGTAAAGTCAGACAACCAGGCCCATCATTAATAGCAGCAGATACATAACCTTTCCAACACACCTTACAATAATAATGATTACAACCACAAGTCCCACTATCAGTTACCCTAACCGAATCAAAACAAATTCTGCAATCCACAATCCGATCACCGATTTTCGGAAACTTTGAATCGGGATCAACGTCTAATAAACCTAGACTGTTACGAATTTTATTCTCATCTTCAAACCAAGCTTCATGAAGATTACTAACACTCCAATTATAACGAATCAACAACATACAAGCATAATCTTTATTAATAGATAAAACAGAAGTAACCTGATTTATATCATCTTGTTGTCGCTGCAACAGATCATCTTCTTTCAGTAAAAGATAACTTTTTTCGGAACTAGAATTAGCCTGATTGATCAAAACATTGAAATCATCAGTGGCGTCATCGTTATTATCATCATCGTTGTCATTATTATTGTTATTAGAATCAGCTTCATCACTATTATCTTCGATCGTATTGTGATCATCGTAATACACATGACCATCATCATCATCGTCGTCGTCCATGAAAGCAGAGAATACGTAATCGTCGTAAAAAGAATCGGGATTGGAGTCCATTTCGGATGAATTGTGAAGAATTGATTATAATTATGGGTGATCGGGCATCGATGAAGTTGAATTGATCGGAGGAAAATTTTAGGGTTTTAGAAGGATTGACGACGATGGCGAAATTTGGGGATTTTGATAGGGGTGTGGGTTATTCACTTATTTGAGTGTGTTAATAATCCGATTATACTATATAGTAATTAAAATTAAAATATAAAATTTAATCAAAATTAAAACTAAAATTAAAATTAAAATTAAAATTAAAATTAAAGTTTATAATAGGCTGATTTTTATTATTGAAGAAAATGGGGAATAGTGGTAAAGACTTTTTGGGATTGACGGAGATTCGGTTTCTGGGCCAAGTTGGCCCAAATAAAAAAAAAAAACGAAATGGTACGAGATTTTGGCGATAGAGCCCACCCGGACGGCATGATATGAAACGTGCGGAAACAAACAATTTGATACTTCTTCGAAGTTTATTTTAGTGAGAATTTCATTGATATCCTTCAAAAACATTCAAAATTACATTAATATCCTTAAAAATTTTAAAATTACGTCAATATCCTTTCAAATGTTAAATATCTTCACGTATATCCAAATAATAAATTAAATCACAATTATCCTTATTACTCTTGTTAAATATTAATCTATTATTTAAATGACTTTCTTACCCTTCTTCTCCAATTAAACATAAACGATCGCCCAATACCACAAATAACCTCAATTCTTCATCAAAACCCTTTAACCCTAATTCGATGAGATCATATATGTGATAGTAACGATATGTAGATGGCAAGTTGTTTGATAACAGAAATGTAATGTCAGATTCATAATTATGATATCATATAATAATAAATGGAAACTTAAGAAACTGAGAAATGAAAATTAAAGATCAGAAAAACATCTGATGATGATGCTAATGCTTGTGATTATTTTATGAATTTCTTAGAGTCCATGGTGAAATGAGGAATGCGTCTGCAGCAATTAATTGTCCTGATAATTTCATTATTTGATCGGAGAATTCAAGAAGTTTTATTTTATAAAGTAAGAGGGATAAAAATGTCATTTTATATATTAGTAAATATTCACATAACTGTTTTATAAATTAAAATTATTAAAGTGTGATTAAATTGTTTATTTGGACATATATGAGAATATTAAATATTTGAAAGGATATTGACGTAATTTTAAAGTTTGTAAGGATATAGATGTAATTTTATAAGTTTGCAAGGATATCAATGAAATTCTCCCTTTATTTTATAGCATATATAAAAACTTTATTAGATATATCCAGAACAATTTTAATGATTGCTTTTATAGAGATGTTAGATGTACGTATCAATTCGTAACTTCTTTCGTAAACATACAAATAGAAGATACCATCATGAAAAAGAGAGACGAATTTTATATGATCACTAGGCAATTCGATGGTTGTGCGCAACACGGTCCACTCCGCTAAAGTTAACGTTAAAAGCTATCGTTGAAGGAAAGAAAATAAACGTTGAATGTAGTCGTGAATTAGAAAATGAAAAGAAAGAAAATGAATTTGATAAAGTAATATCTACACTTTTCATAAATTGTCATTAGAAATAGCTTTAAAAATTATTCTCGATCCCATCATGCTATACAATAAAATGAACTATTTACATTTGGCATCATATTTTTCATATGACTTTTTCACTTTGACCATGAAATGTGTGATTCTTACCTTTTTGTAAATATTTCAATAGCAAGACAAAAACAAAGCTCCAACAAGGTGAACGTTGGAAGCTATCACTCGATGAAATCAAAGAAAAGTCGCATGTAGTCTCAAATTAGAAATTGAATGAAGGGAAATGATTTCAATACAATAACTTATACACTTTAGTACATAACGACGCTATAAATGGCTTGAAGAATTCATTCTTTTGACCTACATAATTTTTGTTTCCATATATGATTTAAAAGGAAAATTGATTTTAAAGAGAATTTTACTTATATTTGTTTAATATGCATATGAGTTCATCAATAAGACACTTACGTATCAAATTTGAGACGCTTATAATTTTTTTACATATATAGAGAGAGAGAGATACTAAGATAAGATATTATAAAATGTCATGTGTTGCCATACAAATGATTATGTATGAGTATGTTTATGTGTCTTTTTAAGATGTTAACATCTTTGTTGAATATGTATTATGTTTATTTTTAAAAATTAATTAAGATTTACCTAGGAAATTAATAATAAGAGGTTGAAGAAAAAAGAAAAATAAAGATACTTGTTAGATGCTCCTATGCTATAACAATAACAATCATAAGAGCACACGGAGTGGTGACGGCCTAAACACAGTGTTCTGAGTGAGAATTTTGTGGTGAGGATTTTATGGAGTGATAACAGTGTTCTGGACAGTGTTCAGGAGTTTTTTTTTTATTATTTGTTTAATTTATTTAAAAACAAACATTAAATCAAAGCAAGAAAGAAAAAAAGAAAAAAAAAGAAAAAAAAAAAGAAACGCTGCACGAAGTAGCATCCAAAATGGGACGTTGGGGCTTGGACGTTGGTGGGAACACTGTCGAGAACATCGAGGGGGAGTGGGGGAACACCGTGACACGGTGTTCTGGATGGTGAACGGTGACGAAACAACACCCACTCCGTATGCTCTAAGAAAGATTGTGTTCTTTTTATTTAATAACTATAATAGCGATAATTATAATAATGATAAGAACACTTACTTTTTAATACATATAGGTTTTGGATGTCTTACGATTTACTATGTTTTCAATTATTTAACTTGCTTTAATTTTAGTTTACGTGTATATGTTGTTAATAATTGTAGGTTAACAAGATTCCCCCTACATCAATTTGATAACTCTATGAATAGTAAAAAAAAAAATATATACACTTTCTACCCCTTAAAATTTTATACTTTATACCCTTTAAGTTGTAACACTTTTTTATTTTCTACCCTTTACGTTTCAACGTTTTTTAGCTTTTTACCCTTAACTTTTAGTTCTTTTACATTTTCTACCCTGTAACTTTAAAATTGCCACCCCTTAAGTTTTAGTGTTTCTCCATTTTCCCCCCTTTAAATTTTAGCTACTTTTCATTTTCTTCGTCTCAACTATTATCACTTCTCCATTTTATACCCTTTACTTTTTAACATTTTCCATTTTCCTCCTTTACATTTTAAATTTATTTTTTCCCTTTTTTTTTAAACTAACAACTTATACATTTTTTTCTCTTTTCTTACAACAAAGTTTTATACTAATTTTACTACGATAAAATTATACAAATAATTGCAAACGATAATTTAAGTTAATATTTTTATGTAATATTCTATTAAATTTGTATTAAGTTACATTTTTCAATTATACATACATATTAGTATAATAATAAAAACAGCATTCCAAAAAAAAAAAAATTACAATAAAAAAATAACCATAAAGAGATTATACCTTCGTCAACTTAAATTTTTAAATGAAATTCATATTGTAGTTTAAGAATGTACTTTTTAACCCCGTCGTAAAGCGCGGGTAAAAAATACTCGGATATATCAATTTTAACCTACTATGAATATTAGTTATTTTGTCTTATTATGCTAAACTATAAATATATATATTTAGTATAAGAAACAATATCGAAGGAACATTAACAGCTTGGTGGTTTCTACGTCATGCCTACTTGGAAGTCCACACATGTTCAATTCTGGGGCATGTTTGGTTTTTTTCCCCTATTCAATATTTTTTAGTTGTTATTATTGTATATTTGTATATATATCAATATTATATATCTATATTTCCACTACCTCCATATTAATTTGTTAGATTATATTGCCATTAACTCCGTTTAAATTTATTTTTTTAGTTGTTATTATTGTATATTTGTATATATATCAATATTATATTTCTATATTTCCATTAGCTCCATATTAATTTGTTAGATTATATTGCCATTAACTCTGTTTTAATTTGTTAGTAGATTGATGTATGAATTTTCAATTTCAATGTTATATTTAAAGCAAATATTTTTAATTTTATTATAGTTAAATGGCATAACCAAAAAAACGTTAAAAAATGGTCTTTTGTACTTGACGAAATACAAAAAATATCGAGTATGACATAATTAAAAAATATAAATATATACATATAAATTTCTACCCGGTGCAACGCACGGGCATATAAACTCCTCGTTGTTGTCAAATGTTAAAGCAACATGACGCAACAATTTTGTGAGAAATAAGCTATGTGAGGTAAATTTCAGTTTTGCCCTTATATTCAAGGGAAGTTTGACTAAATTTGTAACATCCTCTCCAGTGGTCTGGTAATTTCTAATTTAAATTGATTATTTAATTGTTTTAGAAATTATTTGATATTAATTGTTTTATTGCGAAACTTAGATAAATGAGTCCAAAGACTTATTGTGGATAGTAAATTGTTGTTTGTTTTGATTTACTATAGTTGATGGTAAAATAAAGTAAGTTTCTTACAATTGGTATTTAGGTTCCAGACAATAGATTAAAGATGAGTATAAAATACCCAATTGTTTTGGGTCGGGTTATGAGGAGCCGACCTCATTTTGTGCCTATTTCCTAATTACATGGTTTCAATTGTAAACTTACTACTCCTCTTCAAGAATTCAAATCCAAGAACTAAAACTATAACCAAAATCATTGAATTGGAGCTGTGATTATTGAAAGACCATAGCCATCTTCTTGTTGAAATCATCATCTCCATCATAAAGTGTAAGTGATTCTAGATTTTCATGAACTCAAATGTTTGTTAGGTTAAATGAGGAAATTGATGTTTGAATGATAGGTGTGAGTTATATGAACTGAATTTGAGATGATATACGATGATTATATGTGATTTGTTTAATTGTTAAGTTGCTTGAATGAATTTAGGGTTCAATCATGTGGGTTATTGAATTGGGTTGGATTGAACATGAAAAGTTGAAGTTCTTGTTGTTGTAGATGTTATTAGTGTTCCTTTGGTGTTAGAACTCTTGTAATATCGATTTGGTATCAACAATTTTGGTATGTAAAGGTTTTGGTTCGAGCTGTGTGTTTGCAGGTTTGAATATGAGCTGAAAAACAGCTAAACGCGATCCCCACCTATTTTCCCGGATCGCGTTCCATAGTTATATTTTGTCACAGTCGATTTTCTTCCAACGAACGCGATCCAGCCCTTTTTGTTCCGGATCGCGTTGCTATGTGTTAAATGGTGACAGAATGTTTTCTAAAGGTGAACGCGATCCAGCACCCCTAGTCCGGATCGCGTTTGCATGAATAATTTTGACGGGTTTTGCAAATTTTGAAAATGCATGTCATTTCAGGATCACGGTTTAGTGACGAATTTCATTAACTCGGATTGAGTTGAAATTCGCATGGTCACTCGAAAACGGCCCAATGATTAAAGCTCTATTCAAAGAGTCTAGGTAGTTTTTGGCCATTCGGGGTCATCTAGGGGCCGAAAATGGCATTTTTCAGTTTTTAAACGTCATTTCGGGAATTTTCTGTTTGAACTTTTGTTTGCTTAGACTTCAGGGATTACCTGATTTGGATAAATATGTTATGATGATGATTATGAGACGAGTTACTAACTTGTGCGTTATGTGATGTTTCAGATACCCCAAAGACTCCGTGATTAGAAGCTGAGTGTGGTGACTCCTGAGGTATCGGTGAGTGGATTTAGAACTCACCTTTTGATTTAGTTGTAACTGTTTGGTTACAACAAGTGAACATGGATATACTTGTTGAATTATTTAATTGATATTGTTGATTGTGAATCTACTTGCTATTTGGCCTTCGGGCATCAGTTGTTAATGAGGTCAACAGGTTGAATTGGTTGGTTGGGCTAGTTGATTATTATGTGAATTACACAGGGTCTTGCTTCATCTGTTGTGTGTATAGAACCTGTGTTTGAATATAATAACCACTAGTTATCAGTCTCGTCCGTTATGGCCATACGGATATGTTTGGATAAGTGTTCTTGGGGAGCCACCCGGGTATTTTGGTATTCTCCAGAATCACCGATCCTCATCATTAAATTGTTGATTAATTGACATGTGTGTTTACGGTTGTTTGGTGTAAACAAGTAGTTAACCTAAGTTAATTGGTGTGTGATGAATTCATTCACTTAGCTTCGTGCTAATCCCTCATTATTACTTCCTGCAGGTTTATTTTGGGATGTGGGTAGCAGGAAGGTGATGCTCGTGGAGCAGGGAATGTTTTGACCGACCGTGCTACTCTGATATAGTTTGTTATAAACTATGTTTTGTATTATATAATACCCCGTTTTGTAGACATGTTGTATAAATGTTGCGAAAAGTTGTGTACATTTTATAATGTATAATAAGAAGATATGTATTTAAAAACTCGCTTCCGTGATAATAATATAATATTGTTGTAGCTAATGAGGGGTGTTTTAAGTTGGTATCAGAGCAAAGTTTTGGGCTAATTGAGCATTGTAAAGTGTTCAATCCCAATTCTGGAGCGTGTTATGTCAAACATTTCTGGGTATGGGATTTAGCATTGTATGTGAATCGTTTAGTAGATAGGTGCTAACGATTAACAGTTATTGAGTTGTTGTGATGAATACAAATATGACAGATAACGAGCAACTGATCGTAAACCCTAACAATGCCTCAAGAACCGATGTTCCTCTTTTACAAATTCCTGGTGAACAACCTGGTCATGATGGTATTTCTGTTCCTGTTGTTGAAGAATCAAATAGAGATGATTATATGCACGAATTAGAAGATGAGGTGATTAATCTCAGAGAATTTAAAAGACGAACTGAAGCTACGTCATCTCAGCAACAAATACCTGTGTTTGGTACTGTTCCTCCTTTTCAGTCGAATAAAACGTGTTCTTTTAAAACGTTTATGGCAAGTAAACCACCGGAGTTTAGCGGTAGTACAAATCCATCTGTAACTTTAAACTGGTTAAGAGACATGGAACGAAAATTTGATGTAACACATTGTGAAGAAGAATTTAAGGTTCCCTACGCAGTTCAATGTCTTAAAGATGAAGCTATGGTTTGGTGGGATTCTGTCACCGGGCATTTGACTCAACAACAAAAGGAAGCTATTCGATGGCCCGATTTTCATCAAGCTGTTTGTAATCAGTATTGTTCGGACTTTGATATGGCTAGAATCAGACGAGAGTTTGTTAATTTACAGTTGACTGATAAGATGACGATTGATGAGTTGATAGCACAGTTTTCTGAGAAGCTGCTGTTTGTTCAGCAGTGGGTTCCGAATGAGAAAACTCGGATTAAACAGTTTTTGGATGCTTTACCTTCTAATTATCGTACCACTGTAAGATTAGCCAGTACATTATCTCAAGATTTTAACCTCGCACGTTCTGTTGATAGTGATTTGAGAGGTTCCGGTTATCAAGCTAGGGATACATCTGCTCAGAAATCTAGAAGTGATTCTTCAGGAAAAGGAAAACAAAAATGGCAGAGTAACCGACAGGGTCAAAGATCTGGTAGTAAAAGTGGTTCATCTGGAGGTTCCAATTGGTGTAATTCTTGTAAGTCACGACATGCTGGTCCGTGTACTCCACAGACGAATAAATGTCTCAAATGTGGTGAATTGGGGCATGAAATCAAGAATTGCAGGTATCCTAATTTTGTGTCTTGGACGTGTAAGAAAGAAGGACATCGGGTTGGTCAGTGTCCGGAGGAGGGGAACCAGGGTTCGGTTTCGGTCGGGAGTTCGTCATCTTCCGGGCAAAAGCGGAAAAATCCGCCGTCAGTTGCAAGTAGGGCATTTCAGATGACAGTCGATGAGGCTGTTTACACAGAGGATGTTATCACTGGTACTTTTCTTATAAACTCTGTACCAGCGCGTGTCTTGTTTGATTCTGGAGCTAACTGCTCTTTTATATCTGTGTGTTTCTGTGATAAGTTGAAGTTAATCCCTACTGTGATTACAAAGCCTGTAGAAGTAGAAATTGTTAGTGGCAAGTTAGTTCTTGTTACCACTTCGGTGACTGGAGCTAATATTGTGATAGATGGCCAGACTTTTCCAATTTCATTTCTGTTGATGCCAATTCCTAGTTTTGATGGAATTATTGGCATGGATTGGCTAAGTCAGTGTAAAGCAAGTATAGATTGCCACTATAAGTTGATTAGGATCCCAATTTATGAAGAGTCATACGTTGTGGCTCGAGGAGAAAGGGATAGTGAGTGTATACCTCTGATTTCCATAATGAAAGCTAGGAAGTCGTTGTCCAAAGGTTGTGAGTCATACCTAGCTTATGTGATTGATGCCAAATTAGAAAAGAAGCCTATTTCCGATGTCCGGGTAGTTTCTGAATATCCGGAAGTATTTTCCGATGAATTACCTGGGTTGCCACCGGTTAGGGAAGTTGAATATCAGATTGATCTTGTTCCTGGCTCGTCGCCTGTAGCCAAAGCTCCCTATAGATTAGCTCCTTATGAAATACGTGAAATGATGAATCAGATACAGGAGTTATTGGATAAAGGGTTCATTAGACCTAGTTCTTCTCCTTGGGGTGCACCGGTTTTGTTTGTGAAAAAGAATGATGGGTCTTTTCGTATGTGTATTGATTATCGGGAACTGAATAAACGAACGGTAAAGAATAAATATCCTCTGCCTCGAATAGACGATTTGTTTGATCAGTTGCAGGGATCTTCGTTTTATTCTAAAATTGATATGAGGTCGGGTTATCATCAAGTTCGTGTTCGTGAACAGGATATTCCTAAAACTGCTTTCCGTACCAGGTATGGTCATTTTGAATTCCTGGTTATGCCGTTTGGTTTAACAAATGCTCCAGCAGTTTTTATGGATTTGATGAACCGTGTGTGTAGACCTTTTCTGGACAAATTTGTAATTGTGTTTATTGATGATATTTTGGTGTATTCGAAATCCGAATCAGAACATGAAATGCATTTGAGATTAGTGTTGGAAACATTGAAAAGAGAACACTTATATGCCAAGTTTTCTAAATGTGAATTCTGGATTCGAGAGGTGCAATTTCTAGGTCATATTATCTGTAATGATGGTGTCAAAGTTGATCCTTCTAAAATTGAAGCTGTGATGAATTGGAAAGCTCCAAAGACTGCTTCAGAGATAAAGAGTTTTCTGGGTTTGGCGGGTTATTATCGGAAGTTCATTAAGGACTTTTCTAAAATTGCCGATCCGTTGACTAAATTGACCCGTAAGGATGAGAAATTTGTGTGGACTGAACAGCAGGAGTTAGCTTTTCAGACCTTAAAACAGCTATTGTGTCAGGCACCTGTGTTGGCATTACCAGATGGGTCTGAAGATTTTGTTGTTTATTGTGATGCATCTTATGCTGGGTTGGGTGGTGTTCTTATGCAAAGAGACAGAGTTATCGCGTATGCTTCTCGGCAGTTGAAACAACATGAAAGAAATTACCCTACTCATGACTTAGAATTGGCAGCTGTTGTGTTTGCATTGAAAATCCGGAGACATTATCTTTATGGTACAAGGTGTATTATCTGTACAGATCACAAGAGTCTTCAGTACATGTTTTCTCAGAAAGAGTTGAATATGCGTCAGAGACGATGGTTAGAGTTAATCAAAGATTATGATTGTGAAATTCGTTACCATCCAGGAAAGGCGAACGTGGTTGCTGATGCGTTAAGCCGAAGAGGTACCTCTGATCGAATTTATTATTTGAAAGTTGATGTTTCTTCTGAATTAGTGGATAAAATTAAAGATGCACAGCTGGAAGCTTTATTAGATCATAATCTTAAGTTAGAAATCATGTTGAAAAGGAAAGATTTGTTGATTGACGATTCTAGAGGATTGAAGACTTTTCAGTCTCGTGTGTGGATTCCTCTTATTGGTGGTATTCGGGATATGATTTTGACTGAAGCCCATAAGTCTAGATTATCTGTTCATCCCGGCAGTACTCGAATGTATAATGACTTGAAATCTTTGTATTGGTGGCCCACGATGAAAACTGATATAGCACAGTTTGTTGGTACTTGTCACGTTTGTGCTCAGGTTAAAGCTGAACACCAGAAGCCGTATGGGTCATTGAAACAGTTGGAGATTCCAGAATGGAAGTGGGAACATTTAACTATGGATTTTGTGACTAAACTTCCACGTACATTTCGAGGAAATGATATGATTTGGGTTATTGTTGACCGGTTGACCAAAAGTGCACATTTTCTGGCTACTAGTGAAACTGCGTCTCTTAGTAAGCTTGCACAGTTGTATGTTAATGAGATTGTTTCCCGACATGGTATTCCGTTGTCTATTGTATCGGATAGAGATTCTCGGTTCATTTCTCATTTTTGGCAGAGTTTGCAGCAAGAGTTGGGTACCAGAGTTAACCTCAGTACAGCATATCATCCTCAGACCGATGGTCAGTCAGAGCGTACGATTCAGACACTTGAGGATATGTTGCGGGCTTGTGTTTTGGAATATGGAGGTTCTTGGGATTCTCACCTACCATTGGTAGAATTTGCATATAATAATTTTTATCATTCCAGCATTGGTATGCCACCTTATGAGATGTTGTATGGGCGTCGTTGTAGAACGCCTACGTGTTGGTTAGAGGTTGGTGAGAAACAGTTTGCTGGACCCGATATCGTTCAAATAACCGCTGATAAAGTTGTGGTTGCAAGAGAAAAGTTGAAAGCTGCACGTGACAGACAAAAGCAATATGCAGATCCACGTAGACGACCAGTGTCATTTTCTGAAGGTGAACTCGTTTATCTTAAAGTTTCCCCGTGGAAGGGTGTTATCTGGTTTGGAAAACGAGGTAAACTAGCTCCTCGATATATCGGCCCATTCAGAATTTGTAAAGTTGTTAATGATCAGTCTGTTGCATTGGATCTTCCTCCGGAGCTTGCTGGTATTCATAATACGTTTAATATTTGTTATTTGAGAAAGTGTAATGTTGAAGACCAGTCTCAGATTCTTCCTTTGCAAGATTTGAAAGTTGATCGGAGTCAGAAGTTAGTTGAAGAACCTGTTGAACTTCTTGACCGAAAAGTTACTAAACTTAGAAAGAAACAAATTCCCATGGTGTTGGTAAAATGGAAACATAGTTTAGGTTCAAACCTAACTTGGGAAACTGAAGAGAGTATGAGATCCAGATATCCTGGATTATTTGGTCGTGATGAGATTTCGGGGACGAAATCTTCTTAAGGAGGGGAGATTTGTAACATCCTCTCCAGTGGTCTGGTAATTTCTAATTTTAATTGATTATTTAATTGTTTTAGAAATTATTTGATATTAATTGTTTTATTGCGAAACTTAGATAAATGAGTCCAAAGACTTATTGTGGATAGTAAATTGTTGTTTGTTTTGATTTACTATAGTTGATGGTAAATAAAGTAAGTTTCTTGCAATTGGTATTTAGGTTCCAGACAATAGATTTAAGACGGGTATAAAATACCCAATTGTTTTGGGTCGGGTTATGAGGAGCCGACCTCATTTTGTGCCTATTTCCCAATTACATGGTTTCAATTGTAAACTTACTACTCCTCTTCAAGAATTCAAATCCAAGAACTAAAACTATAACCAAAATCATTGAATTGGAGCTGTGATTATTGAAAGACCATAGCCATCTTCTTGTTGAAATCATCATCTCCATCATAAAGTGTAAGTGATTCTAGATTTTCATGAACTCAAATGTTTGTTAGGTTAAATGAGGAAATTGATGTTTGAATGATAGGTGTGAGTTATATGAACTGATTTTGAGATGATATATGATGATTATATGTGGTTTGTTTAATTGTTAAGTTGCTTGAATGAATTTAGGGTTCAATCATGTGGGTTATTGAATTGGGTTGGATTGAACATGAAAAGTTGAAGTTCTTGTTGTTGTAGATGTTATTAGTATTCCTTTGGTGTTAGAACTCTTGTAATATCGATTTGGTATCAACAATTTTGGTATGTAAAGGTTTTGGTTCGAGCTGTGTGTTTGCAGGTCTGAATATGAGCTGAAAAACAGCTAAACGCGATCCCCACCTATTTTCCCAGATCGCGTTCCATAGTTATATTTTGTCACAGTCGATTTTCTTCCAACGAACGCGATCCAGCCCTTTTTGTTCCGGATCGCGTTGCTATGTGTTAAATGGTGACAGATGATTTTCTAAAGGTGAAAACGATCCGGCACCCCTAGTCCGGATCGCGTTTGCATGAATAATTTTGACGGGTTTTGCAAATTTTGAAAATGCATGTCATTTCAGGGTCACGGTTTAGTGACGAATTTCATTAACTCGGATTGAGTTGAAATTCGCATGGTCACTCGAAAACGGCCCAATGATTAAAGCTCTATTCTAGGAGTCCAGGTAGTTTTTTGGCCATTCGGGGTCATCTAGGGGCCGAAAATGGCATTTTTCAGTTTTTAAACGTCATTTCGGGAATTTTCTGGTTGAACATTTGTTTGCTTAGACTTCAGGGATTACCCGATTTGGATAAATATGTTATGATGATGATTATGAGACGAGTTACTAACTTGTGCGTTATGTGATGTTTCAGATACCCCAAAGACTCAGTGATTAGAAGCTGAGTGTGGTGACTCCTGAGGTATCGGTGAGTGGATTTAGAACTCACCTTTTGATTTAGTTGTAACTGTTTGGTTACAACAAGTGAACGTGGATATACTTGTTGAATTATTTAATTGATATTGTTGATTGTGAATCTACGTGCTATTTGGCCTTCGGGCATCAGTTGTTAATGAGGTCAACATGTTGAATTGGTTGGTTGGGCTAGTTGATTATTATATGAATTACACAGGGTCTTGCTTCATCTGTTGTGTGTATAGAACCTGTGTTTGAATATAATAACCATTAGTTATCGGTCTCGTCCATTATGGCCATACGGATATGTTTGGATAAGTGTTCTTGGGGAGCCACCCGGGTATTTTGGTATTCTCCAGAACCACCGATCCTCATCATTAAATTGTTGATTAATTGACATGTGTGTTTACGGTTGTTTGGTGTAAACAAGTAGTTAAGCTAAGTTAATTGGTGTGTGATGAATTCATTCACTTAGCTTCGTGCTAATCCCTCATTATTACTTCCTGCAGTTTTATTTTGGGATGTGGGTAGCAGGAAGGTG
Source organism: Helichrysum umbraculigerum (assembly GCA_949592205.1). Lineage (NCBI taxonomy): Eukaryota > Viridiplantae > Streptophyta > Magnoliopsida > Asterales > Asteraceae > Helichrysum > Helichrysum umbraculigerum. The sequence goes on from CATIUR010000006.1 coordinate 31,946,171, forward strand.
ATGCTCGTGGAGCAGGGAATGTTTTGACCGACCGTGCTACTCTGATATAGTTTGTTATAAACTATGTTTTGTATTATATAATACCCCGTTTTGTAAACATGTTGTATAAATGTTGCGAAAAGTTGTGTACATTTTATAATGTATAATAAGAAGATATGTTTTTAAAAACTCGCTTCCGTGATAATAATATAATATTGTTGTAGCTAATGAGGGGTGTTTTAAAATTAATTTTATAAATAAATAATTTACAATGATAAATGAAGGTAAAATTGAGAGTTTAATGATTTTCAGTTGTTATTTTTTTGTAAATAGACAATTTTTTAAGTATTTTGGGGTATATATAAATAATAATGTGAATATTTATTGTGGGATGGAGAGAATGTTTATTTATATAAATTGCTTTAATTTTAATATTTATGGGTTGTTATTTATTGTAAGTCGACAAATGTCAACTGATTAAGTGATTAGATCATGACATGTAAAATTTTAAAACAACATGGTTCTTTTTATTTAAGTAGAATGATATTCAAATGATACTGTTAGGAGCATTACGATCTGCAACTCAAATGGTCCCTTATGAAGTCTCTATTGGTCTTATTCTTATTGTGCGCCTTGTGAGCGCGTTTGGATCCGCGAAGGAAATTGCTCGGATGTTCCCCTAACCCAACCCGGGGATGGACCGGAGGGAACCGCAGCATGGGGAATGTCCGCCTCTCGTCGCAAGGCTCATTTTGAGTTGTGGGTCATAGGGCGGGCAGCTTTATCTGATCAAAGGCCGGTGCACAAGGGTCCTAGTACTATCCAGGTGCGAAGAAGCCCGTCCTAGTACTATCCAGGTGTAGAAGTATATACTATATACTCCGTATATTATTGTTTTTAAAATAAAAAGTGACGAGCTTTTTATATAAAGATAAGATGAGTGGAGAGAGTCGTGAGAAAATTAAGGAAGTCAAAATTAGTTAGTTTTACCCTCAAATTAGACAGGTGTAACACCCCCAAATTTATCGTTTAGCGGAAGCAGGATTTGGGTGTTACGAATCAATAATCATAGCACATAGATATATAGTAAACGACTCTATATGCGTCGTTTTAACAAAATATATTTAATATAAGAAGTGTTTACAACATTTAAAGCTATACATAGCTCGTGTTCGATAAAATGAGAGATTTCAGTACATAAGTACTTGTACAAAATATACTAATGCAAGAAAATCTCTAATATCTGCATGCTGACTCGAGCTATAGTATCCCTGATGGCAGTCCAACCTACTGCTGGGTACCTGTGACACATGCTAAAATGGGTCAGCTAAAGCTGGTGAGCTCACAGGTTTGAAATCAGGTAATATCGTATGAACCGCAAGATTTAAGTAGTGATTTGCAATCAGCAAATAAATAATAATAGTGTATACAGCCATGAGCACATAGTCTGAGCTTAACTCGAGGGTCGGGTCCCATATAGAGAATTCCTAGCGAGGTGCCTCCACGAGTGCCTAATCCACACTAGTCTGAACAATTATTAGTATGTCCGTTTACCCAGTTAGTGCATGCTAACCCGGACGAGGAGGGTCAATCCTATATGGTACCATATACTAATAATCACGCTACAACGTATTACCAAACTATGCTGACGGAGGACTTTGAAATGATTAGTGGAAAACAACTCATGTAGTATATTGAAAGATTGTACTTGCGTTCACATGTTAAAATAAGTATTGAATCACACCCCTGAGTGAAAAGAGGTAAAAAGAGGGGCTATGAGACTCACCTGAGTCTTGAGCGTTCGGTCAATAAACGTACGGTGCTTAATCAAGCAGTGAGATGTCCGCAGACAGATAACCTGAGGGTGTCCACGACACGCGGTGGTTATTAATATGAGTAGGTAGTTACAAAGACTACCTTTGTAGTTGTTCGTTCAACTATAATGTCCAAATGACTACGATTTGGTTGTTTGATTAACTTGTGTTTTGAAAACGTGTACGGCCCGTTGGTGATTGTTTGAAATAATAATCTCGCCTTTTATTATTATATTTGTGTGGTTGTATACTTAACAAAGTACGTATGCCTCGTGTATAAGTTGTATCGTATCCGATTCGGTTGGTATAAAACGTTTCAAGACTTAGGAAAATATTCTAACTTTTCTGTTTTTGGCGACACTTGGCTAATGTCGCTATAGGCGACACTAGTTAGGCGACACTAGGGGAGTGTCGCTATAGGCGGCACTGGTTACGCGACACTTAGTGAGTGTCGCTATATTTCTGATTTTCAATAGTTGGGCGACACTTGAGTAGTGTCGCTATGGCGACATTTATGAATTTTTGGCGTCACTAAGGGAGTGTCGCTAAGTTAAATCTGGTTAAGTAATTCAGCGACACTTAAGTAGGGTCGCTATAGGGGCGACACTTAAGCATAGCGACACTTAGCTAGTGTCGCTAGCACTGTTTTTGGCACACTAGCGACACTTCAAACTGTTCGCCGGAAAATGGACCGAAAACGAGTTTTCCGGCCACCGTTCGATCTAATACTTTTACCCAACCCATATGTGGACATTTTGAGTATGAAGAAACAATAAAAGTCTGAAAATAATGAAAATCGGAGTATTTCGGGATTTGTCGAAAACTTACAAATTCGCGCCGGTGGAATCCGAAAAGATAGGAATGTAGATCGGGACTCCGTGAATCTTTTATTCCATACGGGTGATATGTTCCGAGTGCGTTTCAGTGGTGATTTTGGGCGTGGAAGCGGCGGTGGTGGTGGATGGTTTTTGAGAGAAAAGAAGATGAGAAAGAGAGAGGTTGTGGTGAAAATGAGGAAAGGAAGGAAAGGGGGTGGGGTTTTGACCTCCCCTTTTCGTTTCCTGCTACTTTGTTCCACGTGGTGTTCGTTTTTCCCGGTCGTTTAAACGTAAATTAATTATTTTACATGTTTTAAAATACAAATATTTTCTCGATATTTTTATTGAAGCATTTTTACTAATTACTTTATATTTGGATTATAAGATTATAATTTAGTTTGTTACGTTTTTGTTTGCGCGTTAAGTCTTTATGTCGCGTAAATTGTGTTGGGACATAGATTGTGACAACAGATCTAGCTTGAAATAGGACTGGTGTAATTATTATTACGTTTGTACATTGGTTTAGATTTGTAAATAAATATTTGTTTTGTTAGTAATATTCGTTAAACATATTATTGTGCTAAGTTAGACGAATGTTTAAATACGAAATAAATAGACGTTTCATGCGAGACGAGTCGAGATCTCAAGTCGCAGCGAGTTGAGCTGTGAGGTGAGACCTGAACTCGCGAAACTTGAGTCTGGCGAGCCGAGTCCTTTACTGGGCTTGGGCTGCGAGTTGGACCGAACTCGCAGGCCCATGCGAGCCGAGACAAGCTGATCGTATATAATGTTTTTTATACGTGAAAAACCAAACACCTTTTAACAACTTTTGTCATTCGGTTTTTCTGATCTGCGAATTCACTAAACCCAGAGAAAACTTATACCTAACGGCTAGGCTTTGACGTATTATTCGTTTAAAGTTAAGCTTTATAAACGCAATTATGAACGTATTCGTTACTAGTAAGATAACACCGTATTGAGGGATTCCGCACCTTAATACTAAAGATAACGAAGTTATCGATCCTAAAACTAGGGGACTTACATCTGGTATCAGAGCTTTCGGGCTAAATACGAGTGTGTTCATAAGTTTTAGTAATATTGCATTTTTGATTCGGGTCGTTTTTACGTGCTTTCTTGCAATACTAACGATCAAAATCATTCTCTGGACGTTTTAGGGTTTGTTTACGGTCGAAATTCTTAGTTTCAGTCGTAAAACTACCTTAAAAATTCGTTTTCGGGTTTAACATCCGTTTCGCGAGTCGAGATTAGGGTTCCAGCGTCGCCTGCGAACCAAGTTGAACTAGCGAGTCGAACCAAGACTTGCGAGTCGAACTAAGATTTCTCGCGAATCGACATCACTTGCGAATCGACATCTTTAGCAATCCGAGTTGAGGCTTGCGAGTAGACATATTCTGCGAGTCGAGCTGAGATTGCGAGTTGAGTTGAGTCTTGCGAGTTGAGTTTTCTGAATTCGCTGAAACAGTTTTACTTTACGTTATTAAGATGTCTGACTTAAGTAGAATGATCGAGATGGACCACGAGGTGGGAAAATCGAATGTTCCACCTAAGTTGTTGAGGATCGAGGACTACTACAATTGGAAGGACATATTTGAATCTTACTGTAGATTCCATGACCTGTCAATCTGGATGTGTATCAAGAGTGGATACACCGCACCTACTCAAACAGTTCAAAATGCCACTGTGGTTCTTACCTATCAGAACATAAGTGATCAAGAGAAGGAAGCTTACAGAAATGAAAATAAAGCACATTCATGCATAAAGATGTGTCTTCCTAAAGAGATTGCTCATCAACTGAAGTCTTTTCATACTGCTAGAATGCTCTGGGAAGCTCTAGAGAAAAGAGGTGAGGGAAGTCCACAGGTGAGAGCTGGCAAGAGGAGTCTTCTCAAAAAGCAGTTTACTATGTTTAAAGCTTTAAAAGGAGAAGATCTTGATGCCTATGTCACACGTTTCTACCATCTGCTAAGTGAACTGGAATACCATGAGATTGTTGAAGAAGAAGTAGCTAAAACCGACAAGTTTCTTGAGGGTTTGCCTTCTAAATGGGAAATGTATGGCGTTATGATTAAGGATAACGAAACCAGGTATTCTACTATGACCTTAGAGCAAGTCATTGACAAGTTGAAAGGTTATGATTTCTCCAGAAAGTCAAGAGATAGTGATTCTGATCAGGTTCAGAACCCTGGGTTGTATCATGGAAAGTCAAATCTTTCGACTGCGTCCTCTAGTTCGACAACTGCACTGTTAGTTGGTGATACTGGTGAAAATGGAGAAATGATTACTGAAGATCTATGCTTTATTTCCTCCTCTAGTGATGAGACAAAGGGAAAGAATTCCGAGAAGTCACCTCAAGAGCATCAGAAGATGCCGATGAGTGTGAAATCTGCTGAACAGCAACTGTCTGTTCTTGCTTCCTTTGTGGCATCATATGAAAATTATATAGAGGGAAAGATCAATGATCCTGTTCTATTTGACGAGGATTATGAGCAGATAGATCCGGATTATGTTGAGGAATTGGAACTTCAAGAGATGTTAGCATTGGTTTCAAGAAAAGTTAAAAATTTCCTCAAGAGAACTGGTAGAAAGGTGTTGGGCAATAGATCAGGGTTTGACAAAACCAAGGTCAGATGCTTTAACTGTCAGGGTATTGGTCATTTTGCTAGAGAATGCCAAAGACCTAAAGTAGAAGCACAAGGAAAACAAGGTTCGGGAAGTACTCTTGCTTCCAAAGCCTTAGTGGTGAAGCAGTTGGATGGCTCTTATGATTGGCAAGCTCATTCTGAGGAAGCTTTGATGGCCGAGATTGAAGAGACAGCTGCTGGATCAGTGTCCTACATGCCCACTGATATGGAACAGAAAGTAGAGGTGCCTGAGTCTGAAGTGAAGGCAAGTGATAATGACGTGCTATATATGGATTCAACTCCAGATATGAGTCCTGAAGAATTCGTGGCACGCATGGCTGAAGTACAAACTGACAAGAAGAAGGTATGTTTAGATATTCTTAATCTTGCTGATGTTTGTTACTTAGTTACTGATTTACAATCTCAGAATAGTGTCTTAACTGTGTCAAATAGCAATTTGTCATCTCAATTGAATATGGACAAGGAATCCTATAAGACTGTTAGATCTGAACTTGATCAAGCCATTATGGATATTCGTAGATTAAGTGATGATAAACAGGCCTTAAAGGATAAAATTAAGTCTGATGCTTCGGATAGAATAAAACTTAGAGATACCATAAGTGAAAAATCTGTTGTCATAGATGGTCTCTATATGAATATCAAAGACTTAAATGAGACAATTGCTAGTAAGGATCAGGAAATAGTGAACCTTAACTTAAGGTTAATTGAGCAAAACCGTAAACTTGAGAACTATAGGACATCTCAAATGGATAAAATGTTAGATGCTCAACGTAGTGTAAAGGACAAGACTGGGTTAGGTTACAATGATGTATCCCCTCCTTTTAATGCCAATTACACTCCTATTCCTGAAGATTCTGAAATGACAGATGCTAATCCTGAAATTTCAGTAACTAATGATCAGGAAAAGTTAGAGGCACAGAAGGATGTTATTAAAAACCCTTCATCAGATAATAGTAAGGCTTGTCATTTCACCAAAATACAGTTTGTATCGGGTGGGGTGATTAACGATGCTAAGATTGATGATAAAGTTGATAAGGAACAGTCTAAACCTTTAGTGCCTAAGACTCCGGATGAGAAAGCAAAAGTGAGTAAATCACGCAAGCAGATGTCATGCTTCAAGTGTCACCAAAAGGGACATGTGGCTTCGTGTTGTCCTAACAAAAAGCCAGAAACACCGCATAAGCTTGTGATTGATGAAAAGACACAAACTGACTCTAGTATGAATGTAGATAGGTTAGATACCAAACCTAAGTTAGGTAATAAACCTGTTAATATTGTTAAAAGAGACGGTAAACATAGTGTCTCCCCACCTAAACCTAAACGGCCATATACTCAAAGTGATAATTCTGTCTATAAGTCTAGGGATGTGACACCGTCGAGGTTTAGAACTACAAGTAGAGGCCATAGTCATTATGAGAGTGGTACTACTTCGCGATCACATGAGTTTAATTATAGTTATCATAATAGAGCTCATAGTTATGTGCCTAAGAGGTTCTCCTCAAATTCACCTCTTAAGGCTGATCGTCCACAAACTCAAGCTACTTCGAAAGTAACCAAAGCTCCTGATGGGAAGGATGGTTATTTTAAAGAACTTAAATTTGTTGATGATAAGGGACAAACCAAGACCGTAATGGCTTGGGTCCCTCTTGATAACTGATCATATTTTGTGTTATGTGCAGGAGTATGCTGTGAACAAGGACAGCTGGTGGTATGTAGGCAGTGGATGCTCGAGACACATGACCGGAGAAAGAAGTCTACTGAAGGACTTCAAGGAGAGTCTCAAGCAAAAAGTAAATTTTGCAGGAGAGAAAGGAGGAGTAATTTCGGGAAAAGGAAAAGTTTCAAATGGAACTTTGACTCTTGAGGATGTGAACTATGTTGAAGAACTAACTCACAACCTAGTGAGTGTTTCCCAAGTCTGTGATAAAGGTCATCCAGTTTACTTTAATGAAAAGGAGGCCTTAGTCCTGAAGCCAGGTTTCAAAATTCCTGATAAATGGATATTGATGAGGGCGCCAAGGAAGAAGGACATCTATGCTATCAACATGGGTGTTCCTAACTCTTCAATGGTGTCTACATGTTTATTATCTAAGGCTTCGGAAACAGACGCATTATTATGGCATAGAAGAATGGCTCACCTGAACTGGAGAAAGATGAATTACATAACCAAAAATGGTTTGGTTCTAGGTGTACCACAAAAACGTTTCGAGTCTGAGGATAAGTGTGTTCCTTGCATGAAAGGAAAGCAGCACAAGAAACCACACAGACCTAAGACTGAAAACTCTATCTCCTCGCCATTTGAATTGCTACATATGGATCTCTTCGGCCCTATAAGCAAGAGAACTCTAGGTGGCAAATGGTACTGTTTGGTTGTCACAGATGATTATTCTAGATTCTCATGGGTATTCTTTTTGGGATCAAAGGATGAAACTCCTGGAATTCTAATTGAGTTCTTTGATCTAGTAGAGAATGTCTATAAAAAGAGAGTTAAGCGTATTCGTAGTGACAATAGAACAGAATTTAAGAATTCAACGTTGAATATCTATTGCTTAAGCAAAGGGATATTACATCAATTCAGTGCACCTTATGAACCTCAACAGAATGGTGTTGCTGAAAGGAAAAATAGGACGTTGATTGAAGCTGCTAGAACAATGCTTGCTGATTCAAAGCTTCCGGTCATCTTTTGGGCAGAAGCAGTGAATACAGCATGTTATGTTCTTAATAGAGTTCTTACGGTTAAGAGACATAACAAGACTTGTTATGAGCTTTTGAACAATAAGAAACCTAACTTAAAGGGGTTTGAACCCTTTGGAGTTTCATGCTCCATATTAAAGACTGGACATCAAGCAAAATTTGGTGAGAAGGCTGACGAAGGATTTTTCCTAGGTTATATGCCCAATTCGCCAAACAAGAGAGTCTTTAATAAAGTCACAGGACGTTTGGAGGTAGTTTATAATATTGAAGTTACGAGCTACTCACCAGATGTTCATAAGGGCTTAGATTGGCAATTTGATTATTCTGATCTTTTTGCATCATTTAAAGTTCCTATTAGTGACTATGTCAGTGATTCAGAGATAACTGAACATTTATTGTTTGAAGATGAGGATATTGGTCCCGCTTCAACATCAAGTGTTAAGCAGTCTGGAATTAAGACTAATATTGACTCAGATAAAGCTTCCACAAGTGAGTCACAACAACCTTCAGAGGATAAGTCTCAAGAAACAGAAGATCTTGATGATCTTTCTACAAAGTTTGATGATATACTTACTCCTTTGAAACACTTAAGGATATCTTCTGCTCGTACGGAAGATGTACCTGCATTGGAAGAGATTGGTACTAATTTGGAAGATGAGATACCGATTGAACCAGTTACTACAACTAGAACGAGTAAGAATCATCCTGTTGAAAATATCATCGGTGATATTAATACTCCGGTTCAAACTAGACATCAATCCAGAGCTAGTACGTCTGAGAACTTAGAATACCAAAGCTTGTATACTGCAATGAAAGAGACAGGGATTCCTAATCAATGTCTATATTCATGCTTTATCTCACAAGTTGAGCCTAAAAATGTTCAAATGGCTTTAAAAGAAAGCTCGTGGGTAGAAGCAATGCAAGAGGAACTCTCTCAGTTCTCTAAATTACAAGTATGGGAGTTGGTTGACCTACCGAAGGGAGAATATCCAATTGGAACTAGATGGGTATTTAAGTGCAAGAGAGATGATAAAGGAATCGTTACTCGCAATAAAGCTCGTCTGGTGGTTCAAGGTTTTAATCAACAAGAAGGTATTGACTACAATGAAGTGTTTGCACCAGTTGCTAGGCTAGAAGCAATTAGAGTGTTCTTAGCATTCGCATCTTATTTTGATATAAAAGTGTATCAGTTGGATGTTAAGAGTGCCTTTTTGTATGGCAAAGTGGAAGAATTGGTGTATGTTTCACAACCGCCAGGGTTTGCTGATCCTGAGTATCCAGATAGAGTATATCGTTTGAATAAGGCTCTATATGGATTACATCAAGCACCTAGGGCATGGTATGGAACACTATCGACGTATCTACTTGAGAATGGATTTACAAGAGGATCGATTGATAGTACACTGTTTGTGAAGTGGAAAAAGAAAGACTTTCTTCTCGTACAAGTTTATGTTGATGACATTATCTTCGGATCATCTGATGAAAAGATGTGTCAAGAATTTGAGAAAGTCATGAGAAAAAGGTTCGAAATGTCTGCAATGGGATAGTTAAATTTCTTCTTAGGATTACAAGTTGATCAAAAGAAGGATGGATTCTTTATTCATCAATCTAAATATACATATGAGCTATTAGAACGCTTCAAGATGGATGAAAGTAAGGTCTACAATACTCCAATTCCAGTCAATCATGGACCAAGTCCAGATACATCGAGTGATAGCGATGTGGATCCAACTCTTTATAGATCCATGATCGGATCACTAATGTATCTTACAGCCTCTAGGCCTGACATAATGTTTGCTGTTTGTTTATGCACAAGATATCAGGCTAATCCGAAAGAGTCACACATGCAAGCTGTTAAACGAATTTTTCGTTACCTCAAAGGGAAACCTAAGCTGGGTCTTTGGTATCCGATTGATGGAGACTTAGATCTCGTAGCTTATACTGATTCGGCTTACGGAGGATGCAATCAGAATAGGAAATCTACGACCGGAGGATGTCAATTCCTAGGAGGTAGATTAGTATCCTGGCAGTGCAAGAAGCAAACCTCGGTAGCCATTTCTACATGTGAAGCTGAGTATGTTGCAGCTGGCAGCTGTTGCTCACAAGTATTTTGGATTCAACAGCAACTGCGGGATTACGGGTTAAATATAACCAATACTCCTATGATGATTGATAACGAATCTACTATGTCGATCACCAATAATCCGGTGAAGCACAGTAAAACTAAGCATATTGATATTCGACATCATTTTATTAGAGATTGTGCTGAGAAAAAGTTGATAAAGTTAGTTAAGGTTCCATCATTGGATAACTTAGCAGACTTATACACAAAGGCGTTCGACAGAGCAAGATTTGAGACGTTGGTTCAACTAAACGGAATGAGAAATCCAGAGTGATTAGTCTTCCAAGGGTATTTTTTGTAATAGTTAGTATTTCATTAAAAAAAAAAAAAGAGGCGTATGGCATTCATTTGCTTGTTACCTAAGGGGAATCGCCTTCATTTAAGTTTTTATTTGCAAAAACTTAGGGAAATGATAGTACATTAGGAGAATAAGCTTAACAATAATAAGCTTAAGTCCTAAGTATGATATGGTAGTAGGTTCAAATAGATTTGCTTTAGAACTACAGCAGTTCTATCAGGTATCTGTTTATATTTATTTGATTATACACCTATATCCACAAGTTATAATTTGTGTATTTTTAGTAAAAACTTTAGATGGCTTCATCATATGATGTACTGATAGGCAAATTATATGACGTTTTCTAAGCCTTAAGAAATTAATTAACTACTTGTTTATTATCTTGTGTTACTATTCTATGATGTATGACACTAAGTCTTAATTGTTGAATGATAGTATTACCATACACTGTTATCATGCATTTTAATTTAAAGTGACAAATAGTAGCAATATGGGTATTAACTTAATTACTGGTAACTTTGTTGTACTAAGTACAGAACTGAAACCTTTAATTAACTTAATATTCTCAAATATATTTTGAATTATGCTAGAAGGGATCTTTTGTTGTACTACGTACATATTTAGATAACATAGCATATTCAAAGTATGTCTGATATTTGTCTAACCTTAAAATTCAAGTGTATGTTATATGTTTCGAAAAGATACATTATTTAGTAACCGCTACCTTGAAATTTAATGATGCAGTGTTATGAGTTTTACTTGAAATTCTTCAGTATGTCATATAATAGGAAGCACTTGATAATATTCATACTAACAATAAAGTGTTTGCTTAGAAAATTGAGTATAATTTGTTTATGTGGATCATAATACCGGTAATCGTCTTGGACTGTCTATAATTAAATATTCACTTTATGTGAGTAATGTATTTATTAATTATGCTATGTGGATAAAGGTACCTAAGATATAGTTTTTTAAATATAAATGTATCAATGTTAAATTTAGTTGTAATTTTACAATAATTTACTTGAATTTCATGAGGTATGTATACTACCAATCTGCTTAGACTTTTAAATATATATAATTAATTGCTTATTCTTACTAATATGATCCCTAAGCAGATAAAATCTTACTTATTTTGTATATTTTGTTTCGAGTGATTAATAAAATGGTACTTGATACCAAAGTTTATATAATTGTGTTTTTATCTTATTTTTATTTGTTTTTAATTTAAGTTTTTGTGTTTATTAGGTTTTACCCTTCGGAATTAAATTATACTGAATATTTTTGAGTTGAACAAACGTAACAATTTGCAAGTGAAAATTAATTATAATTTAGACTTGTAAAATATCGGGTTTTATTTATACTTAGAATTAAATTCGCGTTTTAATATAGTCCTGCGAGTTGACATCGACTTGCGGATCCGCTTGATTTCTCGCGAATCGGATACAAAGTATAAAGGGGGTCAAACGAGTCAAGCCAACCCACCGAACCCAAACACTTCGCGAGTTCAGTAAAACTTTGCGAATCCGTCTCACAGGCGAAACGAGGCAATTTTGAGTTTTCGTTTGATTTCGATTTTTAGAGTACGGGAACGAGTTTTTCAATCCGTAGACTTTATACATCTTCAATTTACGAACATTTTGAGGTATAATACTATGGATTTCACCTTGTAAATAACGAGAAATTGAAGTTTTTATAAACTTAGGGTTTCGGGTTATAAACTAAACGATTTGCGTCGATTAAGATGTTATTGGACATGGATTTTTAGGGTTTATGTTAAACAAACATCAATGAACGTAAAACAATCGATAGATCATGTTAAAATCAACGGATTAATCGATTTTGAAAACAAACTCGCGACGGCAGTTCATCGAACGAGTTGACATTTTGATTCAACTCGCAGCGAGTTGACTAGCGAATCGATGAGATTAGCGAGTTCACTTCAAAAGCGAGTTGATAAGTTAAGCGAGTTGATCAGTGAAGCGAGTTGATAAGCGAAACGAGTTGATCTCGATTCGTTAGGCCAGTTTATGCGAGTCCAGTACTTAGAAAAATTTTATTTTTAAAGTGGTTATATAAATGTTAAGATTTTTTAAATAATAACCTTTATATAATGGATTTAAATTAGACTTAAGACTCTTTAGTTATAAGTTAAATTTGTTATATACGACTTGAGACTATTTTGTAACAAGTTATATATAAATTTTAATTTTAAACTAAGATGTTTGATGAATCTCGATTCATAATACGTTGTAGTTTAAAGATTTTTAATCGTGCATTAAAAATATATCTGTTGTTTGTGTTTATTTTACAGTATGGCAAGAGCATTTGACAAGGGCCACAATATTTTGGTGGATCTGAACCTTGAAGCCAAGCGGGCTGATAAGGTTGCTGATATACTACGATTCCTTGCATGATCACGGATTAGATATGCCATTACGGCCAATCCTCCTATCTCTCAGGCTATACTGAACGATTTCTGGACGGATATTGTATATGACGAATCAGTCACCCCACCAGAGATTCGAGCAACGGTTGGTGGCCAACCTGTTACGTTTTCGGCTGGAAATCTCCGTGAGATTTTGCAGCTTGGTATAGTAGAACAGGAGAATGGAGATACGGAGTACCCTATGGATTTTATAGAGGGTGCGATAGGTCGTATGGGTTATACAGGAGATAGACGTGGACGTCAGTTCCAGAATCCTCTGGTTATTGGTCAGTGGAGGTTTCTCTGCCATGTGATGAATATCGTTTTTGCAGCGAAGAAGGGTGGATTTGATGAGTTGAGTCCTGCGATTTTATCGGCTGCACTGTCACTGGTTTATAATAAACCATACAGTTTTTGTGATTATCTTTTTGGTGAGATTGCGAAACAGATATCGGGGTATGTTAGATCAAGATTTTTGGTTTACCCGCGATTTTGCATGTTGATTATCCGTGCGCGTTTACCGGATTTGGCTATACCTGAACCACATCTAGTGGTGAATACGATTGACCATCGTGGGTATAACGCCATGTTCATGCAGATGGTTAGGAAGGAGGGAGTGGTGAAACCTGAGGTTAGACCACTATTTGGGTATGTTATTGACCCGAACTACGTTGCACCACCAAATCATGGGTGGTAAGACGTTGCTCCTGCTGCTGCTGCTGCTGCTCCTGCTGATGCTGATGTTGTACCGGAACCTGCAGCTGAGGAAGCTCAACCTGAAGATCCACAAGGGCTCCTTGAGGATGTTCTTATTCAGGTTGGTCAGGTCGATCAGCAAGTGAATCAAGAGGTTGCTGCACAAGTTGTGCAAGAGGTTTTGGAGCAGAATGATGATGCAACAAATCCTTTGCTTCAGGATATTGATAGTTATTTTGCACCATCTGAGGTAATATTTTATTTATGTTATAATATAGATGCTTAGTTGATAGATTGTTCTAATTAATCATACATGCATAATATTATTATCTAAATGATTATGATATTGGATATTTAGTTAATTGGATATTATTTCTGATTTTAAAATATAAATATCATTAAACGAACAGGAAGCTGAAGCTGAGACTGCAAACCCAGAGGTTGTAATACTTGAGGGGGACCAGATACAGCTAGATGAATCAGTTGTTGTACCGACTGAGGTATTATATCTGATTAATCTTAAATATATAGAACTTGTATGATAGAACTTATGCTAATCATAAATGTTTAATCTATTCAAAATTTAGGATCCTGTTAGATCATCTAGAGGTCGTGATGGTGAGACAGCTTCAGATGAGGATTCTGAGAATACACCTTCTCCTCCTCCATCTGCCTCTGAAAAGAAGAGGAAAGGTAAAGGTATTCTGGAGGAAGATATTGAGGAGATTGATGCTCAATTGATGAAGCGTCCGAGAACGCTTACTATTCGAGAAGGTTAGTATTAATTATAAAAGTTAAATAATCTTAACTTGTTGTTTATCAGGAGTTAAACTGAGACAGTTAATTCTGTATACAGTTGCTCAGGATACATCACAGGTGGAGAAGGATACACCATTGGTTTCTGAACAGATGTCTGTACCGCTTCAGGTATGAGATATAAGTTCTATAACTATGAGTGTTATGCGATTAATTAGAGTTTTGAGACAGAGTAATCTGTAACAATAACTGATTTTAATTGTGTTTAACTTTACAGCATGAGGTTGCTGATCTAGTTCGTGGAGCTAATTTTCCGACGAATAAAGCAGCTAGATTTGCGACAAACTTGCTTACGCAAGCTTTGTCTCAACCTCATACACCGCTGACCAGAGACTGGCATATTGAGTCTCTTACACCGCCTGGACCAACAACGATACCTGTTACTCCGATGACTGATGCTGAAAGGATTACATCCTTAGAGTCTAGGGTAAAGGATTTAGAGAAGCTTACTTCTCAGATTCCAGAGCTGGTGTCGAACAATCTTCTTCTTGCTCAGCAGATACTCAAGCAGAGTGAATCGTACAATTTGTTGATGAAGACTCATGAGACTTTGCTTGCGGACTTCAATGTGCAGAGACTGAAGTTATCTTCTTTGGGGAGTCTGGTCTTGAGATCGCATTCAGGACAGTCTACTCAGGGGGAGATATTAGTATATCTGGAGTCTTGCAGAGAAAATGAGCTGAAGAGGAAGAGAGATTCAGACAAGGACGATGATCCCAATGCACCGAGTGGTGAGCAGACTGGTCCTTCAAAGACTGGTGAGCAAGCTACGATTCAGGGGGAGTCTGGTGCTGGTGCTAGTGGTTCTGGAGTGAGTACAAGTGCAGATAAGACTGTACCGGGTGATACTGAAGCTGGTAAGATAGCTTAGTATTATCATAGTACTGTAATATTTGTAATAGTTTGTAATATTTAAGTTTATATAATTATGTTAAGATAAAATAGTGATCGAAAGACTTCCGACTCATTGAGTAGTCGAGCGGCGTGTTCCGATTAATTTCGGCAGTCAAAATTTTATAATAACATATGCATTTTAGATTTGATTATGGACTTAAGACCGTAAGGTATATAAGTAATTAACAAGTTAAAAATGTATTCGTATTAACTAGACAAATGATATATAATTTAAAGGTTAAATTGATAATGAATGAGATCAATTAACACTTGGAAATTATATAAGATAATTAATAGTAAATTTAAATGTTTGGTGATTATTCACAATGCATTAAAATTTAAAATTAATTAATATTTGTTAAGTAGACTTAATAGATTTTGGATTGATTCAGGGCAATCAATAAAATATTTTATAAGTTATATGTAAATTGCGTTTATATTTTAGGTTAAAATATACAAAAGAATTAATAAAGAAATTCTTAGGTTGATTCAGGGAAATCGATAAAAGAGTTTTAATTATTAATATTGATTTGTATTTGTGGTTTTCTCTTAGGATTGGAAATGCTTGATCTATCTGATTCAGAAGATGATATTTTTGATGAGATAGATGAAGACATTGATTTTGATCTTGAGGATGGAGAATTTCTACCACCTACAGATTGGACTGCTGTACCTGAGATTGTGCAAGACATTGGTGTAGATCCAGATGCGAATATAGATAAACACCATGTGAGCCCATCTAGGACAGAAGTTATTATTGAAAATGAACAAGGTCCAATGGTTGTCGATGTAGATGAAGAAATCGATGACTCAACCGATTCTGAAAAAGATGAAACTTTGATTCCTACCAAGAATCCTGCTGTTTTTCTTAGGAAACTTCCAAAGCTGAAGAAGAAGATTGGAGTTTCAGAAGTTGATATTACGGGAAAACGTGTTCCTCGTAAAGGAATTGTTGGATGGTACTTTGACTCTGAGCTAAAGCTTTTTGCAATCAAAAGATATGACGGGGTTCAATATTTTGAAAGAAAGCTTGCAGTTTTTAGTTCTCTACCACGTTATGAAATACGTGATTTGGCTAGATTAGAGATAAACAACCCAAGTCGTGATGATTATGCTGATCGTGTTGAAAGAATCATTAGACATGAGGTTGGTACAATTAAGTTTGTTCAGATTAAGCCAAGAAAGGGAAAGACTGTGAAACTACAAGAGATAAGTCAAAGAACAGGAAGAAGAAGAAGGAAAAAGATTTATCCAGCTGTTAGATGCATACAACAGATTCCACTGAAGACAATGCCACAGGATATTTTGGGAAATATGAAGAGTTGGCACGTGGATTCAGGAACTGGAGAAGCTGTTATGGTTGAAGCTGATGATGAGGTTGAAGGTGGTGAAAGAGAAATCTTCAGAGTTTATGATCATCGACACCTGATGAATATGTCGAGAAAAGATCTGTTAAAGTTAAATGAAAACAGAATTTTGACGACTATTGAATGGGCTGATTTAGCAAGAGATTATCAGTTGATGGTTAAAACTTGTATCAAGATGAAGATTTATGCAGGCAGTAAGATTTACAAATGAAGATCAAAGACAACGTGAAGATAAAGACGCTAGAGCTATTGTTAAGGGGGAGTCTGTTGGGACATAGATTGTGACAACAGATCTAGCTTGAAATAGGACTGGTGTAATTATTATTACGTTTGTACATTGGTTTAGATTTGTAAATAAATATTTGTTTTGTTAGTAATATTCGTTAAACATATTATTGTGCTAAGTTAGACGAATGTTTAAATACGAAATAAATAGACGTTTCATGCGAGACGAGTCGAGATCTCAAGTCGCAGCGAGTTGAGTTGTGAGGTGAGACCTGAACTAGCGAAACTTGAGTCTGGCGAGCCGAGTCCTTTACTGGGCTTGGGCTGCGAGTTGGACCGAACTCGGAGGCCCATGCGAGCCGAGACAAGCTGATCGTATATAATGTTTTTTATACGTGAAAAACCAAACACCTTTTAACAACTTTTGTCATTCGGTTTTTCTGATCTGCGAATTCACTAAACCCAGAGAAAACTTATACCTAACGGCTAGGCTTTGACGTATTATTCGTTTAAAGTTAAGCTTTATAAACGCAGTTACGAACGTATTCGTTACTAGTAAGATAACACCGTATTGAGGGATTCCGCACCTTAATACTAAAGATAACGAAGTTATCGATCCTAAAACTAGGGGACTTACAAATTGTTAATTGTGTTTTACTAAATGAATATGAAATATTATCAAAATAATACTTTGGAAATAATAGTGTTATTAAATAAAAATATATTATTTAATAAAAGTCGTTCACCAACGTCCGTATTGATTGAACCGAATTACATTCGATTTGAACTGCGTACGATTTAATCAAATCGCATAATCGTATATATTCAACAATATATATTTCGATACACTAATTAGCCTAACACAGAATTAATTACATGTATTTACAATGGATTAGGCACTAATTAATAGTCCTAATTTGACGGGTGTCACATTCTCCCCCTGTTAGAAGAATTTCGTCCCGAAATTTAGTTCGAAGTCGCATTTGATGTAGAGTTGGTGAAAAGTTGAGGATGTTTGAGTCGCATTTGATCTTCCCGTTCCCAAGTGAATTCCGGACCACGCCGCGAATTCCACCTGACTTTAACGATGGGAATACGACTTTGTTTGAGTTGTTTGACCTTACGGTCCATGATTTCGGCGGGTTCCTCAACGAAGTGAAGTTTGTCGTCAACACGAATTTCATCGAGTGGAATAATAAGTGACTCATCAGATAGGCATTTCTTCAGGTTAGAAATGTGAAAAGTGGGGTGCACGCTGCTGAGATCGGATGGCAGCTGCAATCGATATGCCACTGGACCAATCCTCTAGAGGATCTCGAATGGTCCAATGTACCTGGGATTTAACTTCCCGCGTTTGCCGAATCGAATTACGCCTTTCCAAGGCGATACCTTTAAGAGTACTCGATCCCCAACCTGGAACTCGAGTGGTTTCCGTCTCACGTCAGCGTAACTTTTCTGACGATCACGTGCGGCTTTGAGTTTGTTTTGAATCTCGAAGATTTTCTCGGTTGTTTCGTGGATGATTTATGGACCCGTGAGTTGGCTGTCCCCAACTTCGGTCCAACAGATAGGTGATCGGCACTTGCGACCGTACAGTGCCTCGAATGGTGCAGCTTTAATGCTGGAGTGATAGCTGTTGTTGTACGAAAACTCGCACAATGGTAGGTGTTGTTCCCAGTTTACACCAAAGTCAACTACGCAGGCTCGTAGCATATCCTCAAGTGTTTGAATTGTTCGTTCGCTTTGGCCGTCGGTTTGAGGGTGGTATGCGGTACTCATGTCGAGGCGAGTACCCAACGATTTCTGAAGTGATTGCCAAAAGCGAGATGTGAAACGACTATCCCTATCGGAGATAATTGAGATTGGAACACCGTGTCGGGTTACGATTTCTTTCAGATCAATTCGGGTAAGGCGTTCCATTTTATCGGTTTCTTTGATTGCCAAGAAGTGAGCAGATTTCGTGAGACGATCGACGATCACCCAAATGGTATCGCAACCGCTCGATGACTTTGGTAGCTTGGTTATGAAATCCATGGCGATTTGTTCCCATTTCCATTCAGGAATGTCGGGTTGTTGAAGTAAGCCAGAAGGTTTCTGGTATTCGGCTTTGACTTTCGAGCAAGTAAGACACTTGCTGACGTATGTGGCAATTTCGGCTTTCATGTTCGGCCACCAATAAAAGTCCTTGATGCCGTGGTACATTTATCGGCTCCCGGGTGGATAGAATATTTGGACTTGTGAGCTTCATCTATCACCAAGTCTCGCAGGTTCCCAAAATTAGGCAACCAGATTCGGTTAGAGAAACACCTAATTTCGTTAGGTTTGATTTCGAATTGTTTGTCCATGCCTCGCAAGGCTTCGTTCTTGAGGTTATCGGGTTTGAGAGCTTCGAGTTGAGCTGAGAGAATCTGGATGTTTAGATCATTGTGAATGGTCATACTGAGGGCTCGGAATCGAAGGGGTTTCGATCGTTCTTTTCGACTGAGGGCATCGGCAACAACGTTTGCCTTACCCGGGTGGTATTTGATTTCGCAGTCGTAATCGGTAAGCAACTCGACCCATCGACGTTGCCTCATGTTGAGATCCTTTTGATCGAATATGTGTTTGAGACTTTTGTGGTCGGTAAAGATTGTGCACCTAGTGCCGTAGAGATAATGTCTCCAGATTTTGAGAGCAAACACGACAGCTCCAAGTTCGAGGTCATGAGTAGTGTAATTCTTTTCGTGGATTTTGAGTTGTCGTGAGGCGTAGGCAATGACCTTGTCCCGTTGCATCAGCACGCAACCGAGACCTTGATGAGAAGCATCACAGTATACCACGAAGTCATCGGTGCCTTCGGGTAGTGATAGAATTGGAGCACTGCAAAGCTTTTGTTTCAGAAGTTGGAACGCTGACTCTTGTTTACCAGTCCAATCGAACTTTTTGTCCTTCTGAGTCAGTGTCGTGAGTGGTTGAGCTATTTTTGAGAAGTTTTTGATGAATCGCCGATAGTACCCGGCAAGTCCTAGAAACTGCCGTACTTCGGTCGGTGTGGTAGGTGCTTGCCAGCACTTGATAGCTTCGATTTTTAAAGGATCTACATGAATTCCTTGACGGTCAATCACGTGTCCAAGGAATTGAACGGTTTGTATCCAGAACTCACACTTGGAGAATTTGGCGTAAAGCTCCTCGTGTCTAAGTAGTTCTAAAATGGTTTTGAGATGTTGCACATGTTCTTCTTCGTTGCGCGAATAGATGAGGATGTCATCGATAAAAACAATTACAAACTTGTCGAGGTAGGGTTTGCACACCCGATTCATAAGGTCCATGAATACAGCCGGTGCGTTGGTTAAACCAAAGGGTATCACTTGGAATTCATAATGCCCATAACGGGTTCTGAAAGCAGTTTTCGGAATGTCGGTGTCGCGAACCCGTAGCTGGTGATAACCTAACCGAAGATCGATCTTTGAATAAAAACTCGACCCTTGAAGTTGGTCGAACAGGTCATCTATTCGAGGAAGTGGATAACGGTTCTTGACGGTCAATTTGTTCAACTCTCGGTAGTCGATACACATCCTGAATGAACCGTCCTTCTTTTTCACAAATAAGACCGGAATTCCTCAAGTTGAAGAACTTGGTCTGATGAATCCTCTATCCAGGAGTTCCTGTAATTGGGTGGACAACTCCTGAAGTTCGGATGGGGCTAAGCGGTATGGTGCTCGGGCTACCGGTGCAGCACCTGGCACGAGATCGATCGAGAACTCAACCTGTCTAGGCGGCGGTAGACCAGGTAGTTCTTCGGGAAAGACTTCTGGAAAGTCTCGTACGATTGGCACATCCTCAAGTCGCTTCTCCTCCGACTTTTTCTCCATGATGTGCGCGAGGATGGCTGGATAACCCTTTCTCAGAAATTTTCGGGTTTTCAAGCAAGAGATGATATTCAGTCTCGACCCACCGGTCTCCCCCTGTATGATCAAGGTTCTACCGATGGCGAGAGGGATGCGGACAATCTTATCATGACAAACAATTTCAGCCCGATGCTTGGACAACCAGTCCATACCCACGATGACGTCAAAACTTCCGATTCTAACAGGCATGAGGTCAATTGAGAAGATTTCCTCGGCTAGGTTTAAAGTGCAATTAGGTATCACACTATTGATTTCTATGAGTTTACCATTTGCAAGCTCTATGGTGTACTTAACATCTAAGGCAACATGGGCGATGTCAAGTAGTGGGCAAAACTCATCAGAAATAAAGCTTCTATCGGCACCAGTATCAAATAGAATAGAAGCAGATAAGTTGTTGAGAAGGAACATACCCGTGACCACATTCGGGTCTTGACGGGCGTCCTCGGAGTTCAGTACAAAGGCTCTACCTTTGGCGTTGTTGTTGTTGTTGTTGCCCTTGTTCTTCAGTTTTGGGCACTCATTCCTGTAGTGCCCTGGGTTCCCGCATTCGTAGCAGGCTTTGGACGGCCTGACGTTGCGGTTGGAGTTGTTGCTAGAGTTGTTGGGGGACCTGCAGTCTTTGGTGAGGTGTCCGTACCTCTTACAGTTGTTGCAGGGGGTTTCGCAGGGACCTTCGTGGTGACGGTTGCACTTGGAACAGTAGGGTTTGCTCCCAGTGTAACCTCTTTTGGGTTCGGTGGAGGAGTTGTAGGCTTTGATGGTGTCGGGTTTCTTGTTTTGGTAGTTGTTGTGGTTATCGGACCACTTTCTTTTGTTGGAGGACGAAGTGGGTGGTTCTGAGCCCTCGCTCATAGCCATGAGGTCGTGGGCTAATCGAATGGCACCATCAATAGTGGTTTGGTTTGAGGAGGTGACGTTTCCCCGAACAGGTTTCGGAAGGTCAAGAATGTACTTCCTGATTTTATCGGGTTCCGTGCTCACCATAGCTGGGCGGAGGGCAGCGAGCTGCTGGAACCTGGTGGTATAACCATCGATATCACCACCCTGAACCTTTAGGTTCCAGAACTCTTCGTCCAGCTTTTGGAGTTTGTCTATCGAACAGTACTTGGCGGTGAGTTTTGCTTTCAAGTCCTCCCAAGAGAGTTGGTAGGCAGTGTCAGCACCCACTGATTGGGAATATGAGTTCCACCAAGAGTGGGCATCATCTTCGAGGGAGCAGGTGACGAAATTAACTTTGTCGTTTTCCGCGCATTTGCTGACGCGAAAAACAGTTTCTATCTTCTCGAACCATCTGATTAGTCCGATGGCTCCCTCAGTACCCTTGAAACTTGAGGGTTTGCAGCTCTGGAAGTCCTTGTAAGAACAAGGTTTAGCAGTGGTGGTTTCAGCGGCATCGCTGTTTCTCCCGGAATTCTGTGGAGTATTCCGAGCCAGGGCTTCAGTCACAGCCTGGGTTATGAGGGATGTAAGCTGAGCATCGGTGTATGGTCTTGTCTTTGGCGGCATGATTCTTCAATAAAAGAAATGAAGATACATGAGATTTTGTAGGAAATTTGTATTTGTCACAGATGCTCATGTATAAAAGCGGTAATACATAACATCAATATGAAAAATGGCAATTAATATGAGTTGAAACAGCAAGGAATATTTGATAGATAATACGAGTTCAAAGGTTACATCCCATGGATGTATTACCAAAGGTGTCGGGAATTGTTACATCCGACCGAATCATAAAGTAGCGCTTAAGTAGTTATTAGACTACAAGATAGATTACAAGGCAAGGACTACACTAGTCTCAACGTAGATTAATCTGTTCCATCATTTCAATGAGATGGTCCACAGTATTTGCAAGTCTGCTGGCCTGTCGGGCATTGTCTTCAGCCAATGCTAGTCGCTGTACCAATCCACGGGCATATTCTTCTGTTTCCCATGAGCGTTGTTCACATTCTTCTAGTCTGTGTTTCAAAAGGGCGGTTTCTACGCTTATCTCCACCACTTTGTTGAAAAGAATGTCCACATTGTTAATGGTGGTTTCGTGATCCTCGGAGACTTGTTCGATGCGCTCGAGGGATATAAGTCTCCAATTTTCGTTGGTTTCTTGGAGTTCGATGTCCATGGTGTTAAGCCGTTGCTCGTGACGGTGTAACCTCGTGGCTAAACCTGGTAGAGTGAGGTGCGCGGGATATGGGCCAGCTCGAGGCAACCTGGGGTTCCTCCTAGCTACCCTCGGGTTTTGGGATCCATGAGGATGAGTTTGCGATGAATTGGATGGTGTGTTTGCCATTCTGAGACAAAGCGTTAGAGAGAGTGAGGCCTATCTATGTATATAAATAATAATATAACATAATAGCCTAAGGTGTCTAACACAGACATGTTTGAGTCTTGGTTCTCTCGAGGTCAGAGTCAACTAGTGTATTCCCGTTCAACATGACCATTTCAGACCTTACATCATCTTTCCTTAATTGTACATAGTTGATTAGGCTATGTTAAATTAAAGTCGTATGCTGTAATTCCTGAACCAATCATGCCTAGTAAGGAAATACTGCCTAACGGTCATAGTCTAGGCCCACTAAATGCAACCTAGTTCACTATAACCTTAGGCTCTGATACCAATCTGTAACACCCCCAAATTTATCGTTTAGCGGAAGCAGGATTTGGGTGTTACGAATCAATAATCATAGCACATAGATATATAGTAAACGACTCTATATGCGTCGTTTTAACAAAATATATTTAATATAAGAAGTGTTTACAACATTTAAAGCTATACATAGCTCGTGTTCGATAAAATGAGAGATTTCAGTACATAAGTACTTGTACAAAATATACTAATGCAAGAAAATCTCTAATATCTGCATGCTGACTCGAGCTATAGTATCCCTGATGGCAGTCCAACCTACTGCTGGGTACCTGTGACACATGCTAAAATGGGTCAGCTAAAGCTGGTGAGCTCACAGGTTTGAAATCAGGTAATATCGTATGAACCGCAAGATTTAAGTAGTGATTTGCAATCAGCAAATAAATAATAATAGTGTATACAGCCATGAGCACATAGTCTGAGCTTAACTCGAGGGTCGGGTCCCATATAGAGAATTCCGAGCGAGGTGCCTCCACGAGTGCCTAATCCACACTCGTCTGAACAATTATTAGTACGTCCGTTTACCCAGTTAGTGCATGCTAACCCGGACGAGGAGGGTCAATCCTATATGGTACCATATACTAATAATCATGCTACAACGTATTACCAAACTATGCTGACGGAGGACTTTGAAATGATTAGTGGAAAACAACTCATGTAGTATATTGAAAGATTGTACTTGCGTTCACATGTTAAAATAAGCATTGAATCACACCCCTGAGTGAAAAGCGGTAAAAAGAGGGGCTATGAGACTCACCTGAGTCTTGAGCGTTCGGTCAATAAACGTACGGTGCTTAATCAAGCAGTGAGATGTCTGCAGACAGATAACCTGAGGGTGTCCACGACACGCGGTGGTTATTAATATGAGTAGGTAGTTACAAAGACTACCTTTGTAGTTGTTCGTTCAACTATAATGTCCAAATGACTACGATTTTGTTGTTTGATTAACTTGTGTTTTGAAAACGTGTACGGCCCGTTGGTGATTGTTTGAAATAATAATCTCGTCTTTTATTATTATATTTGTGTGGTTGTATACTTAACAAAGTACGTATGCCTCGTGTATAAGTTGTATCGTATCCGATTCGGTTGGTATAAAACGTTTCAAGACTTAGGAAAATATTCTAACTTTTCTGTTTTTGGCGACACTTGGCTAGTGTCGCTATAGGCGACACTAGTTAGGAGACACTAGGGGAGTGTCGCTATAGGCGGCACTGGTTACGCGACACTTAGTGAGTGTCGCTATATTTCCGATTTTCAATAGTTGGGCGACACTTGAGTAGTGTCGCTGTGGCGACACTTATGAATTTTTGGCGTCACTAAGGGAGTGTCGCTAAGTTAAATCTGGTTAAGTAATTCAGCGACACTTAAGTAGTGTCGCTATAGGGGTGACACTTAAGCATAGCGACACTTAGCTAGTGTCGCTAGCACTGTTTTTGGCACACTAGCGACACTTCAAACTGTTCGCCGGAAAATGGACCGAAAAAGAGTTTTCCGGCCACCGTTCGATCTAATACTTTTACCCAACCCTTATTTGGACATTTTGAGTATGAAGAAACAATAAAACTCCGAAAATAATGAAAATCGGAGTATTTCGGGATTTGTCGGAAACTTACAAATTCGCGCCGGAGGAATCCGAAAAGATAGGAATGTAGATCAGGACTCCGTGAATCTTTTATTCCAAACGGGTGATATGTTCCGAGTGCGTTTCGGTGGTGATTTTGGGCGTGGAAGCGGCGGTGGTGGTGGATGGTTTTTGAGAGAAAAGAAGATGAGAGAGAGAGAGGTTGTGGTGAAAATGAGGAAAGGAAGGAAAGGGGGTGGGGTTTTGACCTCCCCTTTTCGTTTCCTGCTACTTTGTTCCGCGTGGTGTTCGTTTTTCCCGGTCGTTTAAATGTAAATTAATTATTTTACATATTTTAAAATACAAATAATTTCTCGATATTTTTATTGAAGCATTTTTACTAATTACTTTATATTTGGATTATAAGATTATAATTTTAGTTTGTTACGTTTTTGTTTGCGCGTTAAGTCTTTATGTCGCGTAAATTGTTAATCGTGTTTTACTAAATGAATATGAAATATTATCAAAATAATACTTTGGAAATAATAGTGTTATTAAATAATAATATATTATTTAATAAAAGTCGTTCACCAACGTCCGTATTGATTGAACCGAATTACATTCGATTTGAACTGCGTACGATTTAATCAAATCGCATAATCGTATATATTCAACAATATATATTTTGATACACTAATTAGCCTAACACAGAACTAATTACATGTATTTACAATGGATTAGGCACTAATTAATAGTCCTAATTTGACGGGTGTCACATTCTCCCCCTGTTAGAAGAATTTCGTCCCGAAATTTAGTTCGAAGTCGCATTTGATGTAGAGTTGGTGAAAAGTTGAGGATGTTTGAGTCGCATTTGATCTTCCTGTTCCCAAGTGAATTCCGGACCACGTCGCGAATTCCACCTGACTTTAACGATGGGAATACGACTTTGTTTGAGTTGTTTGACCTCACGGTCCATGATTTCGGCGGGTTCCTCAAAGAAGTGAAGTTTATCGTCAACACGAATTTCATCGAGTGGAATAATAAGTGACTCATCAGATAGGCATTTCTTCAGGTTAGAATTGTGAAAAGTGGGGTGCAAGCTGCTGAGCTCGGATGGCAGCTGCAATCGATATGCCACTGGACCAATCCTCTCGAGGATCTCGAATGGTCCAATGTACCTGGGATTTAACTTCCCGCGTTTGCCGAATCGAATTACGCCTTTCCAAGGCGATACCTTTAAGAGTACTCGATCCCCAACCTGGAACTCGAGTGGTTTGCGTCTCACGTCAGCGTAACTTTTCTGACGATCACGTGCGGCTTTGAGTTTGTTTTGAATCTCGAAGATTTTCTCGGTTGTTTCGTGGATGATTTCTGGACCCGTGAGTTGGCTGTCCCCAATTTCGGTCCAACAGATAGGTGATCGGCACTTGCGACCGTACAGTGCCTCGAATGGTGCAGCTTTAATGCTGGAGTGATAGCTGTTGTTGTACGAAAACTCACACAATGGTAGGTGTTGTTCCCAGTTTACACCAAAGTCAACTACGCAGGCTCGTAGCATATCCTCAAGTGTTTGAATTGTTCGTTCGCTTTGGCCGTCGGTTTGAGGGTGGTATGCGGTACTCATGTCGAGGCGAGTACCCAACGATTTCTGAAGTGATTGCCAAAAGCGAGATGTGAAACGACTATCCCTATCGGAGATAATTGAGATTGGAACACCGTGTCGGGTTACGATTTCTTTCAGATAAATTCGGGTAAGGCGTTCCATTTTGTCGGTTTCTTTGATTGCCAGGAAGTGAGCAGATTTCGTGAGACGATCGACGATCACCCAAATGGTATCGCAACCGCTCGATGACTTTGGTAGCTTGGTTATGAAATCCATGGCGATTTGTTCCCATTTCCATTCAGGAATGTCGGGTTGTTGAAGTAAGCCAGAAGGTTTCTGGTATTCGGCTTTGACTTTCGAGCAAGTAAGACACTTGCTGACGTATGTGGCGATTTCGGCTTTCATGTTCGGCCACCAATAAAACTCCTTGATGCCGTGGTACATTTTATCGGCTCCCGGGTGGATAGAATATTTGGACTTGTGAGCTTCATCCATCACCAAGTCTCGCAGGTTCCCAAAATTAGGCAACCAGATTCGGTTAGAGAAACACCTAATTCCGTTAGGTTTGATTTCGAATTGTTTGTCCATGCCTCGCAAGGCTTCGTTCTTGAGGTTATCGGGTTTGAGAGCTTCGAGTTGAGCTGAGAGAATCTGGATGTTTAGATCATTGTGAATGGTCATACTGAGGGCTCGGACTAGAAGGGGTTTCGATCGTTCTTTTCGACTGAGGGCATCGGCACCAACGTTTGCCTTACCCGGGTGGTATTTGATTTCGCAGTCGTAATCGGTAAGCAACTCGACCCATCGACGTTGCCTCATGTTGAGATCCTTTTGATCGAATATGTGTTGGAGACTTTTGTAGTCGGTAAAGATTGTGCACCTAGTGCCGTAGCGATAATGTCTCCAGATTTTGAGAGCAAACACGACAGCTCCAAGTTCGAGGTCATGAGTAGTGTAATTCTTTTCGTGGATTTTGAGTTGTCGTGAGGCGTAGGCAATGACCTTGTCCCGTCGCATCAGCACGCAACCGAGACCTTGATGAGAAGCATCACAGTATACCATGAAGTCATCGGTGCCTTCGGGTAGTGATAGAATTGGAGCACTGCAAAGCTTTTGTTTCAGAAGTTGGAACGCTGACTCTTGTTTACCAGTCCAATCGAACTTTTTGTCCTTCTGAGTCAGTGTCGTGAGTGGTTGAGCTATTTTTGAGAAGTTTTCGATAAATCGCCGATAGTACCCGGCAAGTCCTAGAAACTGCCGTACTTCGGTTGGTGTGGTAGGTGCTTGCCAGCACTTGATAGCTTCGATTTTTGAAGGATCTACATGAATTCCTTGACGGTCAATCACGTGTCCAAGGAATTGAACGGTTTGTATCCAGAACTCACACTTGGAGAATTTGGCGTAAAGCTCCTCGTGTCTAAGTAGTTCTAAAATGGTTTTGAGATGTTGCGCATGTTCTTCTTCGTTGCGCGAATAGATGAGGATGTCATCGATAAAAACAATTACAAACTTGTCGAGGTAGGGTTTGCACACCCGATTTATAAGGTCCATGAATACAGCCGGTGCGTTGGTTAAACCAAAGGGTATCACTTGGAATTCATAATGCCCATAACGGGTTCTGAAAGCAGTTTTCGGAATGTCGGTGTCGCGAACCCGTAGCTGGTGATAACCTGACCGAAGATCGATCTTTGAATAAAAACTCGACCCTTGACGTTGGTCGAACAGGTCATCTATTCGAGGAAGTGGATAACGGTTCTTGACGGTCAATTTGTTCAACTCTCGGTAGTCGATACACATCCTAAATGAACCGTCCTTCTTTTTCACAAATAAGACCGGAGCTCCTCAAGTTGAAGAACTTGGTCTGATGAATCCTCTATCCAGGAGTTCCTGTAATTGAGTGGACAACTCCTGAAGTTCGGATGGGGCTAAGCGGTATGGTGCTCGGGCTACCGGTGCAGCACCTGGCACGAGATCGATCGAGAACTCAACCTGTCTAGGCGGCGGTAGACCAGGTAGTTCTTCGGGAAAGACTTCTGGAAAGTCTCGTACGATTGGCACATCCTCAAGTCGCTTCTCCTCCGACTTTTTCTCCATGATGTGCGCGAGGATGGCTGGATAACCCTTTCTCAGAAATTTTCGGGTTTTCAAGCAAGAGATGATATTCAGTCTCGACCCACCGGTCTCCCCCTGTATGATCAAGGTTCTACCGATGGCGAGAGGGATGCGGACAATCTTATCATGACAAACAATTTCAGCCCGATGCTTGGACAACCAGTCCATACCCACGATGACGTCAAAACTTCCGATTCTAACAGGCATGAGGTCAATTGAGAAGATTTCCTCGGCTAGGTTTAAAGTGCAATTAGGTATCACACTATTGGTTTCTATGAGTTTACCATTTGCAAGCTCTATGGTGTACTTAACATCTAAGGCAATAGGGGCGATGTCAAGTAGTGGGCAAAACTCATCAGAAATAAAGCTTCTATCGGCACCAGTATCAAATAGAATAGAAGCAGATAAGTTGTTGAGAAGGAACATACCCGTGACCACATTCGGGTCTTGACGGGCGTCCCCGGAGTTCAGTACAAAGGCTCTACCTTTGGCGTTGTTGTTGTTGTTGTTGTTGCCCTTGTTCTTCAGTTTTGGGCACTCGTTCCTGTAGTGCCCTGGGTTCCCGCATTCGTAGCAGGCTTTGGACGGCCTGACGTTGCGGTTGGAGTTGTTGCTAGAGTTGTTGGGGGACCTGCAGTCTTTGGTGAGGTGTCCGTACCTCTTACAGTTGTTGCAGGGGGTTTCGCAGGGACCTTCGTGGTGACGGTTGCACTTAGAACAGTAGGGTTTGCTCCCAGTGGAACCTCTTTTGGGTTCGGTGGAGGAGTTGTAGGCTTTGATGGTGTCGGGTTTCTTGTTTTGGTAGTTGTTGTGGTTGTCGGACCACTTTCTTTTGTTGGAGGACGAAGTGGGTGGTTCTGAGCCCTCGCTCATAGCCATGAGGTCGTGGGCTAATCGAATGGCACCGTCAATAGTGGTTTGGTTTGAGGAGGTGACGTTTCCCCGAACAGGTTTCGGAAGGTCAAGAATGTACTTCCTGATTTTATCGGGTTCCGTGCTCACTATAGCTGGGCGGAGGGCAGCGAGCTGCTGGAACCTGGTGGTATAACCATCGATATCACCACCCTGAACCTTTAGGTTCCAGAACTCTTCGTCCAGCTTTTGGAGTTTGTCTATCGAACAGTACTTGGCGGTGAGTTTTGCTTTCAAGTCCTCCCAAGAGAGTTGGTAGGCAGTGTCAGCACCCACTGATTGGGAATATGAGTTCCACCAAGAGTGGGCATCATCTTCGAGGGAGCAGGTGACGAAATTAACTTTGTCGTTTTCCGCGCATTTGCTGACGCGAAAAACAGTTTCTATCTTCTCGAACCATCTGATTAGTCCGATGGCTCCCTCAGTACCCTTGAAACTTGAGGGTTTGCAGCTCTGGAAGTCCTTGTAAGAACAAGGTTTAGCAGTGGTGGTTTCAGCGGCATCGCTGTTTCTCCCGGAATTCTGTGGAGTATTCCGAGCCAGGGCTTCAGTCACAGCCTGGGTTATGAGGGATGTAAGCTGAGCATCGGTGTATGGTCTTGTCTTTGGCGGCATGATTCTTCAATAAAAGAAATGAAGATACATGAGATTTTGTAGGAAATTTGTATTTGTCACAGATGCTCATGTATAAAAGCGGTAATACATAACATCAATATGAAAAATGGCAATTAATATGAGTTGAAACAGCAAGGAATATTTGATAGATAATACGAGTTCAAAGGTTACATCCCATGGATGTATTACCAAAGGTGTCGGGAATTGTTACATCCGACCGAATCATAAAGTAGCGCTTAAGTAGTTATTAGACTACAAGATAGATTACAAGGCAAGGACTACACTAGTCTCAACGTAGATTAATCTGTTCCATCATTTCAATGAGACGGTCCACAGTATTTGCAAGTCTGCTGGCCTGTCGGGCATTGTCTTCAGCCAATGCTAGTCGCTGTACCAATCCACGGGCATATTCTTCTGTTTCCCATGAGCGTTGTTCACATTCTTCTAGTCTGTGTTTCAAAAGGGCGGTTTCTACGCTTATCTCCACCACTTTGTTGAAAAGAATGTCCACATTGTTAATGGTGGTTTCGTGATCCTCGGAGACTTGTTCGATGCGCTCGAGGGATATAAGTCTCCAATTTTCGTTGGTTTCTTGGAGTTCGATGTCCATGGTGTTAAGCCGTTGCTCGTGACGGTGTAACCTCGCGGCTAAACCTGGTAAAGTGAGGTGCGCGGGATATGGGCCAGCTCGAGGCAACCTGGGGTTCCTCCTAGCTACCCTCGGGTTTTGGGATCCATGAGGATGAGTTTGCGATGAATTGGATGGTGTGTTTGCCATTCTGAGACAAAGCGTTAGAGAGAGTGAGGCCTATCTATGTATATAAATAATAATATAACATAATAGCCTAAGGTGTCTAACACAGACATGTTTGAGTCTTGGTTCTCTCGAGGTCAGAGTCAACTAGTGTATTCCCGTTCAACATGACCATTTCAGACCTTACATCATCTTTCCTTAATTGTACATAGTTGATTAGGCTATGTTAAATTAAAGTCGTATGCTGTAATTCCTGAACCAATCATGCCTAGTAAGGAAATACTGCCTAACGGTCATAGTCTAGGCCCACTAAATGCAACCTAGTTCACTATAACCTTAGGCTCTGATACCAATCTGTAACACCCCCAAATTTATCGTTTAGCGGAAGCAGGATTTGGGTGTTACGAATCAATAATCATAGCACATAGATATATAGTAAACGACTCTATATGCTCGTTTTAACAAAATATATTTAATATAAGAAGTGTTTACAACATTTAAAGCTATACATAGCTCGTGTTCGATAAAATGAGAGATTTCAGTACATAAGTACTTGTACAAAATATACTAATGCAAGAAAATCTCTAATATCTGCATGCTGACTCGAGCTATAGTATCCCTGATGGCAGTCCAACTTACTGCTGGGTACCTGTGACACATGCTAAAATGGGTCAGCTAAAGCTGGTGAGCTCACAGGTTTGAAATCAGGTAATATCGTATGAACCACAAGATTTAAGTAGTGATTTGCAATCAGCAAATAAATAATAATAGTGTATACAGCCATAAGCACATAGTCTGAGCTTAACTCGAGGGTCGGGTCCCATATAGAGAATTCCGAGCGAGGTGCCTCCACGAGTGCCTAATCCACACTCGTCTGAACAATTATTAGTACGTCCGTTTACCCAGTTAGTGCATGCTAACCCGGACGAGGAGGGTCAATCCTATATGGTACCATATACTAATAATCATGCTACAACGTATTACCAAACTATGCTAACGGAGGACTTTGAAATGATTAGTGGAAAACAACTCATGTAGTATATTGAAAGATTGTACTTGCGTTCACATGTTAAAATAAGCATTGAATCACACCCCTGAGTGAAAAGCGGTAAAAAGAGGGGCTATGAGACTCACCTGAGTCTTGAGCGTTCGGTCAATAAACGTACGGTGCTTAATCAAGCAGTGAGATGTCTGCAGACAGATAACCTGAGGGTGTCCACGACACGCGGTGGTTATTAATATGAGTAGGTAGTTACAAAGACTACCTTTGTAGTTGTTCGTTCAATTATAATGTCCAAATGACTACGATTTGGTTGTTTGATTAACTTGTGTTTTGAAAACGTGTACGGCCCGTTGGTGATTGTTTGAAATAATAATCTCGTCTTTTATTATTATATTTGTGTGGTTGTATACTTAACAAAGTACGTATGCCTCGTGTATAAGTTGTATCGTATCCGATTCGGTTGGTATAAAACGTTTCAAGACTTAGGAAAATATTCTAACTTTTCTGTTTTTGGCGACACTTGGCTAGTGCGACACTAGTTAGGAGACACTAGGGGAGTGTCGCTATAGGCGGCACTGGTTACGCGACACTTAGTGAGTGTCGCTATATTTCTGATTTTCAATAGTTGGGCGACACTTGAGTAGTGTCGCTGTGGCGACACTTATGAATTTTTGGCGTCACTAAGGGAGTGTCGCTAAGCTAAATCTGGTTAAGTAATTCAGCGACACTTAAGTAGTGTCGCTATAGGGGTGACACTTAAGCATAGCGACACTTAGCTAGTGTCGCTAGCACTGTTTTTGGCACACTAGCGACACTTCAAACTGTTCGCCGGAAAATGGACCGAAAACGAGTTTTCCGGCCACCGTTCGATCTAATACTTTTACCCAACCCTTATTTGGACATTTTGAGTATGAAGAAACAATAAAAGTCCGAAAATAATGAAAATCGGAGTATTTCGGGATTTGTCGGAAACTTACAAATTCGCGCCGGAGGAATCCGAAAAGATAGGAATGTAGATCAGGACTCCGTGAATCTTTTATTCCAAACGAGTGATATGTTCCGAGTGCGTTTCGGTGGTGATTTTGGGCGTGGAAGCGGCGGTGGTGGTGGATGGTTTTTGAGAGAAAAGAAGATGAGAGAGAGAGAGGTTGTGGTGAAAATGAGGAAAGGAAGGAAAGGGGGTGGGGTTTTGACCTCCCCTTTTCGTTTCCTGCTACTTTGTTCCGCGTGGTGTTCGTTTTTCCCGGTCGTTTAAACGTAAATTAATTATTTTACATGTTTTAAAATACAAATAATTTCTCGATATTTTTATTGAAGCATTTTTACTAATTAATTTATATTTGGATTATAAGATTATAACTTTAGTTTGTTACGTTTTTGTTTGCGCGTTAAGTCTTTATGTCGCGTAAATTGTTAATCGTGTTTTACTAAATTAATATGAAATATTATCAAAATAATACTTTGGAAATAATAGTGTTATTAAATAATAATATATTATTTAATAAAAGTCGTTCACCAACGTCCGTATTGATTGAACCGAATTACATTCGATTTGAACTGCGTACGATTTAATCAAATCGCATAATCGTATATATTCAACAATATATATTTCGATACACTAATTAGCCTAACACAGAACTAATTACATGTATTTACAATGGATTAGGCACTAATTAATAGTCCTAATTTGACGGGTGTCACATTCTCCCCCTGTTAGAAGAATTTCGTCCCGAAATTTAGTTCGAAGTCGCATTTGATGTAGAGTTGGTGAAAAGTTGAGGATGTTTGAGTCGCATTTGATCTTCCTGTTCCCAAGTGAATTCCGGACCACGCCGCGAATTCCACCTGACTTTAACGATGGGAATACGACTTTGTTTGAGTTGTTTGACCTCACGGTCCATGATTTCGGCGGGTTCCTCAACGAAGTGAAGTTTATCGTCAACACGAATTTCATCGAGTGGAATAATAAGTGACTCATCAGATAGGCATTTCTTCAGGTTAGAATTGTGAAAAGTGGGGTGCAAGCTGCTGAGCTCGGATGGCAGCTGCAATCGATATGCCACTGGACCAATCCTCTCGAGGATCTCGAATGGTCCAATGTACCTGGGATTTAACTTCCCGCGTTTGCCGAATCGAATTACGCCTTTCCAAGGCGATACCTTTAAGAGTACTCGATCCCCAACCTGGAACTCGAGTGGTTTGCGTCTCACGTCAGCGTAACTTTTCTGACGATCACGTGCGGCTTTGAGTTTGTTTTGAATCTCGAAGATTTTCTCGGTTGTTTCGTGGATGATTTCTGGACCCGTGAGTTGGCTGTCCCCAATTTCGGTCCAACAGATAGGTGATCGGCACTTGCGACCGTACAGTGCCTCGAATGGTGCAGCTTTAATGCTGGAGTGATAGCTGTTGTTGTACGAAAACTCACACAATGGTAGGTGTTGTTCCCAGTTTACACCAAAGTCAACTACGCAGGCTCGTAGCATATCCTCAAGTGTTTGAATTGTTCGTTCGCTTTGGCCGTCGGTTTGAGGGTGGTATGCGGTACTCATGTCGAGGCGAGTACCCAACGATTTCTGAAGTGATTGCCAAAAGCGAGATGTGAAACGACTATCCCTATCGGAGATAATTGAGATTGGAACACCGTGTCGGGTTACGATTTCTTTCAGATCAATTCGGGTAAGGCGTTCCATTTTGTCGGTTTCTTTGATTGCCAGGAAGTGAGCAGATTTCGTGAGACGATCGACGATCACCCAAATGGTATCGCAACCGCTCGATGACTTTGGTAGATTGGTTATGAAATCCATGGCGATTTGTTCCCATTTCCATTCAGGAATGTCGGGTTGTTGAAGTAAGCCAGAAGGTTTCTGGTATTCGGCTTTGACTTTCGAGCAAGTAAGACACTTGCTGACGTATGTGGCGATTTCGGCTTTCATGTTCGGCCACCAATAAAACTCCTTGATGCCGTGGTACATTTTATCGGCTCCCGGGTGGATAGAATATTTGGACTTGTGAGCTTCATCCATCACCAAGTCTCGCAGGTTCCCAAAATTAGGCAACCAGATTCGGTTAGAGAAACACCTTATTCCGTTAGGTTTGATTTCGAATTGTTTGTCCATGCCTCGCAAGGCTTCGTTCTTGAGGTTATCGGGTTTGAGAGCTTCGAGTTGAGCTGAGAGAATCTGGATGTTTAGATCATTGTGAATGGTCATACTGAGGGCTCGGACTCGAAGGGGTTTCTATCGTTCTTTTCGACTGAGGGCATCGGCAACAACGTTTGCCTTTCCCGGGTGGTATTTGATTTCGCAGTCGTAATCGGTAAGCAACTCGACCCATCGACGTTGCCTCATGTTGAGATCCTTTTGATTGAATATGTGTTGGAGACTTTTGTAGTCGGTAAAGATTGTGCACCTAGTGCCGTAGAGATAATGTCTCCAGATTTTGAGAGCAAACACGACAGCTCCAAGTTCGAGGTCATGAGTAGTGTAATTCTTTTCGTGGATTTTGAGTTGTCGTGAGGCGTAGGCAATGACCTTGTCCCGTTGCATCAGCACGCAACCGAGACCTTGATGAGAAGCATCACAGTATACCATGAAGTCATCGGTGCCTTCGGGTAGTGATAGAATTGGAGCACTGCAAAGCTTTTGTTTCAGAAGTTGGAACGCTGACTCTTGTTTACCAGTCCAATCGAACTTTTTGTCCTTCTGAGTCAGTGTCGTGAGTGGTTGAGCTATTTTTGAGAAGTTTTCGATGAATCGCCGATAGTACCCGGCAAGTCCTAGAAACTGCCGTACTTCGGTCGGTGTGGTAGGTGCTTGCCAGCACTTGATAGCTTCGATTTTTGAAGGATCTACATGAATTCCTTGACGGTCAATCACGTGTCCAAGGAATTGAACGGTTTGTATCCAGAACTCACACTTGGAGAATTTGGCGTAAAGCTCCTCGTGTCTAAGTAGTTCTAAAATGGTTTTGAGATGTTGCGCATGTTCTTCTTCGTTGCACGAATAGATGAGGATGTCATCGATAAAAACAATTACAAACTTGTCGAGGTAGGGTTTGCACACCCGATTCATAAGGTCCATGAATACAGCCGGTGCGTTGGTTAAACCAAAGGGTATCACTTGGAATTCATAATGCCCATAACGGGTTCTGAAAGCAGTTTTCGGAATGTCGGTGTCGCGAACCCGTAGCTGGTGATAACCTGACCGAAGATCGATCTTTGAATAAAAATTCGACCCTTGAAGTTGGTCGAACAGGTCATCTATTCGAGGAAGTGGATAACGGTTTTTGACGGTCAATTTGTTCAACTCTCGGTAGTCGATACACATCCTGAATGAACCGTCCTTCTTTTTCACAAATAAGACCGGAGCTCCTCAAGGTGAAGAACTTGGTCTGATGAATCCTCTATCCAGGAGTTCCTGTAATTGGGTGGACAACTCCTGAAGTTCGGATGGGGCTAAGCGGTATGGTGCTTGGGCTACCGGTGCAGCACCTGGCACGAGATCGATCGAGAACTCAACCTGTCTAGGCGGTGGTAGACCAGGTAGTTCTTCGGGAAAGACTTCTGGAAAGTCTCGTACGATTGGCACATCCTCAAGTCGCTTCTCCTCCGACTTTTTCTCCATGATGTGCGCGAGGATGGCTGGATAACCCTTTCTCAGAAATTTTCGGGTTTTCAAGCAAGAGATGATATTCAGTCTCGACCCACCGGTCTCACCCTGTATGATCAAGGTTCTACCGATGGCGAGAGGGATGCGGACAATCTTATCATGACAAACAATTTCAGCCCGATGCTTGGACAACCAGTCCATACCCACGATGACGTCAAAACTTCCGATTCTAACAGGCATGAGGTCAATTGAGAAGATTTCCTTGGCTAGGTTTAAAGTACAATTAGGTATCACACTATTGGTTTCTATGAGTTTACCATTTGCAAGCTCTATGGTGTACTTAACATCTAAGGCAACAGGGGCGATGTCAAGTAGTGGGCAAAACTCATCAGAAATAAAGTCTATCGGCACCAGTATCAAATAGAATAGAAGCAGATAAGTTGTTGAGAAGGAACATACCCGTGACCACATTCGGGTCTTGACGGGCGTCCCCGGAGTTCAGTACAAAGGCTCTACCTTTGGCGTTGTTGTTGTTGTTGTTGCCCTTGTTCTTCAGTTTTGGGCACTCGTTCCTGTAGTGCCCTGGGTTCCAGCATTCGTAGCAGGCTTTGGACGGCCTGACGTTGCGGTTGGAGTTGTTGCTAGAGTTGTTGGGGGACCTGCAGTCTTTGGTGAGGTGTCCGTACCTCTTACAGTTGTTGCAGGGGGTTTCGCAGGGACCTTCGTGGTGACGGTTGCACTTGGAACAGTAGGGTTTGCTCCCAGTGTAACCTCGTTTGGGTTCGGTGGAGGAGTTGTAGGCTTTGATGGTGTCGGGTTTCTTGTTTTGGTAGTTGTTGTGGTTGTCGGACCACTTTCTTTTGTTGGAGGACGAAGTGGGTGGTTCTGAGCCCTCGCTCATAGCCATGAGGTCGTGGGCTAATCGAATGGCACCGTCAATAGTGGTTTGGTTTGAGGAGGCGACGTTTCCCCGAACAGGTTTCGGAAGGTCAAGAATGTACTTCCTGATTTTATCGGGTTCCGTGCTCACCATAGCTGGGCGAAGGGTAGCGAGCTGCTGGAACCTGGTGGTATAACCATCGATATCACCACCCTGAACCTTTAGGTTCCAGAACTCTTCGTCCAGCTTTTGGAGTTTGTCTATCGAACAGTACTTGGCGGTGAGTTTTGCTTTCAAGTCCTCCCAAGAGAGTTGGTAGGCAGTGTCAGCACCCACTGATTGGGAATATGAGTTCCACCAAGAGTGGGCATCATCTTCGAGGGAGCAGGTGACGAAATTAACTTTGTCGTTTTCCGCGCATTTGCTGACGCGAAAAACAGTTTCTATCTTCTCGAACCATCTGATTAGTCCGATGGCTCCCTCAGTACTCTTGAAACTTGAGGGTTTGCAGCTCTGGAAGTCCTTGTAAGAACAAGGTTTAGCAGTGGTGGTTTCAGCGGCATCGCTGTTTCTCCCGGAATTCTGTGGAGTATTCCGAGCCAGGGCTTCAGTCACAGCCTGGATTATGAGGGATGTAAGCTGAGCATCGGTGTATGGTCTTGTCTTTGGCGGCATGATTCTTCAATAAAAGAAATGAAGATACATGAGATTTTGTAGGAAATTTGTATTTGTCACAGATGCTCATGTATAAAAGCGGTAATACATAACATCAATATGAAAAATGGCAATTAATATGAGTTGAAACAGCAAGGAATACTTGATAGATAATACGAGTTCAAAGGTTACATCCCATGAATGTATTACAAAAGGTGTCGGGAATTGTTACATCCGACCGAATCATAAAGTATCGCTTAAGTAGTTATTAGACAACAAGATAGATTACAAGGCAAGGACTACACTAGTCTCAACGTAGATTAATCTGTTCCATCATTTCAATGAGACGGTCCACAGTATTTGCAAGTCTGCTGGCCTGTCGGGCATTGTCTTCAGCCAATGCTAGTCGCTGTACCAATCCACGGGCATATTCTTCTGTTTCCCATGAGCGTTGTTCACATTCTTCTAGTCTGTGTTTCAAAAGGGCGGTTTCTACGCTTATCTCCACCACTTTGTTGAAAAGAACGTCCACATTGTTAATGGTGGTTTCGTGATCCTCGGAGACTTGTTCGATGCGCTCGAGGGATATAAGTCTCCAATTTTCGTTGGTTTCTTGGAGTTCGATGTCCATGGTGTTAAGCCGTTGCTCGTGACGGTGTAACCTCGCGGCTAAACCTGGTAGAGTGAGGTGCGCGGGATATGGGCCAGCTCGAGGCAACCTGGGGTTCCTCCTAGCTACCCTCGGGTTTTGGGATCCATGAGGATGAGTTTGCGATGAATTGGATGGTGTGTTTGCCATTCTGAGACAAAGCGTTAGAAAGAGTGAGGCCTATCTATGTATATAAATAATAATATAACATAATAGCCTAAGGTGTCTAACACAGACATGTTTGAGTCTTGGTTCTCTCGAGATCAGAGTCAACTAGTGTATTCCCGTTCAACATGACCATTTCAGACCTTACATCATCTTTCCTTAATTGTACATAGTTGATTAGGCTATGTTAAATTAAAGTCGTATGCTGTAATTCCTGAACCAATCATGCCTAGTAAGGAAATACTGCCTAACGGTCATAGTCTAGGCCCACTAAATGCAACCTAGTTCACTATAACCTTAGGCTCTGATACTAATCTGTAACACCCCCAAATTTATCGTTTAGCGGAAGCAGGATTTGGGTGTTACGAATCAATAATCATAGCACATAGATATATAGTAAACGACTCTATATGCGTCGTTTTAACAAAATATATTTAATATAAGAAGTGTTTACAACATTTAAAGCTATACATAGCTCGTGTTCGATAAAATGAGAGATTTCAGTACATAAGTACTTGTACAAAATATACTAATGCAAGAAAATCTCTAATATTTGCATGCTGACTCGAGCTATAGTATCCCTGATGGCAGTCCAACCTACTGCTGGGTACCTGTGACACATGCTAAAATGGGTCAGCTAAAGCTGGTGAGCTCACAGGTTTGAAATCAGGTAATATCGTATGAACCGCAAGATTTAAGTAGTGATTTGCAATCAGCAAATAAATAATAATAGTGTATACAGCCATGAGCACATAGTCTGAGCTTAACTCGAGAGTCGGGTCCCATATAGAGAATTCCGAGCGAGGTGCCTCCACGAGTGCCTAATCCACACTCGTCTGAACAATTATTAGTACGTCCGTTTACCCAGTTAGTGCATGCTAACCCGGACGAGGAGGGTCAATCCTATATGGTACCATATACTAATAATCATGCTACAACGTATTACCAAACTATGCTAACGGAGGACTTTGAAATGATTAGTGGAAAACAACTCATGTAGTATATTGAAAGATTGTACTTGCGTTCACATGTTAAAATAAGCATTGAATCACACCCCTGAGTGAAAAGCGGTAAAAAGAGGGGCTATGAGACTCACCTGAGTCTTGAGCGTTCGGTCAATAAACGTACGGTGCTTAATCAAGCAGTGAGATGTCTGCAGACAGATAACCTGAGGGTGTCCACGACACGCGGTGGTTATTAATATGAGTAGGTAGTTACAAAGACTACCTTTGTAGTTGTTCGTTCAACTATAATGTCCAAATGACTACGATTTGGTTGTTTGATTAACTTGTGTTTTGAAAACGTGTACGGCCCGTTGGTGATTGTTTGAAATAATAATCTCGTCTTTTATTATTATATTTGTGTGGTTGTATACTTAACAAAGTACGTATGCCTCGTGTATAAGTTGTATCGTATCCGATTCGGTTGGTATAAAACGTTTCAAGACTTAGGAAAATATTCTAACTTTTCTGTTTTTGGCGACACTTGGCTAGTGCGACACTAGTTAGGAGACACTAGGGGAGTGTCGCTATAGGCGGCACTGGTTACGCGACACTTAGTGAGTGTCGCTATATTTCCGATTTTCAATAGTTGGGCGACACTTGAGTAGTGTCGCTGTGGCGACACTTATGAATTTTTGGCGTCACTAAGGGAGTGTCGCTAAGTTAAATCTGGTTAAGTAATTCAGCGACACTTAGCTAGTGTCGCTAGCACTGTTTTTGGCACACTAGCGACACTTCAAACTGTTCGCCGGAAAATGGACCGAAAACGAGTTTTCCGGCCACCGTTCGATCTAATACTTTTACCCAACCCATATTTGGACATTTTGAGTATGAAGAAACAATAAAAGTCCGAAAATAATGAAAATCGGAGTATTTCGGGATTTGTCGAAAACTTACAAATTCGCGCCGGAGGAATCCGAAAAGATAGGAATGTAGATCAGGACTCCGTGAATCTTTTATTCCAAACGGGTGATATGTTCCGAGTGCGTTTCGGTGGTGATTTTGGGCGTGGAAGCGGCGGTGGTGGTGGATGGTTTTTGAGAGAAAAGAAGATGAGAGAGAGAGAGGTTGTGGTGAAAATGAGGAAAGGAAGGAAAGGGGGTGGGGTTTTGTCCTCCCTTTTCGTTTCCTGCTACTTTGTTCCGCGTGGTGTTCGTTTTTCCCGGTCGTTTAAACGTAAATTAATTATTTTACATGTTTTAAAATACAAATAATTTCTCGATATTTTTATTGAAGCATTTTTACTAATTACTTTATATTTGGATTATAAGATTATAACTTTAGTTTGTTACGTTTTTGTTTGCGCGTTAAGTCTTTATGTCGCGTAAATTGTTAATTGTGTTTTACTAAATGAATATGAAATATTATCAAAATAATACTTTGAAAATAATAGTGTTATTAAATAATAATATATTATTTAATAAAAGTCGTTCACCAACGTCCGTATTGATTGAACCGAATTACATTCGATTTGAACTGCGTACGATTTAATCAAATCGCATAATCGTATATATTCAACAATATATATTTCGATACACTAATTAGCCTAACACAGAACTAATTACATGTATTTACAATGGATTATGCACTAATTAATAGTCCTAATTTGACGGGTGTCACAACAGGAATGGAGGTAATACCCTATACTAAGTAATACTAAGTAATTATTGATTGCATTATAGTATATCAAACACAATTAATGAAATGTCGTTTTCATTATACACTCTCGATTCCTCGAATACTCCTAACCAAGCATATCCTTAGTTTTTCTTAATTAGTGGAATAAAACATTTCTTCACTTGATGATATGAGTTGCAGATTTTTAGTATTTAAGGTTGTCATTCAAAAATTGTCATCGGCGAGAGACAAAAAGATTTATGTTAATGACCCTTTTTTATAGCTTATATGCGTTTTAATTTTTGAATGTTTGGACAATGATGTGGTGGGAATTAAATGACTACGGTGGGATTTAAAAAC
Source organism: Helichrysum umbraculigerum (assembly GCA_949592205.1). NCBI lineage: Eukaryota > Viridiplantae > Streptophyta > Magnoliopsida > Asterales > Asteraceae > Helichrysum > Helichrysum umbraculigerum. The sequence goes on from CATIUR010000006.1 coordinate 31,988,003, forward strand.
GTGAGCATTTGGTGGATATTCAAATGAGAGGAAAACGTATGATCATTTGAGTGAGGGTAATATAATCGATTGTATTGTCTCCTATTTTAAGGGAATTACGATTTTGAGACCAAATGAATTATAAAGTAGTAACAATATTTTCGTATGAAGAGAAAAGCTGATCTATTATAATTATTATAAGATATTGATGAAATATCGATTTACTTTGAGTTAACTAATAATGATTCTAGTAAAATATTATACCATTTGTAATCCTTTGTTTTACTGGAAAAAAAATATCTATATAATAAATAAACTCAATCAACTCATAATTCTATCAAATGATATTAATGGCTCCAACATGTATAGAATATTTATTTGTAAAACATTCATAAAGATTAGAGTGATATGAAAGGTAGGGGTAGTAGTACGTTACTACGGATCTATTCACAATACAAAGTGTAAGTTTCTTATGAAAAATAGAAGTAAAATTTTTAGTTGCATTATTTGTTTGTGCTACGAGTTCAGAAAAATTGAGAAACCATTACTATGGTCATCTAGATTCTGGGTCCGCCACTAACATTTAGCATGTTTAGTTTAAACGATGAAAATATGAAACATGAAATATATATTTAAGGATAACATAATATTTAATGAAACATATTATTGCACGTAACAATATATATAAAATGGCCGGTTATCTCCGCAGCACTGTGCGGAAAACGTACTAGCAATTCTTTAATTGAATTAACTTGCAAGAAGTAAAGCTTTAACCCAAGGAGATCCATTTTGGTTCATTAAGAATTGGTCTATAGTAAATCTAGAGCACAGTGTAGTTAAAAGTTTTTAAGATACACTCTAAGTGTCTTAGATATTATATATCTACAACTAACTTGTGATAAGTTATTTCATGAGTCATTAGTCTAAAATAAGACCGTAATTATATTCCACCTGAATACCTGATGAACATATCAAGTTAAGCTGTTTGAACTCCCGAGTACAAACAGTCAAATATGCATTTAAGTTACTTGGAGAAAACCATCATTATCAACGTGATCAAACCCCTAACAAGTTGATAACAAAGTCTATAGTACCAGGGTTGTGGACGAAATCGCAAAACTGAATCGTGATCAAAATGTCTGAAATAGTTGAACCGAATCTATTGTTCACTAAATATATATGTGTTACATGCTACAATCATTTATACATTTTTCTAAAAAATATAATAACGTACTCACACACACCACCACCACCACGACGTATACGTATATTTGGTTAACTCTTATACTTAAACCCACAATCTTATGGTTGGAATGCTACCTCTATACTACTAGGTCGTTGGCCTTTTAGTTTCATGTATTGATGTATTCTTATACTCTTATTTATATTATAATTATGCTGACTTTAACTTGCTTTATATCTTTTAAAATAATAAAACTTTGTTAGATAATGTAGTCAAAATGGTTTAATCAGCTCATTGCATGAAATTCTGTTATGCTCTGTAAACTGAAATAATTGATAAGAAACTGAACCGAAATCAGAAAACCAAATCATATAAAACTAAAACAGGTTTTGAATATTGAAAAACCGAAATACAATTGTGATTTGATTTTTTGTCAAAAATCAAATCGACGTAAACTGTAAACACCCCTAAAAGATTTGACTCGTTTGGGCATCATACACTCTTAGAAATAGGTTACGTGCACATTTGACACATCTAGGGTTTGTTTGCGCAATACAAATTTTGGATCTAATACGGTAAATAGTAAAGAAGTGATATGATCAGACGAGGTACATGTTGCGTTTCCAATAAAAAAGAAAAAGTAAAAACAGGATCTTATATAGGACGTGTAAAATAAGATACTATACACCTTGCTACAATTGCATAATGGTCATGTATGAAATAAGAAGATTTTATAATGTGTAACATAAGTTAGGATAATCTATTTTATAGATATCAATTAAATTAATCGTAAGGGTCGTAACCGTAACGGAGCGTGAATAGCTAACTTGAACACGTGACATGGAGCTAATGGCACACGCTTGCTAGCGAAAAGCACACACGCACTAACAAACAGCGACGGGCAGACTTTATTGGGTTTCTTATTGGGCCGGGCACACCAACCCATGAGTTCACTGGTTTTGAACTCCCATTCTTATTTGTACACTTTCACCTCCACTAATCATATCACTACATTTACTCCATTCCCTTCATTTTTGTACCTATCCTTAAAACCAACATCATAAAAATTATTTTTTCAATGGGTTTTTCTAACTTGTGCCTTAAGGGCATATGTTAACAAACATTTAATGAGACTAACTCTTCTCTTGAAACTATACGAATGCATTAAATCATTAATTAACTTTAATTTATTTTTTTCTTCCAATTTTGCCCTTTCACTATTCAAACAATAAATTAAATTTATTATCCCATTAACTAAAAGTAATTGGATTCTAGTATAATTTTTGAATTTTGTATCTAAACGGGCTATAAAATAAATTCTAGTTATGAGATTCGTGACTAAAATTTTATTATTTCTTTGTTTTTTAAAATTTCATTCAAATTAAATGTAGAGCAATGCTAGGCTTTATATTTTTTTTACAAAAAAAATGCATACAAAATGAGGTGGACTAATCATGTGAAGGTAAAAAATTAAGAAAAAAAAATAAAAATACTCGTACATGTTATTTGATTGGTCAAACTCTCATATCATGTCATTTTGTAAACTTTTGTTTGTAAATTTTTTGTAACTTAAACATTAAACATTACGTTTTAGAGTTATTATAAAGAAAAATGTTTAATCCTCTATATATCATCACTACATGATAAGATTTACAAAACCCTTTGGACTTTTGTACGTAGTATTGTATATGAACACATAATAATGAGTAATGCTAAATAGGCCTAATTACATAGACCTAAAAAAAGGCCTAATTTTCTGATTGGTTAATTTTTTTCTCTCTCTTAATCTCATCCAATCAATTTTTAAAACCTACCAATCACATCCTTAGGTCTATATTTAATCTTATAATTTTAGGCCTACCAATCATTTTCCCATAATAATAGCAGACTTTCACTATTATTTTTGGACTTTTTAAATATTTTCCATTTAACTTCCCCAAAATATTATATTATATCCATTTTGTACTGCGGTTAGCAAATAAAAGATAAAAATTGTATAAGATTATCTTCAGTAAATTAAACGTTAGTTTAACTATATTTTGTAGTTAATGTGAATAAATAAATTTAATTTATTGTTTGAATAGTGAAAGGGTAAAATTGAAAGAAAAAAAGATATTGATAGTGTACCCACTTTGGGCCTTCACATGGCTTAGCCCATGGGCCCTTCTTATTGGGTCACCCCTTCCCCCTATATAAGGGTACAAACCCTAAATCATCCACACAACACACATAACATTACACACCCTATGTGTGCAGCCTCCATAGGCTCTCCTCACCCCCAAACCCCATCTTCTTAGATCGGTATTCGATCGTCCTTTACCACCCTCGATGAGAACTATCTCGATCCGGGTTACGACACTAGTGCAGTGTGAAGAGGTGATTCCCCCATCCGCACTCAAGCCGAAATATGCTTGAACAATTGGCGCCATCCGTGGGACACGGCGGTAATAAGTCTCGTGTTCTTTTCATCAACCAAAACCGAGTTACGTCTAACTCGTATCTGTAAGTTTTCGTTTATATAATCATTATCCGAAAATTCGCTAAGAACGTACATCACAGCTAATAGTGAGATGTCTTTTTGGGTTTCTTATAAATGTACATCACAGTACCCATGATTACGATTTTGGGGATTTATAATAGGAAAAGCAATAATCTTTTCATATAGATCCATGGTGAATTTCAAAAAAATAAAAATAAAAATACATATGTTGATAACAGCAAATTCCAAGTCAAATGTGATGTACTCGATTTTATGCATAACGTACAACTACATCTTTTGGCACCTGAAATTCATTCAATTCAAAAATGCTTGGTACGTGGAATCGCCAGATCCATTCATTTAAATGGCTCCATCCGTACTAAAAGGTGGATCATATCTTATTTTAAAAGCAAATAATATAAATACTCTGTGATGGAGGTAATTAAACCCCATCTTACAAAACGAAACGTGGGTTTCAATTGCCAATACCATTTCTTACAACTATAACACCATCGTTTTGCATAACGACTTCTACGTGGATTTTTTGTGCTTGATTCCCGCATGTAGCTCCAACTTGCGAGCTCCGAACTCGTGAGGACCTCCGGACTCCGAGTCCTGGACCCGTTTGGAATATCATCCGAGCACCGACTCAGCTCCAGGCTCAGCTCCAAGCTCCGGGATCGTTTTAAACTCCGGCTACAAGCTTCGGGATCGTTTTAAACTCCGGCTATGAGCTCCGGGATCGTTTTTAACTCCAGGCTCAGCTTCGAGCTCCGGGCTCGTCACCGGACTCGTGCTCTGGGTTGGTCTCGTTCCAATATAAAACCGAGCTCCGGGCTCGTCACCGGACTCGTGCTCCGGGTTGGTCTCGTTCCAATATAAAATCGAGCTCCGGGCTCGTCACCGGACTCGTGCTCCGGGTTGGTCTCGTCCGTACACACCATGGTCTGAGCTTCAGGATCCGTTTTGAGATGATTCTTTATCCGAACTCGTATTAACATTTCTCCGAGCTCAGCGGTGGGTTTCCGTTTGAAATGACACTATGACCAGGGCTCGTTCCGAGATGGTTCACAAGTGCTTTGAAGAAGCATGGCATGTCACTTACGTACATTGCATGGCATGCCTTGTCTTCTCATATCCATTTATTAGAAAAAAAAAATAGGGATAGGTACAAGTATCATTGCATGTGGTACAAAAGGAAGATGCATTCCTGTCATCTCGCTCTTCTGGGTTCGAACTCTGCAAACTAGGGCAAACAAGAAATACAGAGTATATGGGCTCCGCACCACTACTATGATCCGAGCTACGGGCTCGTCCAGGACAAACCGAGCTCTGGGCTCCTACATATATCTGGTCCGATCACGTTATCCGAGCTCACTCATGTACGCCGGACTCCATGCCCGTTTTGGCATGGCCTCGAGCTCACTCCGAGAGTGGTCTGAGTTCTATACGTTTTGGCATGGCCTCGAGCTCACTCCGAGAGTGGTCTGAGTTCTATACGTTTTGGCATGGCCTCGAGCTCACTCCGAGAGTGGTCTGAGTTCTATACGTTGTGGCATGGCTTCGAGCTCACTCCGTGATCGGTCTGAGCTTACCTCACGGCTCTGTATACTCGTGTCGTTGTAACTCTATGATGACCAAAACTGAGCTCCAATGCAGCTCCGAGTTCCGATGCAGCTCCGAGTTCCGACGCAGCTCCGAGCTCCGGTGCAGCTCCGGGCTCCGTGTCGAAACCTGAACTCATTACGAGATGAACTCGCTCTCCGGGCTCAAGTTTGTTACGAGATGACTCCGACCTCCGCCCCCCGAGCTCGAGTATGTTACGTGGCATGGCTTTATTTTGAAAGAGGTAAGGGTTACCTGCGTAACTGATCGTGGTATCCTCAAAAAAAAAAATTTTAAAAAAGTTGGGGACAAACAACTTTGAAGAAGAAGACGCATGGGACCTACGTAAAGTACGTGGTGAAATTATTTTCATCTATATGAAAAAAAAAAAAAAAAAGAAAGAGTACAAGCCCCTTATGCATTGGTACAACCTAACTGAGGTGTTCTGCCATCTTTTCAGCATTGTGGAATGCTAAGAGCACCTCCAACGAGGAAAAGCTTTTAAAAGCTTTTTCTCATGCCATGTCACTCTTTTAAAGAAAAGCTTTAGAAAAAAGTTTTCCTTCCAATGTAAAAAGCTTTTCAAAAGCTTTTTTGGTAAGGGATGAGGTTAAAATGAAGATTAAACTAGCTAAAAAAGCTTTTGCTTCAAAGGTTGATAAATCTCAACCTTTTCATACAAAAAGCTTTTGCTCCAATGATTCAAAGCTTTATCAACCACTTTTTTTCACAAAAAAACTTTTGATTAACCCTTCATTGGAGTTGCTCTAAGTATCCGCAGCAATTTAAGCCTACTGTACATGTAGCAATGTACACCACAAAAGCCTATTTTGTTATATATGCATATATGCTACGGAGTATTAAGCATGGCATAATTGTCTTTGCATATTGTCCGACACTATATTGCTGGCTTTGTCACTTTTTGTCAACAGGGAATGAATGGTAATGATGTACACCATTCGGACCTGGACTCGGATGATATCCGACGACAGCTCGACTAAGCTTTCGGTACGGACGGCAGACTACACTAGCTATCACGACCCCGGACCTGTACCGAACACAGACCCGGATAATGCCCGAGCCCAACTCTTTTAGCTCTCACCTCGGACACTAACACCCGGGACAGGATGCGGACTCGGCTACGTTCCGTGCCGAACCGCAGCACCGGCCGCTCCATCAACGTAACAGATGAACGGCTGCAAGATGACAAGGCAAGCCCGACATTCTCTGACAGAAGTACAATCTGCAACCGTTATATTCAGGTACGACTAGCATGGCCTGGCCATTAACCTGGTCGGGGCATTTGATTGGTCCACGTCAGCCGGCACACAGTAAATGTCATCTTCGCCCACGACCGAGCTTCCACGTCAGCGATCCGCGTAAGAAGTGTCGTGCTCCCCCACGACCGAACTTCCACGTCAACGATCCACGCAGGAAGTGTCGTGCTCCCCCACGACCAAACCCTCCACATCAGCTTAGGGTTTGAGTATAAATACCAGTGTTATGCTTTCATTTCAGGCCAACACCTCATAAATCCACAGAGTCTTTCCTCACGAATTACTCTCCAAGAATTAAGCTTTCACCACCCTCGATTGACTTGGTCTCGACTCTGGGTTTACACGTTAATCGGAGTGTGACAAGCTTGATTCCTCATACATCATCATCATCGTTGTACTCAAGTGTTTTTACGCTTTAACAAATGGGATAAGCATGTGTTCAATGCTGCTTAAATCGAGCAGGGAACTAAGTTATGCTCTGTTCAAAAGGGCCCCAAGCTTCAAACTCCGAGCTTCGGGATCGCGCACATGCTCCGGGCTCGTTTGGAGAAAAACCGAGCATCGGGCTCGTACACATACTCCGAGCTCCGGGATCGCACTCATGCTCCAGGCCCGTTCTAAGAAAAACCGAGCTCCGGGCTTGTTCTACACGTGCTCCGAGCTAGACATGAGATTGTTCCAAGCATGCTTGTTTCCACATAATGAGAGCTTCGAGAACGTTCAGGCGAGGATGAACAGGGGTTATTATGTACGTCATAATGCTGTATGTGTGCATCTCTGCATTGCTCATATGCGTATATATAAAACGTACAAAGCAAATAAATTGATTGTTTTGAGAGCGCTTTCAAATATTACTTATGGATGTAAAGAAAAACACCATCACCTTTGTACAACTTATGGTGCAAAGAGTACAACCCTCTTTAAATATTCCCATATGGTCTCAAATTACAAATAAAGAATTGCCCCTGTACATCAGAAGATTCTTCATCAGATTTGTATTTACATAATTTTGGGTAAATGCTCATGGTGGCAGTAGCTTCTACGAACAACGCCTAAATCTGTCAAAAATATACCACACTAAAAATTTATTAGAACAGTTGTACTCAACCATTTTGGTAAACTGAGCTCCGGGATCGCTTATATGCTCCGGGATCATCAAATTAAACCGAGCTCTGGGATCGCTTATATGCTCCGGGCTCAAGTAAAAACTTAACGTACAAGGATGATTCATATCATACTTTGGATTTTGGATTTTCATTGGTCTTTACGCAATGTTTACAACTTGCAAAGCCCACCTTATGATCGCATCCATACGCTATTCAAATTAATGGGAACTCATCATTTTAAGTTCAATACTGCTAAAATTTTTAGTACTATTGAACTGGGGGCAAGCATGATATGATAATATTGAGACTAATGGTCTCTCTTGCTTTGATTGAAGAACCCGGGTTCCGCCCCGCCGCCGGCGCCGCCGGTTTCCGTCCCGCCGCCGGGTTCCGCCCCGCCGTCGGGTTCCGTCCCGCCGTCGGGTGGCGATCCGTCCCCGGGTTCCGCCCCGCCGCCGGGTTCCGCCTCGCCGCCGGTTTCCGTCCCGCCGCCGGGTTCCGTCCCACCGCCGGGTTCCGTCCCGCCGTCGGGTTCCGTCCCGCCGTCGGGTGGCGATCCGTCCCCGGGTTCCGCCCCGCCGCCGGGTTCCACCTCGCAGCCGGTTTCCGCCCCGCCGCCGGGTTCCGCCCCGCCGCCGGGTTCCGTCCCGCCGCCGGGTTCCGTCCCGCCGCCGGGTTCCCCCCGCCGTCGGCGCCACCGGGTTCCGCGATGCCGCCCCTGGGTTCCGCGATACCGCTGGGTTCCGCCCCCGGGTTTCGCGATGCCGTCGTGGGGTTCCGCCCCCGTGTTTCGCGATGGGTTCCGCCCCCAGGTTCCGTGATGATATGAGCTCTCAGCTCATCTCTTCAATGAGTGAGCTCATCTCATCAACTATGAGCTCCCAGTTCATCTCTTCAATAAGTGAGCTCACCTCTTCAGCCACAAGCTCTCAACTCATCACTTCTATGGATGAGCTCATCTCATCTCATTTCATCAGGTCTAAGCCCTTAGCTCTCAGCTCTCATCTGTTACGACATAAGTCCTCTGCTCATCTCTTCAATGATGAGCCCATCTATGAGCTCTCAGCTCTCATCTAAGTGAGCTCATCTCACCAGGTCTCAGCTCTCACCTCTTAAGACACGAGCTCTCTGCTCATCTCTTCAATGATTGAGCTCATCTCTTCAACTATGAGTTCTCAGCTCTCATTTAAGTGAGCTCATCTCATCAGTTTTGAGCCCTCAGCTCACCTCTTCAGCTACGAGCTCTCGGCTCATGACTTCAGCAACGAGCCCTCAGCTCACCTCTTCAGCTACGAGCTCTCGGCTCATGACTTCAGCAACGAGCCCTCAGCTCACCTCTTCAGCTACGAGCTCTCGGCTCATGACTTCAGCAACGAGCCCTCAGCTCACCTCTTCAGCTACGAGCTCTCGGCTCATGACTTCAGCAACGAGCCCTCAGCTCACCTCTTCAGCTACGAGCTCTCGGCTCATGACTTCAGCAACGAGCCCTCAGCTCACCTCTTCAGCTACGAGCTCTCGGCTCATGACTTCAGCAACGAGCCCTCAGCTCATCTATTCAATGAGTGAGTTTTCAAGCTCGCGTCTTCAAACTTTTTTGGCACAAAGAAGTATTTTCCTTGCAATAAATGGCTACGCACCATAAAACCTTTTAACAAAGTCGGTTAAGCCCATATAAACAACCGTACAACAGCATTATTGGCTTTTAAGCTCGGAGGGAACTGATCCACCCTCCGCGAAGCATCGAGGGAACTGATCCACCCTCGAGGCTTTAGCTTATCCACAAAAGTTCACTTGTATGCTCTTAGGTACGCTCATAACGACCAGCGAGAAATTAAAACCGCCTTCGACGTCGTCGCACCACGCAATGGCACATGATTCTCATGCAATCAACTAAGCCCAAGAGCGCGCTGCGAGCCTGCCCCCGTAAGGGAATGCCTTCTAGCTTCCCGCTGGTAGAGGTCCACCAAATTATCATTGGAAGCGACCGGAATATTGGTCGAGCCGAGGTGAACCTCCGCCACACACCAACTCATAATGTAGTCTAGAAATCTACAATAGTCGTGACTTAATAATAAAATAAATCCGGTTCGAATAAACTATAAGACCTGATTCCAGCTGCAAACTGATGTTAACAGGCATTAATAAATATCGTTGTGTTGCATGGATAAGCCCTTATCCCAGCAGAGTGCTGACGTGAGGCAATATGTCACGATACAATGACAAGTTCAATATGATACTTGACAAAGTTATCATACTGAACTGGGGGGAGTGATGATGTACTATCCGTCATCCCTTCAGAATTACTTTGCAAGGAATATCTCTTGCGTTTCTTTTGACGAACTACATTGCTAGTATGTTCGCCGACCGTTTGCGGGTCCTTTTGGCATATTTCCGTGTCAAGGCTAGAGTCGTTGCTCATCTCGACAGCTTTATCCTATTTAGAGCATTGCTCGGACTCTCGTTTAGAACTCACCCCATCTCAGCAGCTCGCTCCTAGCTTCGCTTGTGTGAGCAGCTTGTCCCGGAGCCATACTCGGACTCTGCTCGTTCAGAGCTCAACTTGTCTTCGCAGTTTGTCTTAAGCCATGCCCTAGCTCTGCTCATTTAGAGTTCATGGCTCGTCTTACCAACTTGATTGGGGAGTTCTGCTTAGTCCCTTGGTGCTCGATTGTTTCGTAATCCCATTACCTCTATGGTTGACATCTTTGTCAGGTTGCAGGTAGCGACGTACTAAATAAGTTCGACACGACATGTATGAACATATCATACCGAACTTGGGGGACTTGATAGTGTACCCACTTTGGGCCTTCACATGGCTTAGCCCATGGGCCCTTCTTATTGGGTCACCCCTTCCCCCTATATAAGGGTACAAACCCTAAATCATCCACACAACACACATAACATTACACACCCTATGTGTGCAGTCTCCATAGGCTCTCCTCACCCCCAAACCCCATCTTCTTAGATCGGTATTCGATCATCCTTTACCACCCTCGATGAGAACTATCTCGATCCGGGTTACGACACTAGTGCAGTGTGAAGAGGTGATTCCCCCATCCGCACTCAAGCCGAAATATGCTTGAACAGATATAAAGTTAATTAATGCATTCTTATAGTTTCAAGAGAAGAGTTGGTCTCATTAAATGTTTGTTAACCTATGCCCTTAGGGCACAAGTTAGAAAAACCGTTTTTCAATATGTACAGAAAGTATTGAAATCTGCACAAATTTACAGGTAATTAAGTTATCCGACTGTAAAGGCCTTAGTTGAGGTAGGTGGTGGATACTGTTGGTCAATTGGTGAGTTATTACGGTGCTATTTTTATTTTCTTAAATTTTATGGCATTATCTAACACGATAATTTTTTTTGTAAGTATTTTTGGCGAAACTAGTATGTATCTAGTTGAAGATGGATATGAAGTTAGAACTTGAAGTTTGAGCTTGAACTTTTATGTTGTATAAGTGTTTGGTAAATTAGCGGAAACTGAAATTTATTAATGTAAAATGACCCAAAAGGATATGATATTTAACAAATCCAAATATTTAGGGTGCGTTTAGTTACAGAAAAATTTCTTTATTTTTCTTTTTTGTTTCTCTAGAGAATGAGAAGTGTTTTACCTCTCTAGAAAAGCATGAAAAATCTAGAAAACATGTTTAGTTACAACGGGTGGAGTTTTTCCTTTTCCAAGGTAGAGTAGATATGGAAACCATCAAAAGTAGTTTTCAAATTTGTAGTTATAAAATGGAAAACAAGGATTTTCCTTTTCTTAAAAAAGTTTTTTAGAAAACTCAAATTTGAACACGTTTTCTAATTTTCTTGTTTTCTTAGAGAATTTTTCTAGAAAAGTGGAGAGTTTTCTGTAACTAAACGCACCCTTAGTAATTTCAAGAAAGGTAATGTAGTAATTTAAGTATTAGATGATGATAATTCTTTGAAGAAGCACGTTTTAGGAGCTTCTAGTCGAAGATATTACTTTATAATAAAACCCAAAATCATTTTTTATGCCAAACAAGCGGTGTGTTTGATAACATGAAAAAGATGAGAATTGTTGAAAAAAGAATCCAAAGAATCCTCAGATATAGAAGTCAATTCAAATAGCTTCTCAAAACGAATCCTCGGCCACAATAATCTTCACCACTAGCTAGTTTGTTGCCAAACACACCCAATGATTGTGAATATATACTAGATGCAGTTTCCGAAAAATAGTATCTCAAACTTTTAGAATCCATTAAAATGAAGTTACCAAACACACCTAAGCGAACTCTTAAAAGAAGTTGTCGCGATCATACATTTTATTTGCGCTATCGGAATGGGAGTTAGTTACTACACGGTTGAATAATAACACCACTCAAAGTGATTACTTACAAATGAAACGTTTGTCCATGTCACACCCCCAAAATCGGTAATCGCGTTTATTAAGTAATTAGCGGAAGCCTTAGTTATTAGCGGAAGCATTTTAAGTAAACAGCGGGGGTGCTGACGTTAGCAGTATGCATTCATTGTATCAGAGCTTATGATCATTGCAGAACAGTAATTAAGATGCCATTTATTTAAAGTGGTTACAAATACTATGACTTGTCAAGTCGTAGAAATAGTAGTGTTGTAAAAATACATTTGTCCCAAAAGTGGCATCCTAATTCGTCGTGGGAAACTTACGTCCTTTATGCATGCAGAAGTACCTGAGTCCTAATTCCCTGAAAAACATAGTAAAACGTCAACATTGAATGTTGAGTGAATTCACAGGTTTAGTTTATAGTGGTCAAACCAAGTTATGAATAAATCATTCATTTACGACAAAACATATTGTTCATAAGTTTAGTAGGAATTACAAGTTATTCTAGTTAAAGAAAACATTTCCTATATAATGTAAGAATATCATTCTTACTACAAGTAAATAGTTGCGTAGGAAACACAAGTTTAATCAAAAACATTTCCTAATAAGTAGTTGCAGGAAACAAGGGTTTAAATAATCAAAGTAAACCTTTTCTATCTGTTGTATAGCTTCAAATAAGTAATCTCAGGAAAGTACCATTTCCAAACTATTAGTTTAATAATCATGTGTAATACAATTTGATCGTTAAGTAGGAAAACAGGTCTATTCAAATATGATAAACATTTCCTATTATGTAGTTTGTAAGAAATTCAAGTTTATCCAACCAAGGAACAACATTTCTAAAATAATTATGTTTTAGAAATACTAGTTTATCCAATCAAGGAAAACATTTCTAAAATAAAGCAATCGTGTAGGAACACCTATCCTATTAGTTATCATAGGAAATACAAGTTTATCAATCAAGTAAACATTTCCATCTAAATAGTTTGTAGGAAATACATGTTTAACAATCAAGTAAACATTTCCATTCAAATAGTTGTAGGAAACACAGGTTTACAATCAAGTAAACATTTCCTGTAAAAGTTGTTATGTCGGGAAACCAAGTTTATCCAATCAAGGTAAACGTTTCCAAAAATGTAATCATGCGTAAGAACACCTGTCCTATTAGTTATCACAGGGAATACCCTTCCCAAATCAAGTTGTAGTTTAGTTGTTTAGTTTAAGTGGGAAATATAGACTATGATCCCTCTAAGGTGAGCGACACCTTTAAAGTTAAAGTAACGATACCTAGTACTATAACCAAACCACGACTAGTTGTTTTGTAGTTGCCTCAGTAACACGGTAAGTATACACTCCTCGTTACGACTGCCGTCGTGTGGTTGGAATGACCAACGAGTAATATCCTGGGAGGGTTGTCAAATCGATAGTACTATCTGTATACTCAGTGGCTAGAGTCACCTAGCTAATGGTTATAGGTTGCAAGCACTGGGACTTATGTGCACTACAACTACCTCACGTAAACCTAGGATCGTACCAAGATTCGTTGTCTTATTCCCAAAAAGTTGTGAAAACATTTCATATAGTTAACAGTTGAATATAAAGCATATATCATTTATATAAATCAGTTTGATATAAAAGCATGTCAAGCAATTATATAAAACAAGTTGCATGTAATAGCACATAGTTCTATGTTTTCCACCCCTGGTTTTAAAAGCATTTAAAACAAGTAAAAGGTAGGGGCTGTGAACTCACTGGTAGCAAGTCTTCAGCGAATAACAGCTAGTAATAGTAGTAGTCCAGATGCGTCCCTCAAGGTCCTAGACGCAAGATAAATATACTTTATATAAGTACTCGGACTATTCGTTAAGTATTTGTTTGTACAATATTTGTTGTTGGTGATAATCGGGTTAAACAATACGTTGCGTATAAGTATATACATATATATACTTATTAGTTGAATATATATATTCGTATATATAAAAGTTGTCGTTGTTATATACATCTATATATATCTCTATCGTTTGTTGTTATCGTGCATATATATATATATATATATATATATATATATATATATATATATATATATATATATATATATATATATATATTTCATCGCTTTATGTTTTATAAACATAAGTTTAGTTGTTACGAAAATAAGTTTCGTTGTTTCATTGTTTATAGGTATAAATCGTTGTCATTCGTGTATATATATATGGTTCCGGTTTAAGTTTGTGTTTTAAAACTACACGACTTGTTGGGCTTAGCCCAGATCGTTTGGCCCAATAGTAAAGCCCAATAGGTACGGTCCAAATAATGTGGCCCAAATGATGTGGCCCAATACATTTATGGTTTAACATTTTCGGCCCAATTTGGTACCAAAAGTACTTCGGCCCATTTAATAAACTTAACCCGGCCCAAGTATAAATATAATGTTTTTGGCCCACTTTGTTTATCCCAAAAATAGTTTGGCCCAAATAGAAAATAATAGTTTTGACCCATTATATAATTAACCCGTTTGGCCCAAAAGTTATAACGTTTAATATTTGTATCAAAATATTGTCCCGCGGTCGTGTACAATTTTAGTACCAAAATATAACTTAATATGTAATGATAATAATTATTATTAATATCATTTGTTTTAATAATTATTGTTTGCTAATAATAGCACTTACTATAATTAGTAAGTATGCATGACTTTCAATATGTATATGGCATAGCCGTACGGCTCTTTTGCCTTTTAGCAAATCGACTTCCCAATCTTCCAGCCGATCGGTTGGATTTAACTAGCTGATCGGCTATGTTTATCCAGCCGATCGGTTACACACAGAGTCCCGTTTTGTTTGCAGTTTTTGGTCCGAAATCCACCCGGGTTTTTGTAATATTTCGAGTTATGATTTTTGCCAAAGTTTAACTTAACATGGTACCACTTTTATTCACAAATTTTACCCATTATAACACCAATATTTATACCCATTTTCATGTACAGAGCAATATTTTTGCTCAAAATAATCATCATCCATATCACCATTTATTAGCTAGATCATCCTAATAATCATATATAAATCATATTATAACGAATTATTACATAATTACAAACATTATATAACAATTTATACTTAAAGAAATAGGTATAAAATGTTTAGTTTGAGCCTCACAGTGACAAAAATGGCGTCGATGATGATGACTGATGATGATGCGATGATGATATGAGCATATGATTATGATTATGATGATGTTTATACGATGAGATGATGATTTAGGATACCATTTTTGTTAATTTGTGGGAGAGTGTTTGATAATTGAAATGAAGAATAAAGGTTTGGAAGGTTTATGAAATTGTTTCCTGTTTCCTTGCTCTTCTTCTGCTTCCTGGTTCCAATCGCCAACCACAGGGATGAAAATAGTAGGTGACCACAAATAATTGAAGTGTGTAATATTGAGTTTGGTAACCCACCTTAAGAAAGAAAGGAACCTATATATATATATATATATATATATATATATATATAATCATCTCCACGTTATTTTGTCAAAGGGGGGTGAGGTTGTATCCTGAAAATGTCGACTGACATTTTTAATGTGTTAATTGATTGGGTTTTTAACCCGTTACTTCCGTGTACGGGTATAATTTGTGGTACTTTGTGTATAAATCAATTATCCGTTAGTTTAATTTATATTTTAAACTTAGTAATTGATATTTATAAAAATGAAATATTTTATTAAAATCATTAATAAAATTGGTTACAGTAGAAGTACTGTACGGTGAAATTGCGTGCCAGATTTCAGTCAAATTTGGAATTTATATTTTGAAGTAATGTTCCAAATACTAAAACAGTAACGGGAAAATAAATACTTTTATTATTTTCGACCTTTAAGTACGTTTTATAATTGTTTCTGTTCGTGTATAACGCGTCCTGAATAGCAGTCTAAAAGTTTCCGTTTTATTTTTGTTCTAATACTTTTTTATAATAATTTCAAACAAAAATTATTCAAAAGTATTTTGAAGTTCTTTTTGAAACTTTCTGATTCGCGTTTGATACGTTTAATATAAAACGTATAAGTTATTATATTATTCCAATAATATAAATATCTAATATTTGTAATTAATAATTTTCGAATTATAAATTATTTCGTATCACCAACTATGTTGTATTCAGTTTATCGAGTTTAATATGTTCATTTCGTACGTAATTATATATACATATAACTACAAGTCTAATACGTCACGTATCACATAGTAAGTTTCACAAAACTTTACACATAAAAATCGTTTTGAATTCACTAATCAGGGAATTACTCTATGTAATGCATGCAATTAAGTAAGGATTAATACCCTAAATGGAGGATTGTCACAGTCCAGTTCGTGTAGACGGTCTCAAATCGTTTTAATTTACCACCAAAATTTTCTATGTTCATTACTTTCTATTCATGAAACTTGTATAATTATTAAGAGTTCGTTCTATTTGTTTACTGGTACGTAACTTCATAGTTGTTAGCTCGTGACTCGACTCGTGACTCGGGATCCCGATTTTTAACTCATGACTCGTGACTCGGCTCGACTCGTAAGAGTCACTATTTTACAATAAGTATGTGTTTTTATATGTATATGTATATTATTGTTTAAGTCATTTGTTTTTAAGTGAAGTAAAACATGGTAAAAGTCGATAATTAAGTCGTTAACATAAATGCTTAATTTTAAACAGATTATAGTCATTGTCCTTTTATCTTTTATATTACTTTACACTTTTCTGACTCGTAAGAGTCGCACGAGACTCGTAAGAGTCACACACGACTCGGAAGAGTCAATAAATGACTCGTAAGAGTCAAAGTCATTTAAGAGTCGGCGTTCGAGTCGTCATGTTTTTTGCATTTTTGGCTCGACTCGTAAGAGTCGACTCGTGAATCGTAAGAGTTTAACAACTATGCGTAACTTTGTATACAATGATAGCAAACTGTAAATTAATTTGCACTAACTTTTCTGAACCTTTTAAATTAATATATCATTATATCTTCTGTTTATTATTATGTAATTTAAAAAAGAACAATTAGTAGCTATCGTTCAAACTTCAAAGAATAACGCTTGAGAGCATCTATTGAAAAGGAGTATGCACCATTAGATTAGAATAATATTTCAACGTCACCGCTCGTGCATAATGTTCCCTTTTATCCTTTTAAAGAGAGTTTGAAGCAAATCAAATACTCGTGACGTTACGATTATTATAATTAAGACAGGTGATAATACCATGATCAATTATTTAAAGTTTGTATTCATTGAACCAACTTATTTACTACTCGTATAATAACTACTGTAGAAAATTAATAAGGTGGGATGTCATAGGAAAAATCACATCTTTACCTTTTATTTTTCCTCCAAACATACCCAAGAAAATGTCACTCAATTTCGAGGATTGATGCAGAGTCGGAGGGCGGGTTAGTAGGTCCGGAGACAGGTTAGAATTTTCCGGCCAACAACTAGCTCGTTCCGATTGCGGTTTTGGGATTTCCTGGCCAACGAGTTGCTTGGTTCAATGACTAGAAAAAAGTGCGTGGGAGACGATTACGGGCGAGACACAATTAAAATTGGCTTATCCCCATTTACTCATTTTAAGTTATCGGAATAAGTGTTAACGAAATGAGAGTTGATAAAAAAAAAAAAAAAAAAAAAGAAAGTAAAAAGTGATTCGTGATCAT
Source organism: Helichrysum umbraculigerum (assembly GCA_949592205.1). Lineage (NCBI taxonomy): Eukaryota > Viridiplantae > Streptophyta > Magnoliopsida > Asterales > Asteraceae > Helichrysum > Helichrysum umbraculigerum. Next base: position 32,005,655 of record CATIUR010000006.1, read on the forward strand.
ACTGTATAACAGTTTTTGCTTAGAGTACAATAATATCATAACCTAATTGTGGTGTCTGAATAACTTTTTTTGTTGTATTTATCACCTCCATAACAAAATAATATTTCTAATGGATGTTTCTCCATAAGAGCACAATGAGTGATTGCCCTTGAGCTCGGTGTTCACCTCGATGTTCAATTAAACATTGAATATTTAAGGTGAATGGTTCTATATGCATAGTCAAATTTCAATTAGTGTCACAAAAATGGTTTTGGATCAACAATAAAAGGAAAAAGAATAAGAAAAACGAAAAAATGGTTGAACTCAACGTTCTATCGAAAACATTGAACTTGAGACCATCCACAATGGAGGTTTATAGATCAAGTCCATGGTGACATGGAGACTATGTGAAGATGACATGGAGTCCATGCATATTGACATGCATTGTAGGAGGTTGTCCATATGCAAAGTCCATAGAATGTTTTTAGATGTCCATGTACATGGACTTGAGAAGAAAGTCCATAGAATTTTTTAAGTGTTATTATGGAACTCATATGGACTTGGTAAAGTTTATAGGACTATGGGGGAAGGTTTATAGGATTGTAGTTTATTGAAAGCTTATGTGGCAATGCTATGGACTTTTGAAAGTCCATAGCATTGTGGATGCTCTGAAAGCCAGTGTAAACGTCGGAATCCGAAGTTCAAGTTGCTGACGCCAGCGATTTGACTTCCCCACTCGGTGTGCTGTGAACTAAAAGATACATGTCCACTTCTACATCATCTTACATAAAAATGAACAAGATGAAAAGTTAATGTTCTAATCCCATCGTAACAAATAGATCCAAATGGGCATCCAAATAATTAGATAGTGACGATAACTAACAAGTAACACAATAGCGACGGTTCAACCTAGGTACGATAAAATCACCCCATTACTCCCCCACTCATTTCATCTCAATCTCATCTCATTTCATCTATAAATATGCACCATTTAAAAAGAATCTTCACACACACTAAAAAAAAAAAAAACCCACAAACCCAACTAAAAAATGTCGTCCGACCGCTACCAGCAACTACTCAACTCCGACGAACCCGAAACCGCCTACGACCCGACCCAAAAAGTCCACGTAATCGGAGTCAACGACGACAATGACTACACAGTAACGCCGCCCTTTTCATGGCGGAAACTATGGTTATTCACCGGACCCGGGTTTTTAATGAGTATAGCATTTTTGGATCCGGGTAATTTGGAAGGTGATCTTCAAGCGGGTGCAATTGCGGGTTATTCGTTATTATGGTTGTTATTATGGGCGACTGCAATTGGGTTGCTTGTGCAGCTGTTATCGGCTCGGCTCGGCGTGGCAACAGGGAAGCATTTGGCTGAGCTGTGCAGGGAAGAGTATCCAAATTGGGCGGGGAAGTTGTTGTGGGTGATGGCTGAGTTGGCATTAATTGGAGCTGATATTCAAGAAGTTATTGGGAGTGCTATTGCTCTTAAGATTCTGACTAATGGGTTCTTACCACTTTATGCTGGTGTTCTTATTACTGCACTTGATTGGTAACTATAAAAATCCTATTTTTTATTATTTTTAAGTTAATTGATCTTATTTTATTGATTGGTTTTTGATTGTTGTAGATTAGATTAGTAGCTTAATTTGGGGAAATGGGTTTATTGTTTAGGGCTTTCTTTGGTGGCAAAAGGTGACGGCTTTCTAAAGCCCTGTTCTTGACCATTTTTAAATTAATTGATCTTATTTTATTGATTGATTTTGCGTTTCCATCAAAGTTGGAACTTTCACATAAATTGGGTAAAGATTTTGGGTTGTTGTTCTTGATTATGCAAGAAATATGGGAACTTTATGTTGCATTTTGTGATGGGGTGTTTCAATAGTCTGTCAGATTCTGCTCTTTTGTGCCTCTGTTATTCTATTTGTGGTTTGAATAGTCTAACAGGCTATAGAAATCTTCATTTTAGTAACATTGTTTCATTCAACCTTGATTGCAGTTTCATCTTTCTGTTTCTTGAAAACTATGGCGTGAGGAAGTTAGAAGCGCTTTTCGCAGTTCTTATAGCAGTCATGGGAATTTCATTTGCATGGATGTTTGGTGAAACTAAGCCCAATGCCAAAGAGCTTCTAGCTGGTATGAAATTAGTTTCTTTTATCCTGCTTCACAAACTTCATATCTACTACTTTTTATTCGATAGAACCCTAAACTTGTTTTTGTCTTCAAGGTCTCGTGGTTCCAAAACTTAACTCCAGAACAGTGCAACAAGCAGTGGGAGTTGTTGGCTGCATCATAATGCCTCACAATGTGTTCTTACATTCTGCACTAGTACAGTCAAGAGAAGTTGACCCCACAAAAACGGGCCGAGTTCGTGAAGCTCTAAGATACTACTCGATCGAGTCCACTATAGCACTTGCTATCTCGTTTGTTATTAATCTTTTTGTAACAACTGTTTTCGCAAAGGCATTTTTTGGTACTGGCATAGCTAATACAATCGGGCTGGGGAATGCGGGTCAGTTTCTCGAAGAGAGATTTGGTGGTGGGTTGGTGCCGATCTTGTATATATGGGCTGTCGGGTTACTAGCAGCTGGACAGAGTAGTACTATTACCGGTACTTATGCGGGCCAGTTTATTATGGGTGGTTTTCTTGATTTGAGATTGAAGAAATGGGCTCGTGCCTTGATTACTAGAAGCTGTGCAATTGTTCCCACATTGGTTGTTGCATTGATTTTCGATAGTTCTGAGGACACTATGGACGTTGTAAACGAATGGCTTAATGTGCTCCAATCCATTCAAATCCCTTTTGCTCTCATTCCCTTATTGTGTTTGGTAGCCAAAGAGGATCTCATGGGAGTTTTTGCCATTGGACCGGTTCTAAAGGTATGATCTTTTAGCTCTAGTATAAAGTTTAGCTAAATCAAATGTAAATATCGATCACAAAATTTGACATTTCTCATAAGTGTTCTTGCTGTGGCTTGCAGACAATCTCATGGCTTGTGGCTGCTTTAGTGATAGCGATAAACGCCTACCTATTACAACAGTTTTTTGCTGAGGAAGTAAACGGAGTTACCTTTACTTCTATCGTAACCGCTTTCACAGTTGCATATGTTGCATTTATACTGTATCTTATTTGGCGCAGCGTCACTGTTTCCACATTCAGTTTCTTTAAGCTGAGAAGCTAAGCAACATGGCTAGGAACTGTCGTAAAGTTTAATTACGAGACAAGTTCATGAACATAATTATTATTCTATGATCTTGAGTGTTGAGAGTAGCAAAATGATAGTCCATCGTGATAGTATAATGTACTTATTATTCGATGTCATGACCATTCTAGAGTAATGTGAGAGATTGGAAAATATAGGGTGATCATGGTTATAGAATCAGCATGATTATTTTGCGTGTAAACGGTCGTAAGAAGAGGACTTCTTCTCATATAGAGTATGTATTATTATGTATCTGCAGAGGTAGGATATATGGCGATTGTAATACTATGAATTTTTATTTTTATGAAAAGCAATATGTGTTTGTGTTTGTTAACCGTCCCCTGCATTCACAATTATAGCACCTTGCAGTTACAGATTAGAGATGTATCTAACCAAATCACCACGTTAAGAGCAAGTTGAGTAGTGCCTAGGTGGCCATCATTTATGGCCTTAAACGCCAGTCTGACCAGTGTTAACCCCTCCCCAGGCGTTGGCACCAAGCTTGGCGTTAAAAGCTGGTGTTTGCCGACTAACGCCGGTTTAAACAAATTTGTCCTTATTTCTTTTTATAAAATTGGATCAAAATAACTTATGCGTCCTTTTTCACATTGAACCACTCCTCGAAAATGATGAGTACTCAGTTTAAACACATTATTTTTTAATCATATTGGTTAAAACTTGAAAAATAATTTATGGGTCCTTATACACACTGAACTACTCCCTCAAAAATTATACTTGGTGTTGAAAGTTAACATCGTAACACTTCTCGTGTTCTAAGTGACATGATTTACAAGTTTGTAAAGTTAAACAAACAAACAATGACTCACAAGATTAGAAGTATGAGCATCATTAACTAAATTGGCTTTATTGTACCTTTATATCAATTTACAAACCAATCTCATGATAAAATGAGGATAATTATGTCATATTCTCATGAGTTAATAAAAAGCATGTTAAAATGATATATAGAGATTTTCATTGTTGTCTTATCATTTAATTTTTAGTCCCCATTAAACTATAGGGAAAATCACAAATTTGATCCCTTGACCACTATCACTTAACGAAATAATCCTTTGACCAAGCCTTCTAACAAAATACTCCTTCCTTTCACGCCATTCTAAGCGATCAAGGCGCGCAAAATTAAAATAAGGTAATTAAATAAATAAAAAAACCAAAAGTCAGAGATTTATTAATTTTTAAACCCATTAATCAGCATTAATTATCATTAATCGCGTCATTATGAGTGGGGTCGGCGCGAGTGTCAGTGGGCCCGGCGTGCCATCTGCTATTACCATCCTATGTTGCCACGTGTCCAGACCCTGCAAAAAAGCAAAAATGCATGTAGGCTGACTTTCTGTGATCTGTCTTTCTACTTGCGCCCTTTTTTTCGTCTAGTCACATCATCGCGCCGTCAGTGTCGCAGATGTCAACATCTGTCGCGCCGGGCCCACTCGATTTTTAACGTTTTCCATACTAATCGAAACCCTGAACTTATAAAATAATGTCTCGCGCCTTTTATATTATGTGGCGCTAGGGTTTTTATTCCGACGGTCCCCATCACCAAAAAACCAAACGTAACCGTCACCATCACCAATCGGTCCCCGTGTTTACTAACCCTAAAATACCGACGGTCACCATCACAATCGGACCTCCAAACCCTGCAAGACCGACGGCACCATTTGGAGCACGGAATTGAAAGCAATCTTTCGATAATCAAGAAGATGGAAAACGTTGACTTCAATTTTAATGTAAGTTTCTTCATTTTTCATATTCTTCATTTTTGTTATACATATTTTATTCGATTTTTATATTATAACATTTGAATTAAAATATGTTAAAGTTTAGAATTTATATTTTTGTTGTTATTCTGTAATATATCATACATAATAGGGAAAATAATATGTGTAGATAAAATATGTGACATGATTAAATATGTGTAGATAAATATATAAGTCATATAAATAAATATTATATATTTACAACATGTATTATAATTGTAGATAAATTGCATGAAGAAAAGTATATATATTATATATTTATATGACTTATATTGTAACACCCTCAAATTTCGGTTTGCGGAAGCGGCCGGGTCGGGTGTTACCAAATTAAATATCACAGCATAAGATACATAATGAACGACTCTAAATGAGACGTTTGAAAATAATTATACATTTACCAAATAGAACGTTTACACGTGGCGAGTTTAATAGAAATTTCAAATACATAATTTGAAAATACAAAAGTAAATGCAGAGTAGTCCCAATTGTTTGAAAATATGCGACTCGAGCTAGCAATTCTTGATGTAAGCCTAATCCTGCTGGGCACCTGAGAACACATGCTAAAACAGGTCAGCTATAAAGCTGGTGAGTTCATAGGATTGTTAAATGAAATCATGATGTAATAAAACCCTGTGTGTTTTGAAGAGTCGTTTCAAATTCAGCCATTTTGATAAGTATTATATTGAAGTTTGTAACACCAATGGGTATATGTCTAATCGAGGTATCTCATACCTAAGTGTTCGAGTCGAGTACCTAAGTACATATTTATATAAGTATGGCATTCCATGCCTTGATACCTAAGAGGTAGTTGTGTCGATAAACGTAAGGCAATACATGTCTATAACTATTAATTGATTGTATGACCGCTTCATATGATAACAAGTAATTGTAGTTCCGCAGAACTATGATTTAATATATGATGTGTTGCATCCAGCAACAAGTGATTGTAGATCCGCAGATCTATGTTTGAAACGTTTAGCGTGTCCGTTTACCCGATTAGCATAAGCTAACCCGGACTTGAATTGAGCTAACGGCCTCGCGTGGCAGCACCACCGATCCGTTAACTTATTGTGAATCCCGAGTATCACTCGCTGATCCATTGATTTCATTGAAATATCGTCCACTTCAATACCGTGGTTTCATTTTGTGCCCACTTTACCGTGGCATCGTCTGGTGCCCGCTGCAATACCGCGGCATCGTTTTTGGAATTGCTCGCAGCAATTTGTGATTGAGCCGGCAGTACAACGACATGCCCGAATAAGTTGTTTGAGAGCCAGCAGTACTCGACATGCCTGACTAAGTAGATCATATAATTGTATTAACGAATACTTAGATGTTAAATTTCACGTTGAACCTAGGTATGGATATTCATCCGGTGTCACCCCCACGGTTGGATTACTTGATGATCCCAGCTAGAGATCTTAGTATGTATTACTTTGATTGATTATTAATAAGCTTGCGGAATAGTTTATTAATAACTTGAAGAACAAACTTGAATATAACAGAATATCTAACCAAAAGCTTCAATATTATTAATAATAATACGAACACACAATTGTGTTAGGGTTTACAACCTTGAAGCTAATAACTAGAATGAATCGTATCTATCTAGGTTTTACAGGATCTCTATTTATAACATATAGAGTCCTTTACAGAATCAAACTATTATGGAATCATATCTATTCCATAATTCTCTCTAACAGATTATATCTAACCAACAGTGGTTATCTATATATCTAACAGGGGTAGTACTCGTATATTAACAGTGGTTGAGTACTTGATACAAAATACAAATTACACATTAACAGTGGCACTGTTAGACTAAAACTAGTTGACAGTGGCAACTACTAACTAGCAGTGGCAACTACTAACAGTGGTAAACTTCTAACAGCGGCAACATACTTGTACTCTGAGCAGATTCGACAGTGGCTCAGATCTCAACAATCTCCCCCTAAACTTGATCATTCTCAGTAATGAATCAAGTTTCTTCATCTTTCTTTTCATCTTTCTGAGGTTGATTATGTTTTCTTCTTCTCTCCTCCTCCTTCATTCTTTCCAACTCCATTCTTTTATGGAACTGATTAAGCACCATATATAAAGCATTGAATGCTCCTTCAGAAATCACTGTAGTTTTCAAGTGAGATGCAAGCACATTTCTTAGAATCTGAGTTCCCAGAACATATCTTCTTTCATCAAGCATGAAGATTGACATTCCACTTCTAAATAAAATCATATGAACTCCAGCTCTAACAAAATGTCTCCAAGTATTCACAGCATCAATACAATGTAAGAACAAATTGATGAATGGCTCAGGCTCAAACAGCATATTCAGACATCTTACCAATTCTCTTTCCATAATCACCAATGAAGCCTGTCTATCTCCTTGACTGTTTAGCTCAAACAGATCTAGAATGTCCAATCTATTCACATTCTTAAGCACATCAGCAACAGATGACAAATATTGCTTATCACCATTCTCTCTAACAATCTTGATCTGTTCTTTATCACCATCAGCAACCTTTGATTTAATTCCTTCCCATTCAACTATCCTTGAAGATCTATCATGATTGATGTGAATATTTTCTTTATAATCCTTCACCTCTTTGATATATTTCTTCAACTCCTCTGCATCTCTCTCCAAATCAGAAACTACATTATCAGAAGCAAGTACTCCATTCCATCTGCTCTTTATATTTTGATCAGAAAGTCTTTTTAACTCTCTTTCTTTGGCTTCTCTCTCTTCTTGCTCTTTCTATCCTCCTCCAACTTTTTCTTAATGAATTTATCTTTCTGAATCCTTTTCTCAAAATCTTCCTTCTCCTCATTCTGATATTTTCCATATGCCCTTTCCAATTTCTGTACATCCCAACCTTCAAGCACACTTCTTGGTGCATACCTATCACCAAGAATTTTGAGCAAGTCCTTCTTTCTTTGAGCAGCAGTTGGTGGTTTGTTCCTTTTCTTTTCAAGCTCAGCTTGTCTTTTCAACTTTGCCTTTTCTTCATTAGCTTGTTTAAGCTTTGCAAACCCTGGATCCAAACCATCTTTATCATCCTTTCTGTTGATCATATCATGAATCTGTTGAGCAGACAAACCTTGACCTCTTACAGCCATATCATTCAACATCTGTGCAGCTTTTTGAGACAAAGTTACCACACTAGAATCTTCCAGAATAACATCAACATCAGGACCTTCCTTTCTTTTAGACTCAACTGCCATTCTCAACATTCTTTCATCATGTTCCTCCTGAGCTCTTCTAGCCTCATCCAAATTAATTGGAGGCTCTACAACCTTCTTAATCTTTTTCTCTTCTTTCAATTTTCCCTTACCTTTGTCCTTTGAATCAATCTTTGGCAAATCAGACTTAGGTTTGGTTGGTTGTGTAGGCTCTCTGATTGTAACAGGCACTTCTAGAGTCCTAGCAGTGGTCATTGCTGTAGCAGTGGTGTAAACTGGAGTAACAGTAGGTGTACCAACAGTTGTAGGAATGTGTAAAGTGCCAACAGAGGTTGATACAACAGTGGTTGGTTTTGTGCTAACAGGAGTAAATGTTGTAGTAACAGGGGTTGTTATGACAGGGGTTGAAATTGTAGTAGCAGGGGTTGCTGTTAAAGTACCAACAGTGGTAGATACCTCAACAGGGGTAGATACCAAACTACTAGCAGAGGTAGAAACACTACTAGCAGTGGTCAACAATTGAGTTTCAACAGGGGTTTGTACCTTAGCAAAGGTAGACTTTCTCTTTGGAATTGATTTCTTTCTGTTGTAAATCTTCACTCTATCTTCCTCTTTAGCTTCAGGTGTTGACTCTATCAACTCCCCCTTACCCTCTACATCATCAGATTCCATCTTCTCACTTTCAACAGATCTATCATCACTATACACCAACCTATCACTAAAACTTACTCTTTTGCACATATCTAGATTAGCTCCCATAATATCCCAGATATACAGATTAGCCACAGCCTTAAAAGGTAAATCTTTGTTTAATGGAAAAACATTTAAAGCTGGACCACTCTGTGTACTATCATCTGCAACACTATCACCTGTTTGAACATTTTCTCACACATACACCACCATTCTCCTATCATTCTCAGCATCCACCATCTGTTCATCCATGTCTTCATTGACCACATAATCTGAGACATTTAATTCATCTTCAAAAACTTTATCACTCATCTCTACATCAGCAGGTATATCCATGAAACTGAAATCATCTGCACATCCAGTATCACCATCATTATTATCATTCTGCTCATGACCATTCTTATCTTCAGGCATATCATTCTGCTCATGATCATCATCTTTATTCTCCCCCTTGCCTGAAGATTCCCTAGCAGGCAACAAAACTTTATCAACTGCATCTTCAACAATTGACAACCTGGTTTGTAAATCAAAAATTTCATCCCTCTATTTCTTTATCAACTCACCCTGAGCAACCAACAGAACCTGTTGCTCTCTTCTCAAAGCTCTTTCCTTCTCAAACTTATTCCAAATCAGATTGACATCATGTACCAAATCAACAATAGTCAATTCCCTAGTTTTATTACTAGCCTCATCAACATTGGAGTGTGACCTCCTAGATGAATCATCGACCACATCTGCCACTGCAGATGTCCCTTGGTTATTGGTACTGGGACCTACATTTGAATCATCACCCATAGGTTCATCAAATATAGTTGCCTCTGGTTGGGTCTGATTGATGTTACCACTATCCTGCCCTGCCAGTGGGTTAGAAACAGTTGTGGCAGCCCGTCCAGAATGAACATGCTCATCAAGTATGTTCACCTATTGTGGTGGAATATTTGACTGAGACTGTGAAGAAACAGGAATCTCCACAGCCTGTTTAGCCTTCTTGGATTTCTTGGCTTTACTTTGGGTAGGCTTTTGGTTCCCTTGTTTTCTTTTGGTGCCACCTCCTGATGTGTGTTCAGAACCAACTTGTGTTGTTGGCCTGTCATCATTTGGTCCAGGTGGTGTTGGTAATACACCACCAGTAGCAGAAGGAGCAACTGACATTGTAGAAAGTAATGCAGTTTCCTTCTTTGAAAAAGTATTCTGATACTGATTCATAGCTTTAATAGTTCTCAAAGATAGAGTAGAACTAACTATTACACTATCCTCTGCTGGCAAATTTGACAATTGATTATTCAATAAAAGTTGAACAAATCTAGGGTACATAATGAATGTATCACCCTTCACATTCCTAATCATGTTATCTAAGATAAACCTAGACATATTAAATTTGATACCCTGTGCCAAGCAGATAATAGGATATGCAATACTAGAACTAAATTCATTAAAACTAGTTCTCTTTTGAGACAAACATACCAGAAAAGTATGAATGTAGAACTTCCATTGAGGACAGAACCATGATTTCAAGAAAGTATATTCTGATCTTGCTTTTCCAGAACCTTCATACCCCATATCCATTATGCCTTTGAACAAATCATCTCTTGATAATTCCAGAATTCCTCCTTCATCATCAAACTGCAGAAGTTCTCTTAGAACAATCTCAGTTACCATTACCTTCTTACCCTTGACAGTGGAATGAATGTGAGTAATGCCATTAACATTCCATTCCTTTGCATTCTGCCAGAATTCTTGAATATGCGATCGAATCAATCGTGGAGCGACAGTAAGGGCATAAGTAACTGGACAATTTGTAACAACCGCCAAATTAGGGCTAGTATTAGCGCCTAATTCTTTGTTAATACATGTAATTAGTTCTGTGTTAGGCTAATTTATGTATCGGATTATATGTTGGTGAATATATATACATACAACTTTGCGATTTGGTTTAAATCGTACGCAACTTAAATAGAATGAAATTCTGTTCGGTTAACACGGACGTTGGTGAACAAAGATTTATAAACTAAAATAACGCAACTATGACCGAAATGCTATTTTATAACAATTAGTAACTGCCTCGTATTACACGATTAAAACTTACACGATTTAATAACAAAAGTAATTAAATTTAATTTAAACTATTAAAGATTTAAGGAAATAATTTAAATAAATTATTTAACAAGATTTGTGATTTCGTAAATATAATTACACACGTAAAATACATACTTAACGTAAAACGACGGAGAAAGCGAACACCGCACGAAGCCCGATCGCGGGGACTGAAAATGGGAGGATAAACCCCCCCATTTCCCCTTTTCTTTCTCATTTTTCACCCACTCTCTCTCTCTCCTTCTTTCTTTTCTCTCTAATTCAAAAACACCACCAACCTCACAAATCCTCAAAATAAACACACCGAACGACCTTGGATCGCACTACTCGTTTGGAAGAAAACATTCACCATCACACGATCTACAGTTCTATCTTTTCGGATTTTCAATCCGACACTTTGTAAGTTTCCGACAAATCCCGACATCTCTCGTTTTTGATCATTTTTACTAGTTTATGGTTTAAATAGGCTTAATATGTTCATATGAGGGTTGGGTAAAAGAATCAGACCAAACGGAAACCCGAAAACATGTTTTTGGCTCGAAATCCGTCGATCAGCCGATAGTGTCGCATAGACGAACCCAGATATGCGACACTTCGTGCGACACTTGCTGAGTGTCGCATAAGACATATACCGACACTTCATTAGTGACGCAGAACCTTTACCGACACTACGTATACCGACACTTCAGTAGTGACGCCTATAATCGAACTGGCACGTATACCGACACTAGCTTAGTGACGCCCTTAGCCTAATACCGACACTACTTAACGACACTTTCTTAGTGCCGCCTTACTATTTTACCCGACACTTCTTTAGTGTCGCTATACTACACGTCACTCCCTAAGTGACGCCCAAGACCTGGAAATATCTACTTTATACGACACTGCTTGAGTGCCGCTATTGTTACGGAACCCGTCACTCCTTAAGTGACGCACAACATGTTACACGACACTTCGTTAGTGACGCATGACCTGAATACCCGACACTTCACCCGACACTGTCTTAGTGTCGCATGATCAACCTAAGTGACGCTATTAAGTGTCGCATAAAACAGCAGCTTTTCAACTCTATTTACACTAAGTGTCGAACTTATACAACTTCCAATACTTATACCATACGACTTAACAAACATCATAGAACATACTTTCTATTACAATTGCACTAAATTGCGTTATAAATGATAAACTTTAATTATAACAAATCACCAACGGGCCGTATATCTTTTGATACAAACGCGAACAAACCAACATTTAAACACAACGGGTTGTATGAACAACTAGCCTAGATGGTCTTGCGAGACATCTACTTACTTAACCTTACGTGTTTAGGCACTAGAAGGTTACGAGTTCGGAGAACCTACTTGATTTACTACTACTTGCTATTTACCACTGCTCGACTCAGGTGAGTCTTACAGCCCCACTTTTACTGTTTTATACTTGGGGTGAGATACTTAGCAACTGCTTTACGCATGAACACAATGTACTGAACTGAAAACATTACTGATTACAAACAAACGCATGAGTTACTTTTATCCACTGAAAGCCTCCTAATCGTAAGTTGTTAGTTATGGACTTAAGCGCGATTACTAATAGATGGATCCATTTGGGACTGACAACCCCTGTCTGGGGTGGTAGCGCCACCACGTACCGATTTACACGTAGAAACAGACATATTAGTATTTGTTACATATGAGTGTGCGGATAGCACTCACGGGGGTACGTGATATATTCACACTACACGGTTAAGCTTCAACTTATGAGCTCATGGCACTGTACTGATTAACTGATTTACTTACTTTGCTTGATAGCAATACGGGTACATACTTGTGGTTCATAACACTTACTTATTACTAAACCTGTGAGATTCACCAACCTTTTTGGTTGACACTTTTTAGCTTTGTATCTCAGGTACACTCACGGAGTAGGATCACTCCAAGATTACTAGCTAGAGTAGCATGATTTACAAACTGCATTTAACGGAGATTCTTTGGCATTATCTTTTGTAACTATGGTTATGTAATAGAATCTCCAGTCACATACGCGGACTCTAGGCTTACTTACTTTTGTAAAGAAAACTATATGTTTTCAAACAATTCAAATTATGAAATGTAACTATTTTACAAACGTCTCATTTAGAGGTCGTTTACTGTTAATCTTGCGTTTTGTATATTGATTAGTAACACCCAATGTATGCTTCCGCAAATTGTTAATTTGGGGGTGTTACAGATTGGTATCAGAGCCTAAGGTTATAGTGAACTAGGTTGCATTTAGTGGGCCTAGACTATGACCGTTAGGCAGTATCCCTTATTAGGTATAACCGGTTCAGTGATTACATCATACGAGTTTAATTTAACATAGCCTGATCAACTATGTACAATTAAGCAAAGACGATGTAAGATCTGAAAGGGGTTATGGCTGAACAGGGTACAATAGAAGACTCTGACTTCGAGAGAACCGAGACTTACACATGTTTATGCTAGACACTCAATAGGCTATATTATATAGGAACTATATGAATGTAGGCCTCAATCTTGCTAACGCTTTATCTCAGAAATGGCAAACATCCCATCCGATTCATCTCGTTCTCAATCTGGGTCGCAAAACCCAAGGGTAGCAAGGAGGAACAACCGGTTGCCTCGAGCTGGCCCGTACTCCACTCACTTCACCTTGCCGGCCTTAGCTGCTAGGGTGAACCAACACGAGCAACGACTTCGCACCATAGATGTCGTGTTGCAGGAAACAAACGAAAACTGGAGACTTACGTCACTTGAACGCATCGAACAAGTCTCTGAGGATCACGAAACCACGGTTAATAATGTGGACGTTCTTTTCAACAAAGTGGTGGAGATAAGCGTGGAAACCGCCCTTTTGAAGCACAGACTTGATGAGTGTGAACAACGCTCATGGGAAACGGAAGAATATACCCGTGGATTGGTGCAGCGACTAGCATTAGCTGAAGACAATGCTCGACAAGCCAGCAGACTTGCAAATACTGTGGATCGTCTCATCGAAATGATGGAGCAGATTAACCTACGTTAAGACTAGCTTAGTCTTTGTTTTGTAAACTATCCTGTAATCTAGTAACTATCTAAGCACTACTCTATGTTTCAGTCGGATGTAACAATTCCCGACACCTTTTGTAATACATCCGCAGGATGTAACCTTTGAACTCGTAGCATCTATCAAATATTCTTTGCTGTTTTGACTCATATTAATTGCCATAATTCTTTTCATAATGATGTTATGTATTACCACCTTTATACATGTACATCTGAAATAAATACAACTTTATTACAAAATCTCATGTATCTTCATTTCTTTTATTGAAGAGTCATGCCGCCAAAGTCGAGACCTTATACTGATGCTCAGATCACATCACTCATAACCCAGGCTGTTACTGAAGCCTTGGCTCGGAATACTCCACCTAACTCCACAAGAAACAGCGATGCCGCTGAAACCTCTGCTGCTAAACCTTGTTCATACAAGGATTTTCAAAACTGCAAACCCTTGAGCTTCAAGGGAACCGAAGGAGCCATCGGACTTATCAGATGGTTCGAAAAGATGGAATCTGTTTTCCGCATCAGCAAATGTGCGGAAGACGACAAGGTCAAATTCTCCACCTGCACTCTTGAAGATGGTGCCCTCTCGTGGTGGAATTCCTATACCCAGTCTGTGGGTATTGACACCGCTTATCTACTCCCTTGGGAGGATCTGAAGAAAATGCTCACTGATGAGTATTGCCCGTCCGAACAACTTCACAAACTGGACGAAGAGTTCTGGAACTTAAAAGTACAAGGAACTGATATCGTTGGATACACCACCAGATTCCAACAACTCACCGTTCTTCGCCCAGCTATGGCAGGTACTGGGCCCGAGAAGATTAAGAAATACATCCGCGGCCTCCCGGAACCTGTCCGGGGAAATGTCGCCTCTTCAAACCAAACCACTCTTCATGGTGCCATTCGGTTGGCCCATGAACTTCTAGCCATGAACGAGGACCCAGAACCACCCACTCCCTCCTCCAACAGCAATAAAAAAAAATGGTCCGACAACCACAACAACCACCAAACCAAGAAACCTGAAACCATTAAAGCCTACACCTCCAATTCTGATGACAAGGGAGCGTACAAGGGAACCAAGCCCTATTGCTCAAAGTGCCAACGACACCACTTTGGTTCGTGTCCCTGTAGCAAGTGTAAGAGGTTTGGACACTTGGCTAAGGACTGTAGATCAAACACCACTGACACCAACACCTCTGCACCAAAGACTTGTTATGGGTGCAACGGTACGGGACATTTCAAGAAAGACTGCCCGAAGCTGAACAACAACAACAACAGGAATAAAAACAATGCTCGAGGAAGAGCTTTTGTACTGAAATCTGGGGAAGCCCGTCAAGACCCGAATGTGGTCACGGGTACGTTTCTTCTCAACAACTTGACTGCATCTGTATTATTTGATACTGGTGCTGATAAGAGCTTTATTTTGGATGAGTTTTATCCACTACTAGACACCACGCCTATTGCCTTAGATTCTATGTACACGGTAGAATTGGCAAACGGAAAACTTATTGAGGCCGACAGTGTGATACCTAATTGCACTTTAAACCTATCTAACGAGCTCTTTTCCATTGACTTGATACCTGTCGAAATCGGCAGCTTTGACATCATCGTCGGTATGGATTGGTTGTCTAAGCACCGAGCCGAAATCGTTTGTTTTGAGAAAATTGTCCGCATTCCTCTCGTCACCGGTGGAACTTTGAGCATACAAGGGGAGACCGGTGGGACGAGAATAAATATCATTTCTTGCATGAATACCCGAAAATACTTGAGAAAAGGGTACCAGGCAATCCTCGCACACGTTATGGAGAAAAAGTCGGTGGAGAAGCGACTTGAGGATGTGCCTATTGTTCGAGACTTCCCAGATGTCTTTCCCGAAGACTTGCCTGGCCTTCCGCCACCTAGACAAGTCAAATTTTCTATTGATCTTGTGCCCGGTGCAGCACCCGTGGCACGAGCCCCTTACCGATTAGCCCCATCCGAACTTCAGGAGTTGTCTACTCAGTTACAGGAACTCCTGGACAAGGGATTTATTCGACCAAGTTCCTCACCTTGGGGAGATCCGGTCCTGTTTGTGAAAAAGAAAGACGGTTCTTTCCGCATGTGCATCGACTACCGTGAACTCAACAAATTAACTGTCAAGAACCGTTACCCACTTCCTCGCATTGATGACCTGTTTGACCAACTTCAGGGGTCGAGTTTTTATTCAAAAATCGATCTACGGTCGGGTTATCACCAACTCCGAGTTCGTGACGAAGATATTCCTAAAACAGCTTTCCGAACTCGCTACGGGCATTATGAATTCCAAGTGATGCCATTCGGCTTAACCAACGCACCGGCTGTATTCATGGACCTTATGAATCGAGTGTGCAAACCTTACCTTGACAAGTTTGTTATCGTCTTTATCGATGACATCTTGATTTACTCGCGCACTGAACAAGAACATGCGCAACACCTGAAAACTATCCTAGAGCTGCTCAAACATGAAGAGTTATACGCCAAATTCTCTAAGTGTGAGTTCTGGATGCAAACCGTTCAATTCCTTGGACACGTCATTGACAATCAAGGGATTCATGTCGATCCTTCAAAAATCGAGGCTATCAAGTGTTGGCAAGCACCTACTACACCGACCGAGGTACGCCAATTCTTAGGACTCGCCGGATACTACAGGCGGTTCATTGAAAATTTTTCGAAAATAGCCCTACCTCTCACTGCACTGACTCAAAAAGAAAAGGAGTTCGATTGGACTGACACACAGGAGTCAGCTTTCCAGCTACTAAAACAGAAACTCTGCAGTGCACCTATCTTATCTCTACCCGAAGGCAACGATGACTTCGTGGTATACTGTGATGCTTCACACCAAGGTCTTGGTTGCGTGTTGATGCAACGAGACAAGGTCATCGCTTACGCCTCTCGACAACTCAAGGTCCACGAAAAGAATTACACAACTCATGACCTAGAGTTGGGGGCTGTTGTATTCGCTCTGAAAATCTGGAGACACTACTTATACGGTACCAAGTGTACAATCTTTACTGACCATAAAAGTCTCCAACATATCTTCGATCAAAAGTATCTCAACATGAGACAACGTCGATGGGTCGAGTTGCTCACTGATTACGATTGCGAAATTCGCTATCATCCAGGCAAGGCGAATGTTGTCGCCGATGCTTTAAGCCGAAAAGAACGAGTGAAACCACTTCGAGTTCGAGCTCTCGGTATGACCATTCACAACGACCTCATCAATCAAACTCTCACCGCTCAACTCGAAGCACTCAAACCAGAAAACTTGAAAAACGAGGCCTTACGGGGTATGGACAAACAATTTGAAACCAAACCTAACGGGGCCAAATACTTCTCGAATCGAATCTGGTTGCCAAGTTTTGGGAACCTGCGAGACTTGGTGATGGATGAAGCTCACAAGTCTAAATACTCTATACACCCCGGTGCCGACAAAATGTATCATGGCATCAAGGAAATGTATTGGTGGCCCAACATGAAATCTGACATTGCAACCTATGTTGGCAAGTGTCTTACTTGTTCCAAAGTTAAAGCTGAACATCAGAAACCTTCCGGTTTGCTACAACAACCCGAAATACCACAATGGAAATGGGAGCAGATCACCATGGATTTCATTACTAAACTCCCGAAAATTCCTAACGGTTGCGATACCATTTGGGTGATCGTTGACCGACTCACTAAATCTGCTCATTTTCTAGCCATCAAGGAAACTGATAAGGTGGAACGTTTGACACGGATCTATCTGAAAGAGATCGTGTCAAGACACGGCGTACCCATCTCAATCATCTCCGACCGAGATGCTCGATTTACTTCTCGCTTCTGGCAATCACTGCAAAAATCTCTCGGTACTCGACTGGATATGAGTACGGCTTACCATCCTCAAACCGATGGCCAGAGCGAACGAACCATACAAACACTGGAAGACATGCTACGAGCCTGCGTAGTTGACTTCGGTAAAAACTGGGAAAATCACTTACCGTTGTGCGAGTTCTCGTACAACAACAGTTATCACACCAGCATAAAAGCTGCACCCTTCGAGGCACTGTACGGTCGTAAGTGCCGGTCACCTATCTGTTGGACTGAGGTGGGGGATACACAACTCACCGGTCCAGAAATCATACATGAAACAACTGAAAAGATCGTCGGCATACAAAACCGACTAAAAGCCGCGCGTGATCGTCAGAAAAGCTATGCTGACGCCAGACGCAAACACCTTGAGTTCCAAGTAGGGGACAAGGTACTTCTCAAAGTGGCACCGTGGAAAGGTGTCATTCGATTCGGAAAACGAGGCAAACTAAATCCTAGATACATCGGACCATTCGAAATCCTTGAAAAGATTGGTCCAGTGGCATACCGCCTGCAACTTCCTGCTGAGCTTAGCAGCGTTCACAACACATTCCACATTTCTAATCTGAAGAAATGTCTGTCTGACGAGACACTGATTATACCGCTCGACGAAATTCAAATCGATGATAAACTTCATTTTGTCGAGGAACCTATGGAAATCCTGGACCGCGAGGTCAAACAACTAAAACAGAGTCGTATTCCCATCGTAAAAGTCAGGTGGAATTCTAGACGTGGTCCTGAATTCACCTGGGAACGGGAAGATCAAATGCGACAGAAATACCCACATCTCTTCCCAAACAACGCACCGACTGTGCAATCGAGCTAATTTCGGGACGAAATTCTTTTAACAAGGGGAGAATGTAACAACCGCCAAATTAGGGCTAGTATTAGCGCCTAATTCTTTGTTAATACATGTAATTAGTTCTGTGTTAGGCTAATTTATGTATCGGATTATATGTTGGTGAATATATATACATACAACTTTGCGATTTGGTTTAAATCGTACGCAACTTAAATAGAATGAAATTCTATTCGGTTAACACGGACGTTGGTGAACAAAGATTTATAAACTAAAATAACGCAACTATGACCGAAATGCTATTTTATAACAATTAGTAACTGCCTCGTATTACACGATTAAAACTTACACGATTTAATAACAAAAGTAATTAAATTTAATTTAAACTATTAAAGATTTAAGGAAATAATTTAAATAAATTATTTAACAAGATTTGTGATTTCGTAAATATAATTACACACGTAAAATACATACTTAACGTAAAACGACGGAGAAAGCGAACACCGCACGGAGCCCGATCGCGGGGACTGAAAATGGGAGGATAAACCCCCCCATTTCCCCTTTTCTTTCTCATTTTTCACCCACTCTCGCTCTCTCCTTCTTTCTTTTCTCTCTAATTCAAAAACACCACCAACCTCACAAATCCTCAAAATAAACACACCGAACGACCTTGGATCGCACTACTCGTTTGGAAGAAAACATTCACCATCACACGATCTACAGTTCTATCTTTTCGGATTTTCAATCCGACACTTTGTAAGTTTCCGACAAATCCCGACATCTCTCGTTTTTGATCATTTTTACTAGTTTATGGTTTAAATAGGCTTAATATGTTCATATGAGGGTTGGGTAAAAGAATCAGACCAAACGGAAACCCGAAAACATGTTTTTGGCTCGAAATCCGTCGATCAGCCGATAGTGTCGCATAGACGAACCCAGATATGCGACACTTCGTGCGACACTTGCTGAGTGTCGCATAAGACATATACCGACACTTCATTAGTGACGCAGAACCTTTACCGACACTACGTATACCGACACTTCAGTAGTGACGCCTATAATCGAACTGGCACGTATACCGACACTAGCTTAGTGACGCCCTTAGCCTAATACCGACACTACTTAACGACACTTTCTTAGTGCCGCCTTACTATTTTACCCGACACTTCTTTAGTGTCGCTATACTACACGTCACTCCCTAAGTGACGCCCAAGACCTGGAAATATCTACTTTATACGACACTGCTTGAGTGCCGCTATTGTTACGGAACCCGTCACTCCTTAAGTGACGCACAACATGTTACACGACAC
Organism: Helichrysum umbraculigerum; assembly: GCA_949592205.1. NCBI lineage: Eukaryota > Viridiplantae > Streptophyta > Magnoliopsida > Asterales > Asteraceae > Helichrysum > Helichrysum umbraculigerum. The sequence goes on from CATIUR010000006.1 coordinate 32,025,611, forward strand.
TTCGTTAGTGACGCATGACCTGAATACCCGACACTTCACCCGACACTGTCTTAGTGTCGCATGATCAACCTAAGTGACGCTATTAAGTGTCGCATAAAACAGCAGCTTTTCAACTCTATTTACACTAAGTGTCGAACTTATACAACTTCCAATACTTATACCATACGACTTAACAAACATCATAGAACATACTTTCTATTACAATTGCACTAAATTGCGTTATAAATGATAAACTTTAATTATAACAAATCACCAACGGGCCGTATATCTTTTGATACAAACGCGAACAAACCAACATTTAAACACAACGGGTTGTATGAACAACTAGCCTAGATGGTCTTGCGAGACATCTACTTACTTAACCTTACGTGTTTAGGCACTAGAAGGTTACGAGTTCGGAGAACCTACTTGATTTACTACTACTTGCTATTTACCACTGCTCGACTCAGGTGAGTCTTACAGCCCCACTTTTACTGTTTTATACTTGGGGTGAGATACTTAGCAACTGCTTTACGCATGAACACAATGTACTGAACTGAAAACATTACTGATTACAAACAAACGCATGAGTTACTTTTATCCACTGAAAGCCTCATAATCGTAAGTTGTTAGTTATGGACTTAAGCGCGATTACTAATAGATGGATCCATTTGGGACTGACAACCCCTATCTGGGGTGGTAGCGCCACCACGTACTGATTTACACGTAGAAACAGACATATTAGTATTTGTTACATATGAGTGTGCGGATAGCACTCACGGGGGTACGTGATATATTCACACTACACGGTTAAGCTTCAACTTATGAGCTCATGGCACTGTACTGATTAACTGATTTACTTACTTTGCTTGATAGCAATACGGGTACATACTTGTGGTTCATAACACTTACTTATTACTAAACCTGTGAGATTCACCAACCTTTTTGGTTGACACTTTTTAGCTTTGTATCTCAGGTACACTCATGGAGTAGGATCACTCCAAGATTACTAGCTAGAGTAGCATGATTTACAAACTGCATTTAACGGAGATTCTTTGGCATTATCTTTTGTAACTATGGTTATGTAATAGAATCTCCAGTCACATACGCGGACTCTAGGCTTACTTACTTTTGTAAAGAAAACTATATGTTTTCAAACAATTCAAATTATGAAATGTAACTATTTTACAAACGTCTCATTTAGAGGTCGTTTACTGTTAATCTTGCGTTTTGTATATTGATTAGTAACACCCAATGTATGCTTCCGCAAATCGTTAATTTGGGGGTGTTACACAATTACTCAAGAAATCGATGATAGGGTGAAAATACTCATCGGCAAGTTCTTTATTCAAGAACGCCCGCATGTTGTGTTCAGAATGAACACTTAGCGTAGAAGTACCAGAATCAGACGAAGATGACGATGCCATTGAAGAAATTGATGAACGAACGAAGAGCGATTTACAATAAACAAATCAAAACGAGAGCAATTTATTGAAGGGTTTTGAAAATTTTGAAAGCGTAATTGAAAAAGTGAAGTATTTGAGTATTTATATGATGACAGTGCCAAGCCCTAAAAATAGAACTAACAGTGGCACTGCTGGTTATACCCAGCAAGGGCACAACTTATAAATAAGCCCAACAGGGGTACCTCACTTGGTCAATTATAGTCAACCCTTTTTATCCATCTAATAAAGCTAACAGCGGTTGATAGTCTAGCAGGGGCATCCGACCAGGGAAACTCCAGCTTAGAACTATCAGGGGCATAAACTTAGCTTTATTAGAAAACGAATTTTTTTTTTTTTTTTAAATCAAAAGAAGAAGCAACAAAGAAAATATTAGACTCCAGCTCGAGTGATGTCTCTTGACAGTGGCTGAGTCCTGCAATATTAAACTAAGAAAAACAAACAGCAGGGGTTAATCTACACAAATATACAGCAGGGGTTGAAAATACATTGACAGTGGCATAAGTAAACTAACAGTGGCACCAACTGTTATCATGATGAAGCTAACAGTGGCAACACTTGACCCTGTCACATACAATATACTTCACCCCTGTTAGTATCAAATCCTGACCAAAACACTAAGTGAGATTAATCATACCAATATTAGTTATCAAAAATGTAAATCTTCCTACATCAAATGCTTTTGTAAAAAGATCTGCAAGTTGATTATCAGTATGAATTTTAAAAATATGAATCAATCTTTTATCATAACAATCTCTTATAAAATGATATCTGATCTCAATGTGTTTGGTTTTTGAATGCTTAACAGGATTTTGAATGATACTAATAGCAGAGGTATTATCAATATAAATAGGAGTGTTCATGAAAGTCAAACCATAATCCAGCATTTGATTCTGAATCCAAAGAACCTGTGCACAGCAACTTGATGCTGCAACATATTCTGCTTCTGCTGTAGAAGTGGAAACCGTGGTCTGCTTTTTACATTGCCATGACACTAATCTATTTCCAAGAAATTGACATCCTCCACTTGTTGACTTTCTATCCATATTCTCACCACCATAGTCACTGTCTGTGAAAGCCTTAAGCTCAAAATCTGATCCTTTAGCATACCAAAGTCCCAAATCTGGTTGACCTTTCAAGTATCTAAAGATCCTTTTCACAGCATACATGTGTGACTGCTTTGGATTGGTTTGGTACCTAGCACAAAGACACACTGCAAACATAATATCAGGCCTAAATGAAGTTAAATACATCAAAGAACCAATCATTGACCTGTACAAGTGCACATCTACTTCCTCTCCATCAGGGTCAGAATTAAGATGTTTGTGTGCCTCCATAGGAGTGCTAGCTATCTTTACATCTTTATAACCAAATTTATTCAAAATATCCTGCACATACTTTCCTTGGTTAATAAAGATTCCATCTGACTTCTGTTTAACCTGCAATCCTAAAAAGAAAGTGAGTTCACCCATTGAACTCATCTTGAATTTCTTATGCATTAAACCCTCAAACTCTTTGCACAATGAATCCCTAGTTGAACCAAAAATAATATCATCAACATAAACCTGTACCAACAATATATCTCTCTGAACCCTCTTGGTAAACAAAGTTTTGTCAATAGTACCTCTCTTGAATCCATTCTTGAGAAGATACTCAGATAGAGTATCATACCAAACTCTTGGTGCTTGATGTAACCCATACAAAGCTTTCTTCAATCTGCACACTCTATCTGGATATGTTGGATCTTCAAACCCTGGAGGTTGGCATACATATACCTCATCATCAATTAGACCATGAAGAAAAGCACTCTTCACATCCATTTGATAAACTTTGAAATCCTGATAAGATGCATAAGCTAAAAATAACCTAATAGCTTCTATTCTAGCAACATGAGCAAAGACATCATCATAATCAATGCCTTCTTCCTGTGTGTACCCCTGTGCTACCAACCTTGCTTTATTCTTTATCACTATTCCTCTTTCATCTCTCTTGTTCTTGAAGATCCACCTTGTGCCTATAGCTTTCTTTCCTTTTGGTAGATCAACCAAATCCCATACATCTTGCAGTTTGAACTGCAACAATTCTTCTTGCATTGACTCTATCCAACTTGAATCTTTGAGAGCTTCCACTGCCTTCTTTGGTTCCATCTGAGAAAGAAAACAAACATATAGTGAAGTATGTAAATCTTCTTCTCTTACCTTTGACTGCTGTCTGGTCAGAACAGATGAATCAATATCACCAATGACCAAATCCAAGGAATGATCTTTGTGAACCAGATACTTAGATGTGGATGTATCAAGCAGTTCTCTTTCTAAATTAAGACCCAAAAGATTATCCATCTCTGATTCTGAATAAGAATCTCTTTCTTCTCTTTCTTTTGAAGGCTTTGGAGTTGCTTCAGAATCTGACAAAGAAGTCCTTTCCAAAACTTGAAATGGAGGACTCTGTTCAAAATACGTTGGAGATTCAGGCTCTCCTTCTGAATCATGCTCTGAAACTGTATGAGAACCCTTTGAAGTAAGTGGTTGATGATCTGATGGAATTGAACCATCTTCATCCTTGTTTGAACCATTTTTGCCACTTGACCCACTTGTATCATCTGAAGGTTCATCTTGCTCTGACTGGAATGCTGCTGGTGGATCTGGAGACCAAATAGGAAACAATACATACTGCAAGTTATCCTTTTTAGTCTGACCTGAGATTGAAGTCCCATCATTACCTGCATCATTACCTGCATCTGTACCTGCACTAGTAGACAAATCTGGATATCTAAAAGCATGAGTTAGTGCATCAATATCAAACAATACTTCTGGACCTTTTCCTTCTACATTTGATGTATTTTCATTAAAGGTCACATCCATGGTCTCATCTATGATCCTAGTCCTTTTATTAAATACTCTATAAGCCTTGCTTTGAATACAGTATCCAACAAATACACCCTCATCTACCTTACTCTGAAACTTACCAAGATGATCTCTGGTATTTAAGACAGTACAAGGACATCCAAATGGTTTCAAAAAGCTAACCAAAGGTTTTCTCTTAAAGAATAACTCATAGGGTGTCTTGTTATGAGGTTTAATGATCAAAATCCTATTCAAAACATAACAAGCAGTGCTGACTGCCTCTGCCCAAAAGGACATTGGAAGTTTAGCATCTGCTAGCATGCTTCTAGCAGCCTCAATTAGTGTCATATTCCTCCTTTCAGCTACTCCATTTTGTTGTGGAGTCCTAGGTGCACTAAACTGTCTTTCTATACCTTTATCCTCACAGAACTTATTCATCTCTTGATTCTTGAATTCTGTCCCATTATCACATCTGATGATCTTAACCTTTTGATTAGTTGAATTCTCAATCCTAGTTATGAATGATCTAAGTATTTCCCTTGTCTCATCCTTGGTCCTAAGAAAGAATACCCAACTCATTCTAGAATAATCATCAGTTATCACCAAACAGTAAGATTTCTTCCCTTGACTAGCTACATTGGTAGGGCCAAACAAGTCCATATGTAACAGGTGTAAGGGAGTGGTATTGGTGTTCACAAGCTTGGACTTATAAGAGGTCTTGTGTTGCTTGCCTTTGAGACAAGATACACAGTGATCACTACATTCAAATAACTTTTCAGGTAAGCCTCTCACTAGCTTATTCCTAACAAGTTTATTCATGGTCTTGTAATTCAAGTGACACATCCTCCTATGCCATAGTTCAGATTCAGAAACAGTAGCTTTGGAAATAAGACAGTTAACATTTTGAGATTCCATCTTGTTTAAATCATTACAGTATACATTATCCTTTCTTGGAACTCTCATTAAAATTTTATCTTCAGGTATTTTGAGTTTTTCAGAAAGTATAAGGCATTCTGTGTCAGTGAAATAAACAGGATTTTGCTTATCTGTGATTTGACTCACACTAAGCAAATTATATCTCAATTGCTCAACATAGTACACATCATTGAAAGTGAGCTTACTGCTTTTTACCTTACCTTTTCCAGTGATCTTACCTCCTTTAGGATTGCTGCCAAATGCTACATCCCCTCCATTAAATGATTTGAAGTCCTGTAGCTTTTCCCTATCTCCAGTCATGTGCCTTGAGCAGCCAGAATCAATGTGCCATAAGCTCTTTGGTTTGCCCTGCACATATAAAAAGAGAACATATTAGTTTCTCTTGGGAACCCAAACCAATTTGGCTTTGGGTTTCCCATGAGCATTCTTGACATCAACCCTCTTAAAGGTGATTGATCTCAATGCTCCATTGATTTTAGATACATTTGATGTAGATGCATTCTTATGTTTCCAAAAACAATCTATTTTAGACCTGACAGGGGTTAATGGTCTGACAGTGGTCACCTTCAAATTAGTATTTATTACCCTAGCAGTGGTAGCTTTACTTGGTATAAACATTCTTTTGAAATGTTTAATACCAGCAGAGGTACCATGCCTGACAGTGGTCAAACCCTCCCCTGTTCTTGTCTTGCCTCTATTAGCCTTTGACAGTGGCACTGCTGCAGCATTAACAGGGGCTGCAGTTTTGCCTCTGTTTGGCTTATTTCTCAACATTTGTCCTGTACCACTGTTCCTATTATTTTTAGGACGGTAGTAACAGTCCTGTTGAAGATGATTATATCTACCACAAATAAAACATGATTTTCTTTTTACACATTCAAACTCATTACCCAGCCTTTGTGAAACCAATTGGTTCCAATTTCTCTGATTACCCCTGGGAATGGATTTATTTACATTATTTGAAGTATTTAAATCAGACCTGTTTGATTTACATGCACATTTTTCACACTCAGATTTATCTGTTGACTTATGTTTTGATTCAGGATTGACTCTTTTGTGCACATAACCTAGACCAGATCTAGATTTATTTGATTTTCTCACTTGATCTATCTGTGCCTTTGCTTTCTCAACAAACATCTTTTTACCCTATTCTAGTTTAGTACTATTTAGTTCAGAAACTAGACCAGTAATAGGCTTAACACAATCATCCACAGAATTACCACTAGATGAGCTATCACTATCACTCTCATCTTCCTCAGTCCAATCAGATACTTCCACTTTATCAAAATTCACATGATTAGCACAATTAACTACTGGATCTACCTTTTTAACCTCCTCAGACACATCTACCTTAAGTTTTTCTAAGTCAAACTCAATTTTAGATGGGAAGTAAGTATGATTATAAGGTGGGGGTACAACATTAAGGTTGTAACCTAATCCAGTTTTTAATTTATCATGAATTTGAGACTTGATTAAGTTTTGAACACCTTTTGAAGCATTTTCCAATTCATCAACTTTCAACTTTATTGACTCTTTATCAGAAATTGCCTCAGCCAACTTTGCACTCAGCATATCAACTTTTGTTTGTAAAGCTTTCTTTTCCCAATTCAGATATTTAATATCTAAGTGAAATTGTGATTCATTCTTTTCAAAAGCTTTTATCTGTCTTTCTAAGTTTTCAATAGCTAAAGTTGAATGTTGACTCTTTTCTACACAAGCTTTTAACTCATTACACACAACCATATTATGATCCCTATAAAATTTAACCATTTTCTTGCATGCAGGAGAACATAATTTAGATTGTACCTCATATGGAATGTCTGAAGGCTCTGGTTCTTCTGTGACAGCCATTAAAGCTTGATTCTTGACTACAAGCTCTTCCTGGCCATTCCAGTCAAATCCTCCCATCCCATCTTGTGCAACCAATGAATCTGAAGTGGTGTTCTGAACAGGTACCAATCTTCTTTGTGGAGCAGAACTGTTTCTTACAATACCATTCTGAGATCCTCCAGCCTGTGTGCTCTTGCATTCTCTAGCAAAGTGTCCCATCTTGTGACAGTTGAAACACTCCACCTTGCTCTTGTCAAAACCAGCTACACCATCTCTCTTGTAAGTAAAGTTTCTGTTCCCTGACCTCTGCATAAATCTTTTTGCCCTTATAGTTATCATAGCCATCTGCCATCTCAAATCCATCTCTTCAAGATCCTCTTCATTAACCTGTTCCAAATCCTCTGTTGTTAAGGATGAATTCACATGACTTGCAAAGAAAGCTTCCAAGACATTATCATTAGCACCAGATGTACTACAACTACCAGATTCACCAACAGACACAAAAGCAGCATTGTTAGAACTACCATTGGACTGTTTCAGAGCCATCACCTCAGGCTCAAAGTTCCTCAGATCATTGTATAGATCTTCAATCTCCTTTTCTTCAAGATCTGCACTTTGTCTAAGTCCCACAGTGTACATATTCCAATCTGTGCCTAATGATCTTAAAAACTTCCTATTCAAATCATCCTTATCAATCTTAACATTGTGATTTTCAAGATCACCCACAAGTTTTTGAAATCTATCAAAAGTCTGAGTCAAAGTTTCAGACTTTACACCTGCAAAATTTTCAAATTGTTGTTTTAGAAGAGATCTCTTATTCTTCTTGGTGTTGTCATTACCACCAAATCTCTTAACAATTGCTTCCATGAGAACCTGAGCATCTTCACAGTTCTCAAATTTTCTTTGATACTCATTAGGAATAGACAAAAGTAGAGTACTTAGTGCCTTCCACTCTGTTGCTCTTTCTTTCCTCTCTGCATCAGTCTTTGGTGGTGGTCTTTCTTCCTTTTTACCATCTGCATCCTTAGTATAGACTGGTCCATTAGTAACTACCTCCCACATCATATAATCCGTCAGCAACATGTATTGCCTAATCCTAGTCTGCCATAGCTCAAACTCATCGGGTTTGAGCATGGGGATCTTTGTAGCTTGAATACCTTCCATCATTTCAGTAGACATGTTGTTATTTGAAAAAGCTGCAAAATTCAATTACCTTCTTCAAGATCAAAGTAATATCAAGCTCTGATAGACTGATACCACTTGATGATCCCAGCTAGAGATCTTAGTATGTATTACTTTGATTGATTATTAATAAGCTTGCGGAATAGTTTATTAATAACTTGAAGAACAAACTTGAATATAACAGAATATCTAACCAAAAGCTTCAATATTATTAATAATAATACGAACACACAATTGTGTTAAGGTTTACAACCTTGAAGCTAATAACTAGAATGAATCGTATCTATCTAGGTTTTACAGGATCTCTATTTATAACATATAGAGTCCTTTACAGAATCAAACTATTATGGAATCATATCTATTCCATAATTCTCTCTAACAGATTATATCTAACCAACAGTGGTTATCTATATATCTAACAGGGGTAGTACTCGTATATTAACAGTGGTTGAGTACTTGATACAAAATACAAATTACACATTAACAGTGGCACTGTTAGACTAAAACTAGTTGACAGTGGCAACTACTAACTAGCAGTGGCAACTACTAACAGTGGTAAACTTCTAACAGCGGCAACATACTTGTACTCTGAGCAGATTCGACAGTGGCTCAGATCTCAACAATTACATCCTGGGCCGGGGGTCCATCCCTGGTTGGATTACATCCTGGGCCAGAGTCGTCACCAGTTGAGTCATATTGATATAAGAAGTATGTACTAACGTGTGATGCTATCGTATACTCCTAGTCTAAAGCCTAGCAAGCATATATATCGGAGTCTCGGGGAAATGTTCACTTAAGTCTAGTTCCCGTTCTAGTGATAATGAAGAGTGTCGACGGTTTCGGTTCCCAAAGAATAACTAAAACATGTACAGTATAGATGTTGTCTAGTGCAGGTAGAACTAACTAGTTCTAATGTATTCGATGATATTGTCCCGCGACAATATGGCTAAAGGATTGTGATAACTAAATTCAGTTATGTATGGGTAGTCATTTTCCAACGACCTAACAGGGTACGATTGCAACCTATCTAGGTTAAGTATTGACATTGTTCTAAAACAATATTACGGGTGTTATTCCTAAGTATTACACATTTCGTATTACATACAGTAATATAAATAGTTGTGAATTATAAACGATTATTAATATAATTCGAAAACAGTAATTATTGAGCATGTGTTTCACCCCGAAAACCATAAAACGATTGAAAGAGTGGGGCTATGAAACTCACCTGAGGAGCTAGCGTCCTAGTGTAACGAGTCGTGCCAAGTATAATCTCCTAGTGTCCTAAACACGAGAGATTTTGTATATTTGTAAGTGCGGTTCGTTATTGATGTTTCGTAATAATAATTCATATTATTATTAGGTTTGAACTTTCGTATACTTTATAAAGTATATTTGTTTTGAGTACAAGTCGTATCATATTTAAATTGTCATTTGAAAACGTTTCCCGACACTTAGAAAAATATGGCTGTTTTCTGTTTTCTGCGACATAACATGCGACACAAAAAGGTGTCATGCGACACAAGGGTTGTGTCGCATGGAGTGCGACACAAGAGCTCTGCGACACAGTGGTTGTGTCGCAAAAGCTTGCGATGCTGATTCAACAGCGACATAAGGGTTGTGTCGCATGGAGTCTGCGACACAAGGTGCGACATAGAGTACGACATAAGATACGACACAAACGGAAATATGCGACACAACATGCGACACAAGCGTTGTGTCGCATAGATGAACACCAGCCCAGAAACCAGCGACTGTCGCGTTTTTCCGGCCAAATTCGCAAATCTAACGCATTTTCAAGCTGTAAAATCGTGTTTTCTTGGTTGTTTAGGTTATAACTAAGTTGTGTAAACATTATTACACCTCAACATTACACCAAAATGATCAAATCTAAAGATTTAGAAATTTCTTACAATTGCGAATCGAGGCCAAACGAGGAAGAAAACGAGGGTGTTGCCTTTGTTAATGTTGTTCCTCTCTTGATGGTGGTTCCGAAAATGTTGATGATGATGATGTTGATTCCGATTTTGATGATGATGATATTAGTTGTTGTTGTTGTTTGGTGGAAGAAAAAGAGAGAGAGATAGAGATGAGAAAAGAAAGGGAAGAAGAAAATGAAAAGAGAGTGAGAGGGGTGTTTGGGATCGGCTGACCAAAAGGGAGGGAGGGGGTATTCCCCCGCTTCGTCCCTAATTCGCGGTATAAAATACCCGTGTTTTCGTACCCGCTCGTAATTTAAAATAATAATTTACATTCTCAAATTTATTTATATTCTTTCGAAATGTTTTCGAACCGAACTATTTTATGAAAATATTATTTTGGAACAAAAGTTTAATCGTTTGTTTTCGTGCGTTTTCAGATAATTTAGAATGCGTTTTAAATTTAAAACGACTTACATTTTGAATATTTTGATATAATTGCACATAAGATACAATTATTTGAAGTTAAATTTTGGCGCTAAAATTGACTTTTTGACCGGGTGTTACATTCTCCCCCCGTTAATAAAATTTCATCCCGAAATTTCGTGTGAAGTCGTGGTCGCGTGGGGCTTGGGGAGCAATGTACGTATGAGGCGTTTATCAAGTAGATAGTAGACATACCGTGTCTACGACGGTTTGAGGAGCAGTCAATCCATGACTGTGTCGATGTTTATCGTGGTAGTCACATTCTGACTATTTCGTTCGTTTAGAGTTGAAGGCACATTGTGGTTACGAGGTAACCAATTACGTTGTGGTCCGTTCAGGACTAGATGGTTGTCACACAGTGACCGTTTTATAAATTTTCCTATCAGGACTAAGTAGTTGGTGAACGTTCAGTCGGTTAGTCTGCTGAAAGCAAACGTTGAGTTTTATGTGGGCCTAGGTTAATTAGCCCTAAGGTGAAATCAACATTGGTTTGATAAAATGATATCGAGGACAATAAGTACACATTTAGCGAATCTATAATTGAAGGGTTATGTTTTCGAGTAGAAATTGCACTTACATTATCGTTGGAGATTTATTTGATTTACTCGGAGTCGATTTAGTGAATTTTGCGTCTTTTTAGGCAGTCCTTCTTGTAATGACCGGGTTCTTTACATTTGAAGCATATCCTTCGAGAGTCGGGATTGGCGGGAACTCTGCAGTCCCGGATTACGTGTCCGTATCGTTGGCATCTTTCGCAGGGTAATCCGCATAATCCGTCATGATGACGTTTACAGCCGTGACAAAATGGTTTGTTACCCGCATAGCCTTGTCTTTCGTTGGGTTCGACAGCATAGTACCTCAAGGGTTCAGGTTGATTGGTTGGATTGTGACTAGTGATGGAATCCCCATTCCATTTTGTTAGGTTGTTTTCAGTTGCAGTTGTTTCGCGTCGTTCCCTCTGTGCCATAAGTCTGTGGGCCATACGAATGGCCTCTTCAATAGTAGCGGGTTTAGAGGCGGTGACCATTCCCTCAATTAGTAGCGGGAGTCCACCGGTGTACCTTGCGATTCGTTGACTCTCAGGGTTTATGATGGTTGGGCAAAGGTGTGCTAGTTGTTGGAAACGGTTGGTATATGTTTCGATGTCGTTGTCTTTTACGGTGAGGTGCCAAAGTTCGTCCTCAAGTTTGTGAAGTACTTCGATGGGGCAGTATTTGTCCTTCATGATTTGTTTCAGGTCTTCCCACGGAAGTTCGTGAGCAGTGTCGATTCCTACAGTTCGGGCGTGAAAATTCCACCAGGTAGAGGCATTATCCTGGAGGGTTGATGTGATGAATCCAGTTATAAAATTATCGTTGAAAAGTGAACAAGAAAGTACCGAGCTAGACCAAAACACAACCGGGCAGTGGACCCTATCGTGTAGTAGTATAGTTTGGTAAGTTCGGGTTCGAACACAGGGAACTAAATTGGATGATCAATAGAAGTGTGAGCAATTTAAAAAGAGAAAATAAAATGTGGTTGGTTTGTGTGACCGAATTGTCACGTTGCTTAAAACTACAATCTTTGATTAATCTAGGCAGGTGGACTCTGAAGAGTCAAAGTGATTGATTGGAAACTTTCAAATATTAAAAACAATGTTTCCTTGGACTATTTCACTAGTGATTTCGGGGTGTAGAATTATAACCGGTTAAAACATATGCTAAATGGTAACATTCATCAAACCTAAGCTCAAAGTTCTCTGAGTCCTAAAGTTCAACTTCAATTGACAAACCTATGATTTAATCAAGTAACAGACGTTCGCCATAGTTACAAACTTACACAACTTAGCTAAATCATTTGACACATTCCAAAATTACATTCGCAATTTTGATCAATCATTCATAGACAAACAATTAATAGCAATTTACTAGGTTGAAAACGTTCGCTATATCAATTAGTAAATCACCAAATGGTTAAATTCTTAAGATAAAGCTCAATCACACAAGGTTCTCCGATTAAACATAAATTTAAATTTGTGAGTTTGCAAATCATCCACACGACAAACATTCGCTATAATCGTTAACTTGTATATATTTAACTAGTGTTGTTACAATCATCAAATGCTTTGATCCACAAATGACAAATAACTTATTTAGGTATTTTTACTAAACAAAGAACATTCGCTATAATCGTTTAGCTAAAATGCCGAAAGTTCATAACAACAACTAACTAAATACATACAAATCCATGGATGATTCACAAACTCAAGCATAAATTAACATCCAAAATATACACCCCTAATCATCTAGTTATTTCATCCAAGCAAACACAATGGTAACTAGCCACACATAATCACAATCATCAAGCAAAAATCATAAACACTAAACAAATCCATAAAATAACTTGAAATTAGATTAAATCGAAATTATACCAAATTTGTTACACAATTGTTCCAAATGATGTTTGCTTGATGTTTCCCTCACAAATTCCTAGCTAAATCCTTGCGAAAATGTGAAGTAAAATGGTGATTTTGGTTTGGTGAAAAATGGAGTAAATATGAGATGGTGAAGGGAGTAAATGTGGGTGAGTTAATGAGGAAGGAAGATGGAAGTGAGAAGTGAGGAGTGTGTAATGTGGAGTAAAGAGGATGGTGATCCATATGAAGCTGCCGACCAAACACCCCCATTTTTCCTATTTTTTTTAATTAATTTTTTTTTTAATTTTTTTATTTTGAAAAACGGATGGGAAAACGGTTGGCATTAAATGCCAACCAATCAGAAACGGACAGCTCATCAACCACCATACCTCTCACTCAGATCCAACCATAGCCGATCGGCTTAACATGACCAGCCAATCGGCTCTTCATGATCAGCCGATCGGCTCACGATCTCCAGCAGATCGGCTTCTTCAGAAAATCAGTCCAAGCTCCAAACGAGGCAAAGTTCTGCAACTGAAATGCACTGAACAAACCGATCTGCTAAGTTTTGCAGATCGGCTATAGCACATGAACCGATCGGCTAAGGATGAAGCCGATCGGCTAGACCAGATTTCCAGCTCAGCCAACTTTTGATCCAAACTTCACCAATTCCACACCAAATCGCATGCGTTTCCAGCTTTTCACCTGAAATGGATTTCCAAACAAAATAAGTATCGAAAGTTCTCGAAATCCACTAAAATACATATGCAAAACAGCGATATCGCGATATATTTATATAGGCAAAATGAGCGATATCAAATATCCCCACACTTGAACTTTGCTTGTCCTCAAGCAAACCATAATTTTACAATTTCAAAATCCACTCTTGCAACAACAATAGGTGAATATCAAGTTTACCAAAACAATACTAACACTAACTACCAAGGCAATTAGGCTAGCAACATATGTATAAGCATTATAAACTCGAGATGTTTTGGTTTGTCAAGCCCGAATGCACGACCTAGCACCTCACATAAGGATAAGTGTTTAGTCACTCACTCTCAACCTATAAGACTACAAGGTAAGGAAGTAAGCAATTTTAACACTCAATCAAGCCAAGTCGTGATGCATTGTTACCATAGGCTTGCAAGAGGATCAAATCTCCACCGACTTGGCGTGAGCACCAAGTGAGATCTCAAAGGAGGTATTCTAGCATGTGTTGTAACAATGTAGGCTAATTATGGAATAGGGGTATGATAGACACAATAATTGGTGAAAAGTGGTAGTCAAAACCCGTGAAAAATGTGGAAATGTTACCTAATGGTTTAAACACGTGACAATAATGAAACTTAGGATTCTCGTGCTAAGTCAATTCAACTTATTATTTGTTCTCATTTATAACTCATACTTTAACAATTTCGCACAAATAACTCAAATTGATTTTTCACATTTGATTGGAATAATTGCATTCTATGACTTTCTATGAACCCTGTGTAACGAACTTTCGGACCAACCATCCTAGACCGGATAAAGGCCTTCGGTGGCTAGGTGTAAAACACCCCTAGGGAACTACTTGTTCAGGAATTCAAAGGCCATTTAGTTGACTACAATCATCCAACTATAAACTTTAAGCTCAATGGTTAACTTCTATTCATTTAATTGTTTCCAACCTCACTCATAGAATTTAACACTAGAATCCCAATTCAAAACGATTTAAGTCACATTTTGGTAAAATTCATCATAAGTTCCAACTAGGCAACATCTTAGAAAAGTGATGGTTCGGGAATTGACTACACAAAAATAAGGCTAATATTTAGTGGATTGAATGTGGAAGTTTTCTAGGGGTTTCTTAGCACTAAAAATGAGTGCTAACGACCTGTGTAAACTGGGGATATAAATGGTTTTAAAGCAAAATAAAATCAAAAATTCGTAAGAATACCTCTTTGTCTTTGACCCCACCTATATCACATTTCTGTGATCCCACAGCGGTCTCAAAATGCATCACTAAGGCAAGTTCTAGAACAAACTACAATCATCGGCACACTCATAGCAATCAAACAATATAAACACTAAAGGTAAGTGTTTTTCTCAATAAGGCTCAAATTTCTCACAATTTTCATAGTGGAGGCTACAAGTGTGCTAGTCATGCAATTCACCCTATTAGGTTGCTTTTATGACACATCTCTAAAAATTATGTTGCAAGAGGGAAACATTTAATTGCTTTTAATAGATTTTAACTAACACATTTCAAAGCAAATAATTTAATAAGGACAAGCAAATCCCTAGCATACTACCATTCCATAACCCGTTATTAGAATTCGTAAAGTTCAATTGGAAAATCCAAGATCAATAACAGACCTAATAAGTGGCTATAAAACAACAATATACTAGGAACAAGATTCAAGTGAATACCTCCCCACACTTAAGGTTTGCATTGACCCCAATGCAAATACAATCAATAAATAAGCAAAAGCGCGGGGGTAAAAAGAAACGAGAACTTCCCCGGGGGTTTTGCATGAAGGTGAGAATAGAGGAGCTGGCTCATGATAAACTTGTAGAAATCCACTCCAGCTCCGCATGCTACAAATGGGCAACAACAAACAAACACCAAACACAAGCCCATATGATAATAAAATAAAAATAAAAATGATACAATGAATGCTAATCATCCAAAGAACCAAAAAAAAAAGAAAAATAACGCAGAATAAAATAAAAAAAAATTGTTTAGAGTTTTACAATCCAAGAATAAATAATAACAATGCCCAACTACCAACCCCCATCATAGGGCGGGTCCTGGGTGGGATCATTCTGCTGATACTGCTGCTGATAAGGTGATGGCGATCCAAAAAGCCAATGGTGATGAGCCTCTTGTTGCCAGTTGGAGGGCTCAGGAGGTGTCCAAGTGTTAGGCTGGGATGGAGCTGAGGACCAAGGAGTGCCCCAATCCTGCTGCTGCTGGTGATAATCAGATGTGTGCATATGCTCCTGATGTCGCTGGAGCTCCACTAAAGCAGCATCCCGATCATAAATAGGAGCAGGGAGGATACCCCCCGGCTCGCCCCAATGAGGTGGTGGATGATACGGGATAGGCACATGGTCGGGCACATGGTGGCCCATTCGCTCATGGTCGTGAATTAGCCAATCATTTTGTTATTGATTAACTCCCCACTCATACCTAGACTCGTCCCTGAAAGCCACATTCTCCCGTTGCCAGGCTTCTTGTTCTCTCCATCTTCGATTTTGCTCAAGTTGCATACTGTTGAAGCTGGACATAAAACTCTGCCAGCTCGCGGGCTCTCCAGAATGAGATGAATGACCACGACCCGGATGCACATTAACTTCAGCTTCTTCTTCTTGCTCTTGCTCCGCCTCTTCTTCCTCATCAGAATCCTCAATTGTGACGGGCCTTTTTCCCCGAGACCCGGCTCGAGACACAGAGGCTGCCTCTTGAGGAGTGGGATCATAAGCAACATAAGTTCCACCTTTCTTTCTCAAGATGTGGGCCGTGGCATAGGATTCGGCCCCAATTGGAAGGGTATTGTTTTCCACTAAGGTATAGGCGGGAACTCCTCGGGGCTTCAAACTGACCTTTAAACCCTTGGCGATCCGGGTAATTAGATGACCACCACAAAGCCTGGAAGAGGGTTTATGCCCACTAGCATAGGCGTGAAGGTACTTGCCCACTGCATATGGGACATTGATCCTGTCCCTACTCTTCAACTTATCCAAAAACCACAAGTTTATCAAGGTCACCTTCTCCCTATTGGTTCCCCTAAGAGTCAGTGTGTTTGCTAACATTTTGTGTATCACTCTATATTTGGGGGACGTAAGATGTTTGTTCAAATTTTTCCCCCCAAGATATCGTGATGTACTAAGCGTTGCCCAAACTTCAGCATCACACTGCCCCTCATCCAGCCTTGCCCTAGTCATAATATATCTATCAATCCAATGGGACGAGTATTCCTCATCCGTATAAATCCCCAAACAACCCGCAAGCTCTTTTAAGGATAATTTTCTGGGGGCCCCACCAAGTCTGAAACTCAAGAATTTATCGTCGACATTGTTGATAAGGAACATTTCCAAAGTTGCCAGAAATTCGATTACCAACTCTTCGTAAATATTTTCTTGGATCCCAAGAAGCTTTTCAAAGTCATTTACACCAAAAGCCTCATCATCGAACTTCACAGTTTGAGTAAAAGTCTTGCGAATATCATGAGCAACCCCGACAACCTCCAACGGGTTCCAGTTAATTTCCCGAGGGTATTCGCATTCCTTTTTATGAATTTTATACAAGGCTTCCGTGTATTCCAGGTAGTTATACGTATGGCGTCCGAAAATCAAATGAGGGTGGCGGTCTGCAGGCATTAAACCCTCATAAATACTTTCAGGGTACTGAGGCTCATAGGTGTCAGGTTGGGTATTCCTGCCTCTTTGCACAACACAACACAACAAGATACAAAATTTCCAAAAGTGTGTTAGAGTTAGCAAAAATAAGACAAAATGAGCGATTTATGTCAAACACAACCACACCCCCTAGTAACCGAGCACACACGTTAATAACCGTATCACAAAACAAAACAATCAACAAATGCAAGCATAGCATAAACCGACAGTTACCAATCAATCACATAGCCAGAACTTAAGCTCAAATAAGGATAACCATGCAACCTAATATTAAACCACGCTTGAATCATGCCAATGACATGCAATGTGACTCAAGCAAGCCTTACAATCAAAGTTACATACCAAACCTATTGACTACCTTAACAACATATAACTTCAATATCAAACATGAACTTGAATTGAGCAAAAACGATCACTCAAATGGTTTCTAGTCATGTATTACAATCACAAGTTACACAAAAGTCAGTCAAAGCAAAAGTCAAAGTTGACCAGAAAAGTCAACTCCTTCTTCCCCAAATTCCACATAAACCCTAATTTTTCTAAATCATCCACAAATGGAAATCAACCCACCAATTAACTTCATTATACTTGCAAACACGAATTACACCACAATTAGCACCAACTATCAAGCATAAATCACTAAATTCGGATTATCCCCAAATTAGCATATGAACCCTAATTTGTAAATCATCTAAATTGAGCAATTTAAACAAAAGATCATGGTATAAACTGATTAACATGTATGAATCAAGCATAATACACAACAAAATCACAAAGGAATTCATCCCCACACTTGAATCAAACCAAACCCGGATTCAAGATATTCATCTCAAAAATCACTAGTAGGAAAGATTAAATGGAGACATGAGATACCTTATTTTGTCTAGACATGTTTAGAGGTTGATTTCCTTGAAAGAATTGAAGTTTAGATGATGATTTAGTGAGGATTTTAGTGATTTTCGTTTTTCACTTGGGAGAGAAAAAGATAGCAGATCGGTTGTTGCTTTTGTGTTTGTGGTTGTGGAAAATATAATGTTTTGCTTTTTAATTAAATCGCCCCAGCAATACCCGAAGCCGATCGGCTTATTGACCTTAGCCGAACGGCTATCTTAGCCGATCTGCTTCAACCCACTAGCCGAACTGCTTAGATAGTTAAAATGCGCTCAAGATGAAGGGGGTCGATTTCTGTAATGGTTTTTAACTAGAAAATCCGAACTGCTATACATAGCCGATCGGTTTCTGATTTATAGCCGATCTGCTATTTTAAAACCGATCTGCTTTATACGAATAAAACCAATGCTGCAGACAAGGCTCAAGTTCTGTGATCACTTTTCGAAGAATAAACCGATCTGCTATATAAAGCCGATCTGCTTTTGTATCATAGCCGAACGGCTATACTAAGCCGATCGGCTTTTCCTTTGCAAAAAAAACAGCAGATACAGCAGCAGCACAAAAACACCTTAACACTTAACAATTCACACAAATTCAGCAGCAGCAAACACATAAAATGTATCAAAAACGCAGGCAAAAATATTCTAAGTTTATCAAAAAGGATATAAACACGAGTTTCCTCGTGTATGGGCTTCATTTATTAACGAGTCCAAGCTAGACTCGACCCCGAATTCATTTGTCCTTGGGGTAAGTTGCGAGTTCCTCCCACTCGCTCTCTTGTTCATCCTCATGGTATAGTTTCAAACGGTGCCCATTCACAATAAAGGTTCCGCCATCTTTTTGAAAAAGCTCCACATATCCGGATGGATATTGATGCTTGACCACGTATGGGCCTGTCCACCTTGGTTTGAACTTTGGTTGTTTCAACTTGAATCTTGATTGGAACAAAAGCACTTTTTCACCGGATTTAAATTCTTTTCTCACTTTCAACTTCCGGTCATGCAATACCTTTGTCCGTTCCTTGTAGAGACGAGAATTTTCATAAGCTTGCAACCGAAGCTAATCCAACTCGTGAAGTTGCAACATTCTCTTTTCCCCCGCTTCAATCAAATCCAAATTGCAATTCTTTAGCGCCCAATAAGCTTTATGCTCAATTTCAAGGGGTAAATGGCAAGTTTTGCCATAAAGTAACCGATACGGTGTCGTTCCAATAGGAGTCTTGTAGGCGGTCCAAAACGCCCACAATGCATCTTCAAGCTTTTTGGACCATATGGCCCGGTTGTCTTTCACCGTCTTCTCCAAAATTCTTTTCAATGCACGGTTAGTGTTCTCAACTTGACCACTTGTTTGTGGGTGGTACGAAGTCGAGAACCGGTGATTCACCCCATACTTCTTGAGAACTTTTTCCAATTGAGCATTCACAAAGTGAGTCCCCCGGTCGCTAATCAATGCTTTGGGCATCCCAAATCGGCAAAATAGGCTTTTCAAGAAATCAATGACCACACGAGCGTCATTCTTCGGTAAAGCCTTAGCTTCCGCCCACTTGGACTCATAATCAACCGCCACAAGAATGTATTCATTTTTGAACGAAGGTGGGAACAGTCCCATGAAGTCTATGCCCCAAATATCAAATACTTCGCAAACTTGGATGCTAGTTTGTGGCATTTCATCCCTTTTTGAGATGTTTCCGGTTCTTTGACACGCATCACATGTTTGGCACAAAGTGTTTGCTTCTTTGAAGATCGTCGGCCAATAAAAACCCGCATCATAGACCTTCTTTGCGGTGACCGAGGGGCCATAATGTCCACCAGTGGGCCCATAGTGACATTCATCCAAAATCTTTCTTGTTTCACCACCCGAAACACATCTTCTCACCATGCCATCCGCACAAACGCGGAATAAATACGGTTCCTCCCAGAAATAATGCTTCAAGTTAGAGAAAAATTTGCTTTTCTCTTGGTGACTCATGCCCTTCCTCAAAACTCCACCAACCAAATAGTTTGCCAAGTCGGCATACCATGGTGCTTCCTCATCCTTGTTTTCATCACCTACCTGCAAAAGAAATTCCTCGGGAAAGGAATCATCAATATTAGTATCGCCTTGCTTGTCAAGATTTGGATTTTCCAGTCTTGACAAGTGATCGGCGGCAAGGTTCTCGGCACCTCTCGTATCCTTGATTTCAATGTCAAATTCTTGCAAGAGAAGAATCCAACGAATAAGGCGCGGTTTAGCGTCTTGTTTGTCAAAGAGGTACTTTAAAGCCGAATGGTCGGTGAAAACTATGGTTTTAGATAGCACAAGATATTGCCTAAATTTGTCAAAGGCAAACACCACGGCGAGCAATTCTTTTTCAGTGGTTGTGTAATTTTGTTGGGCCCCATTCAAGGTCTTGCTAGCAAAGTAAATGGGTTTGAAATGTTTATCAATCCTTTGTCCTAGGACAGCTCCTAAGGCAAAGTCACTTGCATCACACATGAGTTCAAACGGTTGTGACCAATCGGGTGAGACTATGATAGGTGCCTTGGTCAAATGGTCTTTAAGGGTCGAAAATGCACTCAAACATGGTCCATCAAACACAAAAGGGGCATCCTTTTCAAGTAGCCTGGTCATTGGACGGGTGATCTTCGAAAAATCCTTAATGAATCTACGGTAAAAACCGGCATGACCAAGAAAACTTCTAATGCCCTTAACATTGGTCGGTGGAGGTAATTTGGCAATAACATCAATCTTAGCCCTATCAACTTCAATTCCCAACCCCGACACTTTATGACCCAACACTATACCCTCTTTTACCATAAAATGGCATTTCTCCCAATTCAAGACTAAGTGGGCTCTCTCACATCTCTCCAACATTTTATCCAAGTTTTTTAGACATGACTCAAATGAATCGCCAAATACCGAAAAATCATCCATGAAGACTTCCATGGAAGTTTCAACCATATCATGAAAAATGGCAATCATACAACGTTGGAATGTGGCGGGAGCATTGCAAAGACCAAAGGGCATTCTCCTATAGGCATAGGTACCGAAAGGGCAAGTGAATGTGGTCTTTTCTTGGTCTTCGGGGTCTATGGGGATTTGAAAATATCCCGAGAATCCGTCAAGGAAACAATAGAATTCATTGCCCGCAAGCCTTTCAAGCATTTGGTCGATGAATGGGAGGGGAAAATGGTCCTTTCGTGTAGCATCATTTAATTTTCTATAGTCAATGCATACACGCCAACCTGTGACCGTCCTTGTGGGTATCATTTCGTTTTTCTCATTAGCCACAACGGTCATGCCCCCCTTTTTCGGCACACAATGTACCGGGCTCACCCAAGAACTATCCGCAATGGGGTAAATAATACCCGCATCAAGAAGCTTAATTACTTCTTTCTTGACCACATCCACCATATTGGGATTAAGCCTCCGTTATCTTTGAACAACGGGTTTAAAATCATCAACAAAATTAATTTTGTGTTTACAAAAGGATGGGCTTATTCCCGGTATGTCGGATGTCCGCCAAGCGAAAGCTCTTTTGTGTGCCTTAAGTACATTTAACAATTTGATTTTTTCATCATTCACAAGGGATGAAGAAATGATTACGGGTAGGAGATTTTCCTCATGGAGGTAAGCATACTCCAAATGACTTGGAAGTTCCTTCAACTCCAAATCACGTGGTGGATCCTCCAATGACGTTTTGATTCTCATATTGTCATCCTTTGTGAGCTCCTCAAAAGCATCCTCACATTCGAGCTCTTCTTCGTCATTTGTCTCTTCCATGCTCATGACCAACTCCTCCTCGGTCATTCCTTCAACATTCGACTCTAGCAAGTCAACAAGCTCCGATTCCAATCCAAGCAAGCTTTCCAATTCTTCCTCCACCGCATCATCTATTACATCAATTCTAAAACACGAATCATCATTAGAATAAGGATGCTTCATGGCCTTATCGACCGTGAAAGCAATCCTTTCATCTCCCACCCCCAAGGTCAATTTCTTATCTTTAACCCCTATTATGGCATCCGCGGTATGTAGGAAGGGTCGTCCTAAAATCAAGGGCACTTTACTATCCTCCTCCATTTTGAGGATAACAAAGTCAACCGGGAAGGTAAATTGCCCTACCTCTATTAGCATGTTCTCCGCAATCCCCACGGGATATTGGAAAGATCTATCGGCAAGACGGATGCTCATGCGAGTGGGGGTTAGGGATCCTAGGGCCAATTTAGCATAAAGTGAATATGGCATTAAATTTATACTAGCACCTAGGTCCGCAAGTGCATCACAAGTAATGATTTTACCCAATGTACAAGAAATGATGAAACTCCCGGGATCTCCAAGCTTGGGTGGAATTTGGTTTTGGACAAGTGCCGAGCATTCCTCATTCAAAAACATTGCCGAAGCCTCCGACAATTTCTCTTTGTTGCTCACCAAATCCTTAATGAATTTGGCATAATTCGGCATCCCGGCTAATACATCAACCAAAGGCACATTGATTCGAATGCCCTTGATCATGTCCACAAACTTCCCATATTGAGCCGCAATCTTTTCTTTCCTTAGTCTTTGTGGATAAGGAATCTTCGGCTTGTAAGCTTTAACAACCGGAGTAGGTGACACCGGTGTGACCGTTGGTGTAGGAGCATTAACATTCTCTTCATTGTCTTCCTCCTCCATTTCCTGCACAAAAGAGTTAGAAACATTTTTGTCCTTGGTTTGAGGTGGTGGAAGCTCCTTTCCGCTTCTTGTGGTTATAGCATTCACATGCTCATTTCTCGCGGGTGGTGGTTGGTAAGGTTTGGAACCGCTAGAGGGTGAAGGTTGTGGTCTCGGGTTTTGTTGTGTATTACTCGGTAAGCCACCGGTTGGCCTACTACTTTGCCCCTCGGATAACCTCTCCATTTTCCGCTCCAAATCTTGAATTGAAGCTTGTTGATTCTTTTGCCCTTGTTCCATGCTCAACCGAATATTTGTCATTTGAGTTTTCATTCTCTCGGTGGCGGTTTCTTGCTTTGACATAAACTCCTTCATCATTTGTTCCATTGGAGTCAATGTTGGTTCTTGTTTTTGAACCGGTGGTTGTTGTTGCTCTCTAGATGGGCTTTGGTGTCGATTTTGGTTGTAAGGTTGGTTTTGGGATTGGTTTTGATTATATGATTGGTTTTGAGATTGGTTGGAGTTTTGGTTGTAAGGTTGGTTAGGTCTAGAAAATCGGATTTGGTTTTGGTTTTGGTTTTGGTTATAGCCTCCGCCTTGGTAACCTCCCAAATTTCGGTTTTGATAACCCCTTCGTTGGTAGTTTCCGCTATGATAATTACCTTGTTGAAGAAAGTTAACACCTTCCTCGCCTCCTACCATTGGCAAATCGTCTTGTGCACAATTAGCCGTGGCATGATTTCCGCCACAATTACCGCAACCATCTCTAAGCTCTTTGATTTCACCTTTGATAGTCTTGAATTGTGCATCAAACTTAGAAGATAAAGCCTTGATTTCTTTCATCATGGCCGAGTCATTGGAGCTTCCACTCCCGCTACTAGTACCCTCGGCGAATGCAACATGCTTTTTAATCGGTTTTCCTCCTTTATCCTTAGCCCAATTTAAGCTTTGGATAACCTTGTCTTCAAGAAGCTTCCATGCTTCATTCGGTGTCTTGTAGAGGAATTGACCTCCTCCCGAGGCATCAAGAATACTTGCCGAATCCAAGTTAAGACCATTGTTGAATAACCCAATGATTTCTCTCTTCTTCAAATCGTGACCATGGCAATTCCTCAACATTTCTTTCATCCGACACCATGCCTCTACCAAAGTTTCGCCTTCTTGTTGTTTGAAAGCTCTAATCTCATTCAAAAGTCTTTCGGCCAAAGCCGGAGGATAAAATCGTCTAACGAATGCTTCCCTCATCTCATCCCAAGTAGTGATGGTGTTTGGTTCCAATTCTTGATACCAAATCTTTGCCTCACCACAAAGTGACATAGGAAAAGTCCGTAGGCGAATCACTTCATCCATATTTGCCCCATACTTGAAATAGCTCCCGATTTCAAGAAAGCTAGCAATGTGTTGGTGTGGATCAACCCGCACCCTTCCGTCGAATTGTTTATCTCTAATGAGTTGCATATGATGCCCCTTCAAAGAGAAATTATCATTTTCAATATCTTGAACCCGTATGGCCGCCTCGGGTGTCGGTGCTACGGTTCTCGTCCGTGAGAACATAGGAGTATCATCCTCATCCGCCATCTCTTCTTCACCTTCGGAAGGTGTTGAAAGTTCTTCTTCGGGTGATGGAATTTCCTCCACAAAAGTTTCTTCCACCTCAATGGTGTTTCCCCAAGATGTATCGGTATCCGTTTGACTACTAGATGATTCCGATGATCTTTGCTTTGGTTTCCTCCTTCGTTTACTCTTTTTGGTCTTCTCCGGATTGGACAAAGGACTTAGAAGCTCTTTACCGGAGCTCCTTGTGTTCATCCACCACCAAATCACACCTGAAAGTACACAAACGATAAAACCATAAACGTACCGGCGCAATACAAACAAAGGTAACTTTCCAAGAATAAATTCTAGAAAGGATCAATTAATCACACTTAAATCAATTTCACAAATCAAGTTCCCCGGCAGCGGCGCCAAAAACTTGATGTGATGAATCCAGTTATAAAATTATCGTTGAAAAGTGAACAAGAAAGTACCGATCTAGACCAAAACACAACCGGGCAGTGGACCCTATCGTGTAGTAGTATAGTTTGGTAAGTTCGGGTTCGAACACAGGGAACTAAATTGGATGATCAATAGAAGTGTGAGCAATTTAAAAAGAGAAAATAAAATGTGGTTGGTTTGTGTGACCGAATTGTCACGTTGCTTAAAACTACAATCTTTGATTAATCTAGGCAGGTGGACTCTGAAGAGTCAAAGTGATTGATTGGAAACTTTCAAATATTAAAAACAATGCTTGCTTGGACTATTTCACTAGTGATTTCGGGGTGTAGAATTATAACCGGTTAAAACATATGCTAAATGGTAACATTCATCAAACCTAAGCTCAAAGTTCTCTGAGTTCTAAAGTTCAACTTCAATTGACAAACCTATGATTTAATCAAGTAACAGACGTTCACCATAGTTACAAACTTACACAACTTAGCTAAATCATTTAACACATTCCAAAATTACATTCGCAATTTTGATCAATCATTCATAGACAAACAATTAATAGCAATTTACTAGGTTGAAAACGTTCGCTATATCAATTAGTAAATCACCAAATGGTTAAATTCTTAAGATAAAGCTCTGTTGGCGCCCGATCAGGTCGGTGTCGTTAAACGATTACTAACCGGGCACCAGCAGTGGGTTGTTTTATATTTGTAATTGGCCTAAGTTTTCCTAATGATGCTAATCCTAAGGGTAAGCAAGTGGTAGGTATGACCTAGAGTCGTTCTTCAAACCGACTGAATTGAAACTAAGGCGTGGCAGATGAGGGCTTTCAAACTAGTGAAGGGTTTATAAAATAGTGGAGGAGTTTTGGTTTTTATATTAACTAACTTAGGCAAGTAAATAAATAAAAGCGAAATAAAAGTAAAAGATAAAGCAGATAAAATAAAGATAGTGTTTGCTGAGACTTCGTTAATTAAGTTATGGGATGATATTTGGAGAAACTATTTTGAAAGATATTAGTTAATTATCATTCTTGAATACTTGCATGTAAACACTAGATTCCCTACTAATTAAAATCCCATTAGCATGTCACACCGGGAGCTAGGTTATGGTAACATTACAAAGTATTTTGAATAATAAGCAAAATCTTAATTAAGGTTTAATAATACTTTCATATGAACGGGAACAAAATCTTAAGGTACTAGACATTACTGAATCATATAACGATTCCTCGTCATCCTAACAGATTCATGTATTTAAAACAGTTCATTTATGACTTTAAACCAGCCCTTGCTTAAGACTACCCAATAAATCCCCTAATTATCCACAACGTTCCTCACTTTAAGTGGTTCCACCGCTTCAAACCTTGGGCCATGTCTTGTCCTACGATAATACCCCATGTAGCCTTGCGGTTCCATAGTTTCATACCTTTGACAAATTGTATTGACACAAATGACTGACTACCTTTTAATTGGACGTCGTAAAAAGGTGTTGTAATCACGTTTATTGGTGGAAAGGCGATAGATTAATTTAAAGTTTAAAAGTCTATTTAGAAAGGTTAATTAAACTAGGTTTCTCATTTTATATATATTAGTCCGTAATATAACTACCTTCGGTCGTTACGCAGCTTCCACGTATTTGTACTACACCTAAAGTGTTTCCAACGCTATACTGAGTAACAGTCGAATAGGGGCCATCATATTACTTCATAATATTATACCGTTTCGTAATATGACTACCTTCAGTCGTTCCTCGACTTCCATACATTTGTACTCCACCTTGAAGTGTTTCCAGTACTATATCGAGTAACAGTCGAATAGGGGCCGTCATATTACTTTACGATAATCAAGACCATTTATATTTTACTACTATGATGATCCTAAGGCAACAATCAAACAAGAACATGCAATAAGACGATCAAAGTAATATTACCGATCTTTAATATGCAATTATAAATCATCCCATAATTAACTAACTACATCGCAAACAAACACAATAAGTATACTACTCTCTAATCATGGCAATAACTAAATCTAGCATAATCAATATAAACGTAATTAATTAAGATAGATAAGGATAGAAATAACCGAGATTAAATGCGAGAGAATAGACTTGAATTAATTGACACAATTCTGAGCATACACCGAAGATTACAATGCGTTCCGCACTTTCCTTCTACTTCTAATGAAACTCCTAAACTAGTTTAAATACTAGTAAAAACCTAATCTAAAGAAATAATGTAGAGTGAGAAAGTTGGAGCTTAATTCTAGAGTGAGAGAAAATAAGCTAGGAAGGTGTGTTTTGCAAATGGAACCCAAGCCCTCTATTTATAGGTGAGTTTAGGCTCACATTAGCATCAAGAGGTGCACATTAGAAAATTTCCAAAAATGGCGTGTACCACACGAAAAGTAGGCGCATCGGGTACCGTACAACGCGAAAAGGAGGCGCACCAGGTACGGGTTTTAACCAAAAAAGGAAAGCGAGACGGGGGGTGGCCAGCCGGCGGCGGCACTGTAGCAGCCGGCGGCGGCCGGCGGCTACCCGCCCCGTTTCGCTTCGTTTCTTGATTCGTGCGTATTTTCTTCGTTATGCGTCCGTTTGCGTCGATTCTTTTTTGTTGGATTCGTAATTCAAAAACGAAGATTTTGATATAAAATAGGCCCTGAGATGAGGTCCCTAGCTCCAGATATTGCGTGCGAATCATTTGGATCTTCCGGCGGGCGCGAAATCTTCATTTTTCACCCGTTTTGGTTGATTCTTCTTCTGTTGGATTCGTATTTTGAAAACGAACATCTTGAAAATAGTGGATGTTGGTGGAGGGCACTTTGGTCTTGAAATCTCGTTTTGATGCCTTGAATCTTCAAACGTGTGTGGAATCTTCGTTTTTCATCCGTTTTGCTTGATTTTTATCGTGCAACCTCGTTTTGACCATCTTAGCATAATGTTACTGATTTGAACCATATTTGAGTTCAAAATGCCAAGAATCGTTCTAGAATGAGAGAGATATCGGTAGTAAAAACGTGACTTTTTACGCTATATCAAGTATCCCACACTTAGAACTTTGCTTGTCCTCAAGCAAACTAACATTCAACAGAGATAAAAATAAGCAGATAATGAAATATTTTAAGGCGGAACGTTTTACTAAGGGGGTTTTGGAAAAGTAAAATACTTGTTCTTTAAAAAAAAGAAAGATTGTAATCTTTAGGAGCATGCTTGTGATCTTTGATCTTGGATACATGACTAGGCGATCCTCTCAAGGTGGTCACTCAAATCACTCAAAGTGTTTAGGGTTTCCTATTCTATTATATCAATCGCTCAGAATGCCAGTCATGTATCATTTATCGTCATAGGCTTGATCGAGTATCAAATCGTTACCTTTTAGGTGAGCGCGAAGTCGATCTAGCCACAATCATTCTAAGGGAGGTGATGTAGGGTTTGTGGAGTGGAGTGCTGGTGGTATGAGAGGGGGTTGTGTTGGTTTTTCATAGGTTTTCTTTTTTGTGAAGCGGAAAGCTGAAATTTTTGAATTTTCGGGAGATTTGACGCCTTTTTCTTTTGGGAGGAGTCTTTTTTCTCCATTTGACTTTCTTTTCTTCAAATTTTCTAAGATATTTTTTTTCGACGTCATATCCTTAATACTTCTCTTTTTTCATCTTTGGAACTTTCTATGAAGTTTGAGGGATGCTTTTGAGTAGGTAAAGGGGGTAACGTACTTATTTTTGGGTGTATGGATGGGTTCAAGAATGATGTGATTCGATCTCCTTTTTGATTCACCAGTTCGGATTCGAAATGCATAGCAAGAGCAAGTTCTGATTCTAAATGCATACATCGGCACACTCAAGAATCGAAAAAGTGAAGCATTAAAAGTGAATGCTTTTCATATGGCTCAAGATACCTCACGAATCGAAAGTTGGGTTGTTGTGTGCTTAGTCATGCGATGCTCTTTATGGGATTACTAAACTTGTTTTTCAAAAGAATTTGTATTTTATTTTTCCTTCTTCCCCAAAGTAAATCATTCTTTGTTTAAAATTTTTCATTTTCAACATATTTTTAACTCAATTTTGAAAAATTTTGTTTACTTTTATGGAGAAGCAAGGTCTTATAAAGAGCAACGATTTTAGAATCAAGCATATACCAATATCCATTTAACAGTAGTGCAACTACTGCTATCCCACACTTAAAGGAACATCGTCCTCGATGTTATGCTAAGCTCTGAATGGGGTAAAATCCCACACTTAGGGTTTTAAACATCTAAGTTGCGTTCTTTCAGTGTGTGTTGGGTTTGAATCCCACACTTAGTGATAAGCATAATGGATATGGTATATTTAAAATGAATGAAAGAGACGGTTTAGAAGTACTCCCTGGTTGTTGCAGTTCCTTTGTGTGCATTTTCCGGATTCCGTCTTTCTTGGTGCATTATTGATCAAGTCTTCTTGTGATTGGTCTCGTAGGTGTGAACACGTTGGATATACTTTCTTTGATGCGCGGCGTCAAAGACTTGATGCGTCAGACAGAAACTTGTTCGTATATCCAAGTGTGAAAGATAGTCGGAAACTTCATCACTTCTTGGAATGTAAAATTGCAGAAATGTAAAACACGGGTTGCCTCCCGAGAAGCGCTCTTTTAAATTCGAGAGCTCGACTTCTTTTCTCCTAGCTAGATGGAGATGGATGCATCCATGGGATCCCCTTTGTTGATGTTGTGGGCCCTAGGTTGCGGAAAAGTGTATCGAGGTGGATAGATTCTCATGAAATGATTGATTATTGTCGTAATCAATTCGAGTGGACTATCTCTCGATGTTGCCTTGTAGTTCAGAAGATGCTCTGAAGTTGTCCTCTCAAGTCCTTGAAGTCCGAAGGTGATGTAGTCGACTGCTTTAGTGACAGTCCCATTAGGGTCGGTCATGGTGGTTGTGTCTGTCTTAACAACCTCTCTTGACGGTGGGTTTTGCCAGAGAGAGCATACAAACGCTAAGAATTGCAGTTTTATGCCTTCATAGTTCTCGGTCTTGGGGTCTCCGTTGAATCTTCTGATGGACGTGCACAGGTCCTCTATTTGCCGGTGCTGATGGTTGTTAAATGGAAAGTCGGATTCTGAGAAAACTAGAATAAGCTGACGAAGTATCTCCTTGCATCCTGAGTAGAATATGAACTTTCTTCTGGAGTTACTTTTCCGTTGTTGAATCTCCCTTAGATGGATCGTAACAGAAGTAGCGATATCAAGTGGTGATTCATATGTAATCCTAAAGGGTCGTTCGCGCCTTGATTCCTCCCAAACGAGATCACTAAGTTCTTCAATCATTGACTCAATTTGTTTTTCCATAGTGGAGTTGATAACCATAGATCCGCTTTCCTTGCAGCTGAGGTGATCTTCTCTACTTAGCAAGTTAAGCAATGATGTGAGGTCATTCATCATTGAAATGTCGGCACGACTGCTCGGATGTCCAGTAGTCTCTTTCATATGCGCTCTAACGGATCCTAACATCTCCCATTGTGTTGAGGTGAATGGGATGTTAGATCTTTTAAAGGCATTGTAGATCTGTGACAACCGTCAATTTAGGACTAGAATTTAGTGCCTAATCAAGTTTTAATACATGTAATTAGTTATGTGTTAGGCTAATTAATGTATCAATTATCATATATATTGTTGAATATATATCTACACAATTATGCGGTTTATTTAAATCGTACGAGTTTCAAATCGAATGAATTTCGATACAATAAATACGGACGTTGGTGAATAATTTTATTAAGAAATACAAATATTATCTAATAACTCAATTTTATTCAGAATCTCATTTATTGTAATATTTCGTATCCAAGTTTTATTACACAATTAATGTATACGAGATTAAAAATACAAACGCGCAAACAAATAAAACGAATTTCCCTTTTAAATATCATAAATAGATAACTGGTAAAGATTTTACAATAAAATATTTTATAATAATTTATAATTTAAAATGGAAAATTTAAACGAATAAAATAAATATTAAAGTTAAATGACTGAGAAAACGAACACCACGCGGAGCACGGGATGGAGACTGCGAGGTGAGGCTTTCACCTACACCCCACCTCTCCTTCATTCTTTCTTTCATTTTCATTCTCCAAAAACACACACACACCAAAAACACTCTCACCAAATTCATACAAAATTTCGAAATCATCAAATCCGACAACAAAACTTACATTTTCGGAACCACCATCAAGTGAGGAACAAGATTAACAAAAGCTCTACCATCGTTTTCGGCCTCCATCTTCTTCGATTTGCATTTGTAAGGAAATTTTTAAAAACTTAGATTTGTTTAGTTTTATGTAATATTTTGATGTTTTGATGTTTACACAACTTATATATGTCCATTACAAAGATTAGAACACAGTTTTATAGCTTAAAAACGAGTTTAAATTGAGTTTTGGCCGGAAAAATCGCGAACAGCCGGACTTTCTGGGCTGGTGTTCATCCATGCGACACAAGCCTTGTGTCGCATGTTGTGTCGTATTTTGCCCTTTATGTCGCACCTTGTGTCGTATAAATCCTTTAGTGTCGTAACTCATGCGACACAATATTGTGTCGCACTCTATGTCGCAAACTATGTCGTACTTCTATACGACACAACCACTATATCGCTATTAAATTAGCATTTCGTATTCGATGCGACACAGTCCCTGTGTCGTATCCTTGTGTCGCATGACGTCTGCGACAAAACCATTGTGTCGCATGTCAAATCTTTGTGTCGCATGTTGTGTCGCAAAACACTAAAAAACCAGAATTTTGAAGTCAAAGTTACTGTTAAAAAAAAAAGTCAAATTTACTGTAGCAGTACTGTAGCAAAGTCAACATTTTAGAATTTTTATTATTTCAACTAAATCACCAACGGGCCGTACACGTTTTCAAAACTTACAAAACAGATTATTCAATCAACCAAGTCGTAGTAACTTGGATAATTTAGTCAATCAAGTCGTAGTAACTTGAAACAAAACAATTAATCAACCAAATCGTAGTAATTTGGACATATATAATTAAATAACAACTACAAAGGTAGTCTTTCGAGATACCGGTACAATTAATAACAATCAAGTGTCGTGGACACATTCAGGTTTCAAGTCTTTGGACATCAACTCACAGCTAATTACTTCAAGTTTATTAACTTAAACACTCCAAGACTCAGGTGAGTTTCATAGCCCCATTTTCACTGCTTTACAACTAGGGGTGTGATATTACTACTCGATTTTGTTTTACAAGTAGAACGTAAGTGCCAAACTTCAAATACTACATGAGTTTCAAGCTAATCAATTTAAAGTCCTCCATAAGCATAGTCTCTAATATTTTAGCGTGAATGTTAGTATATGATATCATATGGGATTGACAATCCTCATCCGGGTTAGCACGCACTAACCGGTCAAACGGATGTATTAGCATTTGGGAAGACGAGTGTTGATTAGGCACTCGTAGGAGGCATTTCAAGTTAGGTTTCCTTAAGTGGGCCTGACAAATCAAGTTAAGCTCAGACTATGTGCTCATGGACAGTATAACTTTTATTTTGCTTAATTGCATTTTAAATTCAATATAAATCTTGCGGTTCTGACAGCTATACATTGACATACAAACCTGTGAGCTCACCAGCGTTTTCGCTGACCCATTTTAGTATTTATCACAGGTACCCGGCAGTAGGTTGGCTGCACAAGCAAGAAATATTAGCTCGAGTCAGCATACATACAACTAGAGATTGGACTGCATTATTATGTTTTGTAAAAGTAATTATGCTATGTAATCTCTCAATTTCAGGAATCGAGCTAATGTAACTATATTTTGATGTAAACATTTACTTTATCTATACAAGTTTAAAACGACGCATATAGTGGTCGTTCATTATATCTTATGTGCTTTGTATATTGATTAGTGACACCCAAATCAAGCTTCCGCAAATCATTAAATTTGGGGGTGTCACAAGATCTTAGCGTAAGTCCGTTTCTGTTGTAGACAGAATTGCAGTTCAGCAGGGGAACGAGCAAGCATGTTGACTACGCCGCTCATTCCTCCTACTACTTTGTCAAATCTTTGGATGAATTCTTTGAGCACTTTGTGTTCTATGATGGTTTGCGGTTGGTATCTTGTGCGTTTGGAATATTCCTCCAGTGTTTCTCTTCTCGTGGGATGATTGTGGTTACTTCCCGCCATTTCTTCCGTGGTAAATGGATTAGTTGGCGGTGTGCTTCTTTTGTTTTCTTCTTCAATCTTTATCTTCCCAATTTCTTTCATCGTTGGTTTGTTTGCTGATGGAGATGCATTTTTCATTTCTTGTGCTATTCGTCGGAGGTCAATCGGGAAATATGGCGTGATTGCCATTTCCTTGCTAGATTTACTTTCACTTGTTGACTCTGCAGTTTCTTCGTCTTTGGCGGTCTTCATGGAGATCATGTACATATCGGCTTGGTCTCCAGCGTTAGGATTGTCGATATGGAAAGTGATGGTTTCTCCCTGAGATTGCAAACTGATGGTTTATGCGAAGACGTTAATTATTGCCTTGGCAGTATTCATGAAAGGTCTTCCTAGTATGATTGGGATGTGTACGTCTTCCTGCATATCCATTACTACAAAATCTGCTGGGTAAAGAAATTTGTCAATCCTAACTAAAACATTTTCAGCTATTCCCCTAGGGTATTTGACTGAGTGGTCAGCAAGCTGTATGGTCATTTTGGTAGGTCGAAGATTTTCTAACTCAAGCCTCTTGAAGAGCGAGTATGGCATAAGATTAACACTAGCTCCTAAATCGGCAAGAGAACAGATGATGCCTGAATTGTAAATGGAACATGGAAGAGTAAAAGTCCGGTGTCTCCGAGTTTTTCATGAATGATATTTTTCAAGATAGCTGAACATTCCTCGTTCAGTGGGACATTGGGTACTTCGGGTACCTTATCCTTGGTTGTAAGAAGTTTTATGAAGTACTTTTTGGAGTGAACTTCATATTTGTCCCTAACCTTGGATCTAGTACGAACCGAGTCACTCAATCGTTTGCGGAATCAACGATTAAGTTATACACTAAACACACGAACAATCAATACGCAATGAATATCAAACGAAACGTATTATATTGTATTATAATCGGTCAGATTACAGAGATTTCGACTAATTGCATTTAGGGTTTCGTCAACCCTAAAACAGAAAACATAAAACGAATTTATACAAAATCTGGCACCTGCGACGTCGCACGCTACGTCGCAGGCCCAAGCCCATGCGACGTAGACTACGTCGCAGGCCCAAAACCTGACGTCGCACCTGCGACGTTGCACGCTACGTCGCAGGAGTCAGGAACACTAATTCTAATTACAAACTACGAGCTAGACCAACTGACAGACACTAAACATGTACTAACAAACTCCCCCGTGTCTTCAGCTTGGTCTTCAAAAATCTTCTTTAAACCCAGCCCACAGGAAATTGACCATCGGCATGAATTCCATTAGCTACGCAAACAGTAACAACATTGTAAAACTGCTGTGCTAAACGTCTGTTGAATTCATTCTTCTGACCAACACGAATCCGATTATCATAGAGTTTTCTTAAATCTTTTTCATGAAAATTAATCAAACTCATCGGATCATACAGTCTAAACGTTGCTTGCCTCAAATTCCATATACCTCCAACTTCTGGCCACGGTTCAGAATCTGGAACGAAAGTAATTACCGCTTCGCCAGTCTGTGGATCAAGTTCCCATTTTACAAGTCTTCTCAGAAAATAATAAGGAACTGATTCCAGAGGTATCTCAGTCAAACAGTTAGCAGGCGAATAGTGAACTTTAACCAAAGGCTTCCTGGTGACTGGATCAATCTTCTTTTTCCACGTATACCGAGTTCCCAACGTCGGTTTCAATTTCGAATATGTCTTCGATAACACTTCCCGACGTAAATTTCTCTGAATGAACTCAGCATAATCATTCTCGAAAGGATTAATCAATTTAAGCTGAGCTAATCGATTAATCTCTCCTTTTGGCAACGTGCTCAATCTATCAAAACGCATTCTGAAGTACTGAACTCCATCTTCTCTCTTAATCATAAACAGATTCCTCTGACACTTCCAGCTTTTAATAACACCGGTATAATTTCGACTAACCCGGTACACTTGACATTTAACTGGAATAGGAACTAGATTTCATCCCTTAGGCCACCATTTCTTGTTTCTCTCTCTCTTTTCTTCAGCAGTTAATTTCTTCGCTGCTGAGTCCGGTGCCTGTGTCTCTGAAGCTGGAGTTGCAGCAGAACTTGATTCTCCATGTTGAGCTTTATCAGGACTCTCGTCTTCACTTGAATCAGATTCAATAATTGGTGCACCATCATAAGCTTCCCCAGATTGTGCATCATCATACGTTTCATCTGCATTCAACTGCTCTTCTTCAATCGAAACATCCTCATTCATCTCAAAAACATTCTCTGTTTCTTCCTCAGAGCCAACTCCACTGGCCATCCTCTGAATAAATGATAAGTCAGCGAATGAGTAGTCAACTGCCAGCGGTCTCGGTTGCCCTGGAATATCATCAACACAAAAATAATCCAAACGAGAAATATTTTCATTAACATTTTCAATTACAGGGTTGGGATTTACAGACGCAGGTTCACTTGACTCTAAAGTGGGTATCCCAGACCCATACTCCCCCGAGGCAAGTAACCTGCCTTCCAAAACATTAACCCTAAGCTTCGTATCCTCAAGCTCCTTAGATTGAACCTCGATCAACGCAGCTTGTTCATCAATCTTCTCGTCCTGAGCCTCCAGCTTTTGTTTCATCTGCTGCATATCTTCCATAATCTTTTGCATGAAAGCTGGAGTCGGTTGAATCTGAAAATCAGGTTGCAGCTGTGGATTGACTGGAGCTCGTGTTGACGAAGAGCGACGAACACGACGACGAGGACGATAAGTTTCATCAGCAGAATCATCACCATCTCGTGTACGTTTCCCAGTATCCCTTGGAGGTACATACTTGCGTCCTGCCCGGATCCGACGCTGAATTCTTAGATATCTGAATGAATCGGAAAGCCTGATACGTTCCATCTCAGAGGGATGCGGAACAGTACCATCCGAATGCTCAGGCGTCGGACCCCCATCCTGAGGACCTACATTGGCCGGTTCTTATGAATCAGAACTCTCGACCGTGTCGTGAGATGCTGGATTGTCCGAATCCACATGCCCGAACTGCTCGATGTTCTCCAATAGAGCATCTACATTCTCCCCCGCAGGTTGAACTGGAATGTTCACAAGCGGTTGCTGCTGCTGCTGAGGTACTGGAATATCCATATACTGAGGATCTGGAGGCGGTACATAATTTTCATCCACAATAGCACCGAATGAGGGAACATCCCTTGGTGCCTCGACCCCTTTCTCATACCCTGCACAAATAGTGAAAATCCGACTCATCATCGGGGAAATCTTGAGCGGCTGATCGATATCACCCTGTGCCTGAAGATCCGGATGATGACGATTGATGTGCAACTGTACAAATCTCGGATATAAAATCCATTTCTGATCCCCGGCATTCGCATTATCAACCATAGCCTTGAAGATAAATCCCGAGAAGTTGAACGGCTTGTTGTATACCAACGCTAACATAGCAGAAGCCAGACTTCGGCTCATCCCATCCGTTCCACCTTTCCTATTCCCCAAGCAAACAATAATCACATGCATTAAATATCTCCACACGCGTGTGAGATTCGCTTTTCGATACTGATCAGAGGGAATCCCGGGATATCCTATCCGTTGCATAGCTCCAGTAACAAAAATATGATCAAAACCGATAGGCATATCCGGTTGATCATTCAGCTGTAAAAGTTCCCGAATACTCTGTTCTGTAATAGTGATCTCCGTACCCAGAACGGTAGAGACCAATCGTCTAACGTCGTTATCAGTAACAACAGTCGCATTTCTCCAAAAAGGGTTGATCAGATTTCCAAACGCCATAGTGTTATCGGAAATGGCGTGGAATACCCTTGAACGTCTCAAAAACGCGATCATCTGACGATACGGTGCAGCTTTATCAGAAGTGTCAGTAAGGTACGCAGCCGTATTGTGACGAGCTTCGAAAATCAAAGCCATATCTGCAAGAATAGAAACAGATTGCAACTCGAAAAAGGTTAGCAAAAATGTTACATTTTTAAGAAAAACCTTTGTAAACTTCCTGGAACTAGCGACGTAGCCACTTACGTCGCATAAACACAGAGCGACGTAGAACTGTACGTCGCCTAAAATCAGAATAAATTGAAAAGCGACGTAAGGCTTGACGTCGCAGAAAATTCGAGCGACGTCAAGAGGGACGTCGCATTTTGCAATTTATTGTGAATTTAATCACTTTATTTAAAATAGCGACGTAGAGGAGTACGTCGCATCGGACGTCGCAGTGAAAGCGACGTAGGGAAGGGCGACGTAGGAAATTAATAATAATTAATTAAAGCGACGTAGGCTACGACGTCGCAGCGTACGTCGCACTGACGAACAGGCGTCCCCAACCCAGAAACCCTAACCTTCGATTTTAGGGGTTTTCAAAATCAAATGCACTACAAGGTGCGGCTAACGATGGTGATCACGAAAACATAAGTTATAATAGTTACAACATCCAATTAACCATCGAATTTAACCCAAAACCGAAACCCTTTTAACCCGTATCACATATATAGCAATTAAACGTAATATACACGGTGAAAAATGGTAAAATCGGTACCTAAGTGTGCGGAATAACGAGTAGATCAAAAGTACGTAAGTGAATCGGAATGAAAACGGCTACAAATCACGAAAAATGCTCGAAAATTGCTACGTCGCAAATCGCCAATGCTACGTCGCAGGGTACGTCGCACGTGAATAGTGAATAGTGTGACATGTTATGTCGCAGTTGAGACTATATATAGTCTAACCCTACATGCGACGTAGACTGGGACGTCGCAGACGACGTAGAGTGTGACGTCGCATATAACATTTTTGATCCAATTTTGAATTTTTCAAACCGTTTACTCGTTATTTTAGCAAATAATTTCAAAATAACTCGTGACTTTGGAAAAATAACTCAGAATAAAAATAAAGCATAAAACAAAAAAATCTTTTTGGTATTTTCTTTAATTTTACAAAAAGTAAAAATGAACAAAATAAAAATACTAACACTCTATTTTTGGTGACGG
The DNA here is from genome assembly GCA_949592205.1 of Helichrysum umbraculigerum. Classification (NCBI taxonomy): domain Eukaryota; kingdom Viridiplantae; phylum Streptophyta; class Magnoliopsida; order Asterales; family Asteraceae; genus Helichrysum; species Helichrysum umbraculigerum. Next base: position 32,063,708 of record CATIUR010000006.1, read on the forward strand.
ATTTGAGTTGTCTGATTAGGGATCATATCGGAATAACATGCATTTATTAGGAATTGTAAGTGTTATTTCGATCATCAGTATATTTGTCCACTTTAAATTTACGTGGCACATTTAAAACACCTGTTATAAAAATTATTTCAAAACGATTATTGGTATTGTTTGTCCACCTAAACACGTTACATCCATGTCTGTGAGTTAACATTTTATTGTTAATATGAATATTTCTCCGTGGTCCCCACCATAGATATACCCCTATAACTTAGACATGAACATAGTTTCTAAATTTAGAAAGAATATAAGAGAATCAATTTTAAGAATCAAGCCAGCGGTGACAGGTCTGTACTTGCGTACAACAGAGCAACATAACTTGATTCAGGTGTAAGCAAAACCAAACGCAGTCAAACCAAAATTGAGTGGCGACCTTGTTTAGTACCTTAAATTTAAGACGTTGCAAGTACTTTGACTCACGTTTGCTTAGTTTTAAGAGTAAGCTGAATTGAGACCAGGTCTGCACTTACGTACAACAGAGGAAACAATCAGCATACTCCCCCAAAAGATCTCAGATATACGATCCAAAAATAGAAGTATGTCAAGCTATGCTAAGGAATTAAGACTTAGCGTCGTACATCACAAGGTGTTTACCACATGATCATAGACATGTATTTAAATGACTTCTTAATATCTCAGAGACCGGTGTGTACCATGCCTACCAATACATCGTATGATGAAGATAATTTAGATAAAAACTGTTTTAAGTGTGTCAGATAAACCTACTGACACATCCAAGATAAATCTTAAAATTCCATTTTGTGCATGTCACCCGATGTACTATCATATCCCAAGTTGTTTACAGACACAACTTCAACGTCTATTTTAAAAATGTAGCAACCTTGCGTTTTCTTTAATACTAAAGAGTATAAAGAGTGGCTGTTGCGATTTTTTTTTTTTTTTTTTTTAAATTGACTTTAAAAACTTAAAAATCCAAGTCACAAATCATTTCTTTGACTGAAAGAACCTTAAACCTATCAGATTGACCAGTTCTATAAAACGTGATCGCAAAAAGGCTTTTGTGAAAAGGTCCGCACACTGCTTAAGGGTATCTATATGTACGACATCTATAAGGTGTTTCTCAAAGCAATCCCGTATGAAGTGGAACCTAAGTTCAATATGTTTGGTCTTAGAGTGCTGTACGGGATTGTGTATTATAGATATAGCAGCTGTATTATCAATGTAAATAGGAGTCATAGAGAGATTGAACCCGTAATCACGCAGCTGATGCTGAATCCAGAGAACTTGAGAACAGCAACTTGCAGCAGCAACATACTCGGCTTCAGCTGTTGAAATAGCAACCGCAGTCTGCTTTTTGCACTGCCAAGAAACTAAGCGCGATCCAAGGAACTGACATCCTCCAGTAGTTGACTTCATATCTATCTTGCAGCCACCAAGATCCGAATCCGAATAGGCAGTTAACTCGAAGTTTTTCTCGTTTGAATACCATAGACCCAGAGATGGCCTAAAAGCGAGATATCCAAAAATACGTTTTACTGCCTTCATATGAGACACCTTCGGATTTGCTTGAAATCGTGAGCAGAGAGAAACAGCAAACACTATATCTGGTCTTGAGGCAGTCAGGTACATGAGAGAGCCTATCATTGAGCGATAGTCTTTCTCCTTGCAATCTCCATCGTCCTCATTAGGTCCAAGATTGTGTCTTGCTTCAATTGGAGTGCCGTAGTGTTTACAGTTGAGCAATTCATATCGCTTTAACATGTCAGTGACATATTTTGACTGGTGGATATAAATTCCATTGTCAGATTGCTCAACCTGTAGTCCCAGAAAGAACGTAAGTTCCCCCATAGCACTCATTTCAAACTCAGATTTCATCAGTCTTTCAAAATCCTTGCACAACTGATCATTAGTTGATCCAAAGATTATGTCGTCCACATAGACCTGCACAAGTAACAAATCCGCTCCTTCCCGTTTGATGAAAAGCGTGCTATCAATCTGTCCTCTGTCAAAACCATTCTTCAGCAAGTACTTGGCAAGTCGCTCATACCAAAGTCGAGGAGATTGATGAAGACCATACAAAGCTTTCTTCAGTTTGCAAACATGATTAGGATGCTTTGGGTCTTCAAAACCAGGAGGCTGACACACATAAATCACTGCGTCGACATCTCCGTATAGAAAAGCACACTTTACGTCAAGTTGATACACGCGGAATCCTTTAAATGAAGCATAGGCTAGAAAAATCCGAATAGATTCCAAACGAGCAACAGGAGCGAAAACTTCATCATAGTCAATACCTTCTAATTGACTATATCCTTGAACTACTAGACGGGCTTTATTTCGAATAACAGCCCCACGATCATCCATTTTGTTACGGAAAACCCAACGAGTACCCGTCAAGTGAGCACCCTTGGGTAGAGGAACAATTTCCCAAACATTCATCTTATTTATTTGTTGTAGTTCCTCCTGCATAGCCTCGACCCAAGATGGATCTTTTAAGGCTTGTTCAACCTTTTTAGGTTCAATTTGAGACAAATGACATGAATCGATATGAGCAATAAGTCCCAAAAGCTGCTGAGCTGAAGTCTGCTTTGCTTGCTGTCGTGTTTGAACAGATGCATGAGGATCACCAATGATATTATCAATGGGGTGATCCTTATGTATACGAGTTTCTGGTATGGCTCCTGGCACAAGATCCACACCCAGATTGTTCAAATCTCCCTCAGTTTCAGGAGTAGCAGCAGACTCAGGAGAGGCTAACTCTTCTTCTTCTCCTTCATCTTCACGAGAAAATAAGTGAGAGTAGGCCATTGTTTCCTCCATTTCATCTTCTTCTTGAGGTTCCTCTAAAGGAGGCATGTTTGGATCATATGGAAGCTCCTTTGTGTAGGTATAAACTGTTTTAGAAGGAGCAGCCGAAGATGATGGAGTAGGAGATGGTGTTGATGGTGGTGATTTGGTAGTTGTTTGTGGTTGTGTGGGTGGTTGTGTGGGTGGTTGTGTGGGTGGTGGTGAAGGTGTAGGTGTAGTTTGTGGAGGTGTAGGATTAGTCGGTGGAGGTGCGGGTGTTGCATTGGGATTTGGGTTGGATGGTTTATTATTAACAGGTGTATCTTGAGTAAGATCAAGCTCATGAAGTGTAGAAACCAATTCTTCCGTTTCATCTTCTTCCGGAATATTGAAAGAGTTGAAGAGGTTTCCATAGTTGAAAAACCAATCCGGACCTGTTCCTTGAGGAGGTTCCGTATACCTTAAACATTTCACTTCAAAATGCTCCTCTATCTGATTCGATGATTTGTTAAAGACTCTTTTGTTCGGAGAGTTGACTGAATATCCAAGAAAAATCCCTTCAACAGCCTTATCACCAAACTTAGAGACCTTATCTTTTGTTATCATGATCAGGCATGGACACCCAAATGGTTCTAGGAACTGCAGATTTGGCTTACGGTTATTGAAAAGTTCATAACACGTTTTGTTCCTTTTCTTAACCGTGAGTACTCTGTTGAGAACATAACAGGCAGTATTAACTGCCTCAGCCCAGAAGATAATTGGTAACTTGGAGTCAGCTAACATAGTCCGAGCTGTCTCGATGATTGTCCTGTTCTTTCTTTCTGCAACTCCATTCTGTTGTGGAGTCCTCGGAGCACTAAATTGATGCTCAATACCTCTTGTAGCACAAAACAATTCGAGAGTTGAGTTCTTGAATTCAGTTCCATTGTCGCTTCGTATCCTTTTCACCTTCAAGTTGCACAGATTTGCCAACTTGTCCAACAAATACACCAGAATCTCAGGAGTTTCCCCTTTTGTGGTCAAAAAGTAAACCCACGAAAACCTTGAGTAATCATCAGTAACTACCAAGCAGTAAGACCGACCACCAATGCTCTTTGTAGAGACTGGACCAAAAAGATCCATATGCAGTAGTTCCAATGGAGCATTTATGGAATTCACCTGCTTAGACTTATGGGACTTCTTACGTAGCTTTCCTTTTTGGCAGGAGATACAGTCATCCTTTAGAGCAAATGACTGTTTCGGAACTCCTAGCACTAGGTCATTTTTAGTCAAGAAATTCATTTTTCAGAAATGAATATGTCCCATTCGTCTATGCCAAAGCAGTGATTCCTTTTCAGAAGCCTTAGACAAGAGACACGTATATTCGTTCGAGGTCTCAACAGTTCTCATGTTCAAAATGTATGTGTCATTCTTTCTTGGTGCTCTCAGTAACACCCATTCTTCTGGAATGACATACCCAGGCTTCAGTATCACACACTCTGTCTTTGTGAACACAGTGGTATAATCTTTATCACAGACCTGTGAAACACTTAGCAAGTTGTGCGTAAGCTGTTCCACGTAGTTCACATTTTCAAAACTAACATTGCCGTTAGTTAACGTTCCTCTTCCAGAAATGGTTCCCCCAGTATCTCCAGCAAAAGCAACATATCCTCCTGCGTATGGTTTAATATCCACAAGAAGAGATACATCGCCTGTCATATGTCGCGAGCAGCCACTATCCAAATACCATTCACTATCTTTAACGCGTTCTGACTGCTGCAACACACAAACGAAGGAGATTAGTGAAAAACGGTGACCCAAGCCTTTACAGACTTAGGTCGACCGTGGTCATCAACAATAATCACGTCAGATAGGATTTTATCTTTAAACAAATTAGAATTTTTATCTGATGTGTTATTGTTGACGACTGAAGAGTCAACATCAGACTCTTTACGTTTCCAAACTTTTGAAGATTCGGAATTGGTAATCGAAATAATGTTGGGCTTTTGAATTGGCAAAGGTTTTTGCTCAACATTACTTGGTTTCGAAACAGGCTTCAAAACAGGCTTGGGAGAGGTAGAGTAACGCCTAGGTGGAGATTTTGAAAAAGAATTTCTATAAACAGATGTCCTAGGCATCTCTCTCCCATAGCGCTGATTTGACAGCTTTGGACATTCACGAACTAAATGTCCTTGTTTCTTGCAGTAGAAACAAGAACGAGTCTCAACAAACGGTTGAGGCTGAGGAATTACCACAGGAGGTGGAGAAACATTTCTAGAACATGAACAATGCGTACATGTTTTAGAAAGTGTTTGTTTTGGTTGAGAGGTTGAAGTTGAAGGTTTATCATACGAAACTCTTTCATTTACTATTTTATTTTGCAAAATCTTTACAGGTGACTGTAAAGTTTGTTTTTTCGAATTAAAAACCTTGGCTTTTCCCTTATTTGGTTGAACCTTAATTTCAGGCTCAATCTTTGAAATCACTTTTTCAGGTTTAACCACAACCTTCTTAACCTCAGGATACTCCTGATCCGTAATGTCCTCAATCTCAACAATCACCTCAATAATAACAGGAGATTCATTCTTTAACTCAACACTCTCCTCAACACTAACAGGAGATTCATGCACATACTTAACAAACGTTGGCAAGGGGTACTCTGGCCGCTTGGTTTTCTCCTTTGCCGGTTTGTTATGTTTGGTCTCTTTAGCATCTTTAGCTTTTAAACCATAAAGCTTGGACCAATCAACTGGAATCTCTTCAAAGCCTTCCTTAACAGGCAGGGGACAGTGAGTAGTAGGAGGAGGGACTGAGTTGTATCCCAATCCCTCATTCTTCTTCCCTTTAGTACCATGCTTGCTAAGAATTTCATTAAAAACAACCGTTGAGGAATTTGAACCTAAGATTTTACTCTTATAATTCTCATACTCAGCTTTTAAATCTGTAAGTTCTTTATTTAGTAATTCAATTTCAACAAGATAGCTTTTAATGGCATCTTCTTGACTAAAAACCTTAGATTTATATTTCTGAGTATCTAACCGATGAGCCTCAAGATGTTTTTCATAAAGTTTCTCATTAGCTTTTAAGAAATTATTTGACTCGGTTAGTTTTTCATTCTTTTTCCTCAACTCTACAGTTTCGTTCTGAAATGCCTTTAGAGATTCAGTTAACTTAATACATGAGATACAATTTAATGGTTCATCAGGTACCTCATTCACGATGTGAGCCATCAAACACTGTTGGTAATGCTGGGAGACTGGCGTCCAATCTTGACTTGTAGGCTCAAAGGCAATCAGGGCATTATCAGCAAGCCCTTTCTTAGAAACTTCCATTTCTTTGGCCTTTGGAGGAGTAGATGGTGTTGTGAATCCCGATGCTGGCATTTTGGGTTTCTCTCACTCCCTGGCGAAGTGACCCAAATTTTGACAATTGTAACATCGGACCTTACTCTTGTCAAATCCGAAGCCAGTCTTTCCATCACCTTCCAAGCTTTTACGCCCTGTCCTCTGCAAGAACTTTTGAATTCTTCGGGTGATCATCGCCACATTCCAAGTTAAATCCATTTGTTCCAGATCATCTTCATCAAGCTGAGCATAGTCTTCCTTAGTCAGCTCCAAAGTAAGATTTGGTTGAGTAACCAAATCCTTGTATGAGCTTAAGAAAGCTGTATAAATTGCAGCTTGTTCCTGAATAGCAGGTGAGACCTGAACCTGTTGTTGATTTGAAGAAGGTCCAGTCATGAAAACAGAATGAATCCCATCGGAAGAAGAAGAAGTCGATGAAGCATTTGTATTTGTTACAAAAGCGACTCCAGATCCATAAGTCTTCCCAGAGTTGATCTGAACACCATACACACTAGGATTCTGAACAGCAGCACCAGACCTAGTTTCTTTCTTCTTAATCTCCATCGCGTGAGCTTGAAGATCCCCGATCAGCGTATCCAACGACATGTTTGCAATTTCTTCATTTTCCTTTAAAAATTGAACTTTAACATCCCAAGAACTTGGCAACACATCCAGTAGCTTCTTATTTACTTCAATTGAAGGAAAAGTATAACCCCCTTCAAACAACTCACCAACTAACCGTGAGTACCTAGTGAATAACGAAGTCGTGTCTTCATTTGGAAGGATGTCAAAGATATCGTACTGTTTCTTAATCAGTTCAAGCTTGGCTTCCTTGTACTTATCGTTTCCTCCACAACGAGTTTCAATTGCCTTCCATAAATCAAAGGCTGTTTCATGAGTTCTGAAAAGCCAAAGAACATCCTTAGTTAGACACATTTTAATCATTGAAAAAGATTTTCTTTCAGTATCAAAATCTTTCTTCTCCTCGGGAGACATCGCTTTATAGGTCTTAGCAGGACGAATATTACGGTATTCTCCTTCAGCTAATGGAGGTACATAACGTTCGCGTAATGGTCCCCATAATTCTGGACAATGAAAATCAATGTATTGTTCAACTCGGTCTCTCCAGTATACATAATCCATGTCCGCAGTAAATAATGGAGGTTTATTACTTGAACCTATGTCATTACTTTGTTTAATCATTTCTCTTAGACCTCTAATATCCTCTTTATCAGCTGCCATTGTAATTACTTAATCGAAAAACAAACTTCTGATCTTAGCGACGTAGGTGAGTACGTCGCACCAAGATTATGCGACGTTGATAGGTACGTCGCAAAAGCAAAGGATTCAATTAAGAATCAGAAATATGCGACGTTGAGAGGTACGTCGCAGATGACGTCGCAGTGGACGTCGCAGAATCACACTATGCGACGTTGAGAGGTACGTCGCAGATGACGTCGCAGAGGACGTCGCACAGACTAATTAAAGTCCAAATTACTACGTCGCACACGACGTCGCAGCTGACGTCGCAATGGTACGTCGCAAAACGCGCTGAGCAGCGGCCACAAACCCTAAAAACGAATTTTTTAACCCTAAACGAAAACCACGAATGTTGAACGACGGAAACCTTCAATAATCCCAGTAATACTGATCGAAAACCTGTAAAAACACAAAACAAACGTGATAAACCCAAAAACACACGAATATCACGTCCTTTTAAATCCCAAACTCGATCCGAATCGCCAAAACGAGCAATTTCTGCTCTGATACCAGTTATTTGTCCCTAACCTTGGATCTAGTACGAACCGAGTCACTCAATCGTTTGCGGAATCAACGATTAAGTTATACACTAAACACACGAACAATCAATACGCAATGAATATCAAACGAAACGTATTATATTGTATTATAATCGGTCAGATTACAGAGATTTCGACTAATTGCGTTTAGGGTTTCGTCAACCCTAAAACAGAAAACATAAAACGAATTTATACAAAATCTGGCACCTGCGACGTCGCACGCTACGTCGCAGGCCCAAGCCCATGCGACGTAGACTACGTCGCAGGCCCAAAACCTGACGTCGCACCTGCGACGTTGCACGCTACGTCGCAGGAGTCAGGAACACTAATTCTAATTACAAACTACGAGCTAGACCAACTGACAGACACTAAACATGTACTAACACTTCAGAGGCGGTATCTAGGAATTTACTATCAAGCTTAAAAGACTTAAGCTTGTCGGGTCGTTGTTTAAGACGAGCCGAAAATGGGATTTTCCTATTTGGTGTAGACTCTAAATCCATTGTCGATGGGACAATAGGTGGTTCCTTCACCGGAGAAGAAATCGTAGGTGGGCTATGTGCTACCTGAGAGTCTTGAATATGGGAAGCCTCCTTATGGCAACTAGTTGGACTATCCTGAGGTTTAGCGGTAATATGTTGTGCTAATTGTCCTAACTAGGATTCGAAAGCTTTTAACAAAGTCAAATGATCTCTTAAGATGAGATCAGTTTGGTCTTGTCTAGCCAAGAGACCTTGAATGACTTGTATCAGGGTGTCGTCAAAACTAGAGGTTTGTGAAGGAGAGGGTTCTAAAGGTTGGGGTTGGTAAGTTGGTGGGCTATTCGTATGTGTGTAAGGAGAATGGTTAGTGTTGGGTGGTGTTAGATAAGACTCAGGAATTTGGGCTGAGTGGTTCAGATTAGCACAATTAAGGCAGGTTTGAACTTGACAGACTTGTTGCAGTTGACTTTTCAATTCCTTAATCTCCTTGGTTAGGTCTGACACTTGCTGAGTGAGGGTTTTGATAGCTTCATTACTGATTGTAGTAGGTGAATTCACTATTGAGGGTTGATTTTCACTGTTCCAGTCATGGTTGTGTATTGTCATTTTCTCAATAAGGCTCCAAGCTTCATTTGCCGTACAGCCTATGAAACTACCTTGAGAGGCGGTATCAAGTAAAGGACGGTGATGTGGGAAGAGACCATTGTAGAAAATGCGCAACTGGTCTGAACGCTCAAATCGATGATTTGGACATTTCTTAAGCAATTTCTTAAAGCGCTCCCATGCATCGAAGATTGATTCATCATGCACTTGATGAAAGTTTATGATGTTGGACCTAAACGTGGCTTGTTTTGATGGGGGGAAATATTTGGCCAAAAATTTGGTTGCTAATTCTACCCAAGAGGTTATAGAGTTAATCTCTAGTTCCTCAAACCAGGTTTGTGCATTGAGAGTGAGTGAATAGGGAAATAGGTATAGATAGACTATATCCTGATTAACCCCAATCGGCTTAAAAGAGTTGGATAAGGAAATGAACTTGTCAAGGTGTGAGTTGGGATCATCATTTGGTAGGCCATGGAATTGACAGAGGTTTTGGACTAACTGAACAATGTGTGGTTTTAATTCAAATGAAGTTCTACCGGTTTCCGGATAGACGATTGGTCCTCCTCGACCTTCAATCAGAGGTTTAGAGTTTCCAGCGAGAGTTATACGTGTAGCTGTCATAGTCTCGTTAGCAGGTGGTTGACTAGTTGAGTGGATAGGGATAACGTAATTTGTGAGAATAGTAAAAGGAAGGAAAAATAAAGAAAAACGTAGGGGTTTAAGGAATTCTAAAGGTTCACTAGTAAGTAAGTTCGTCTTGACGCCTAAGGATCGTACAGTTGGTTCCCCGGCAGCGGCGCCAAAAACTTGTTGGCGCCCGATCAGGTCGGTGTCGTTAAACGATTACTAACCGGGCACCAGCAGTGGGTTGTTTTATATTTGTAATTGCGGGGCCTAAGTTTTCCCTAACGATGCTAATCCTAAGGGTAAGCAAGTGGTAGGTATGACCTAGAGTCGTTCTTCAAACCGACTGAATTGAAACTAAGGCGTGGCAGATGAGGGCTTTCAAACTAGTGAAGGGTTTATAAAATAGTGGAGGAGCTTTGGTTTTTATATTAACTAACTTAGGCAAGTAAATAAATAAAAGCGAAATAAAAGTAAAAGATAAAGCAGATAAAATAAAGATAGTGTTTGCTGAGACTTCGTTAATTAAGTTATGGGATGATATTTGGAGAAACTATTTTGAAAGATATTAGTTAATTATCATTCTTGAATACTTGCATGTAAACACTAGATTCCCTACTAATTAAAATCCCATTAGCATGTCACACCGGGAGCTAGGTTATGGTAACATTACAAAGTATTTTGAATAATAAGCAAAATCTTAATTAAGGTTTAATAATACTTTCATATGAACGGGAACAAAATCTTAAGGTACTAGACATTACTGAATCATATAACGATTCCTCGTCATCCTAACAGATTCATGTATTTAAAACAGTTCATTTATGACTTTAAACCAGCCTTTCTTAAGACTACCCAATAAATCCCCTAATTATCCACAGCGTTCCTCACTTTAAGTGGTTCCGCCGCTTCAAACCTTGGGCCATGTCTTGTCCTACGATAATCTCCCATGTAGCCTTGCGGTTCCATAGTTTCATACCTTTGACAAATTGTATTGACACAAATGACTGACTACCTTTTAATTGGACGTCGTAAAAAGGTGTTGTAATCACGTTTATTGGTGGAAAGGCGATAGATTAATTTAAAGTTTAAAAGTCTATTTAGAAAGGTTAATTAAACTAGGTTTCTCATTTTATATATATTAGTCCGTAATATAACTACTTTCGGTCGTTACGCAGCTTCCACGTATTTGTACTACACCTAAAGTGTTTCCAACGCTATACTGAGTAACAGTCGAATAGGGGCCATCATATTACTTCATAATATTATACCTTTTCGTAATACGACTACCTTCAGTCGTTCCTCGACTTCCATACATTTGTACTCCACCTTGAAGTGTTTCCAGTACTATATCGAGTAACAGTCGAATAGGGGCCGTCATATTACTTTACGATAATCAAGACCATTTATATTTTACTACTATGATGATCCTAAGGCAACAATCAAACAAGAACATGCAATAAGACGATCAAAGTAATATTACCGATCTTTAATATGCAATTATAAATCATCCCATAATTAACTAACTACATCGCAAACAAACACAATAAGTATACTACTCTCTAATCATGGCAATAACTAAATCTAGCATAATCAATATAAACGTAATTAATTAAGATAGATAAGGATAGAAATAACCGAGATTAAATGCGAGAGAATAGACTTGAATTAATTGACACAATTCCGAGCATACACCGAAGATTACAATGCGTTCCGCACTTTCCTTCTACTTCTAATGAAACTCCTAAACTAGTTTAAATACTAGTAAAAACCTAATCTAAAGAAATAATGTAGAGTGAGAAAGTTGGAGCTTAATTCTAGAGTGAGAGAAAATAAGCTAGGAAGGTGTGTTTTGCAAATGGAACCCAAGCCCTCTATTTATAGGTGAGTTTAGGCTCACATTAGCATCAAGAGGTGCACATTAGAAAATTTCCAAAAATGGCGTGTACCACACGAAAAGTAGGCACACCGGGTACCGTACAACGCGAAAAGGAGGCGCACCAGGTACGGGTTTTAACCAAAAAAGGAAAGCGAGACGGGGGGGTGGCCAGCCGGCGGCGGCACTGTAGCAGCCGGCGGCGGCCGGCGGCTACCCGCCCCGTTTCGCTTCGTTTCTTGATTCGTGCGTATTTTCTTCGTTATGCGTCCGTTTGCGTCGATTCTTTTTTTGTTGGATTCGAAATTCAAAAATGAAGATTTTGATATAAAATAGGCTCTGAGATGTGGTCCCTAGCTCCAGATATTGCGTGCGAATCATTTGGATCTTCCGGCGGGCGCGAAATCTTCATTTTTCACCCGTTTTGGTTGATTCTTCTTCTGTTGGATTCGTATTTTGAAAACGAACATCTTGAAAATAGTGGATGTTGGTGGAGGGCACTTTGGTCTTGAAATCTCGTTTTGATGCCTTGAATCTTCAAACGTGTGTGGAATCTTCGTTTTTCATCCGTTTTGCTTGATTTTTATCGTGCAACCTCGTTTTGACCATCTTAGCATAATGTTACTGATTTGAACCATATTTGAGTTCAAAATGCCAAGAATCGTTCTAGAATGAGAGAGATATCGGTAGTAAAAACGTGACTTTTTACGCGATATCAAGCTCAATCACACAAGGTTCTCCGATTAAACATAAATTTAAATTTGTGAGTTTGCAAATCATCCACACGACAAACATTCGCTATAATCGTTAACTTGTATATATTTAACTAGTATTGTTACAATCATCAAATGCTTTGATCCACAAATGACAAATAACTTATTTAGGTATTTTTACTAAACAAAGAACATTCGCTATAATCGTTTAGCTAAAATGCCGAAAGTTCATAACAACAACTAACTAAATACATACAAATCCATAGATGATTCACAAACTCAAGCATAAATTAACATCCAAAATATACACCCCTAATCATCTAGTTATTTCATCCAAGCAAACACAATGGTAACTAGCCACACATAATCACAATCATCAAGCAAAAATCATAAACACTAAACAAATCCATAAAATAACTTGAAATTAGATTAAATCGAAATTATACCAAATTTGTTACACAATTGTTCCAAATGATGTTTGCTCGATGTTTCTCTCACAAATTCCTAGCTAAATCCTTGCGAAAATGTGAAGTAAAATGGTGATTTTGGTTTGGTGAAAAATGGAGTAAATATGAGATGGTGAAGGGAGTAAATGTGGGTGAGTTAATGAGGAAGGAAGATGGAAGTGAGAAGTGAGGAGTGTGTAATGTGGAGTAAAGAGGATGGTGATCCATATGAAGCTGCCGACCTAACACCCCCATTTTTCCTATTTTTTTTAATTTATTTTTTTTTTAATTTTTTTATTTTGAAAAACGGATGGGAAAACGGTTGGCATTAAATGCCAACCAATCAGAAACGGACAGCTCATTAACCACCATACCTCTCACTCAGATCCAACCATAGCCGATCGGCTTAACATGACCAGCCGATCGGCTCTTCATGACCAGCCGATCGGCTCACGATCTCCAGCAGATCGGCTTCTTCAGAAAATCAGTCCAAGCTCCAAACGAGGCAAAGTTCTGCAACTGAAATGCACTGAACAAACCGATCTGCTAAGTTTTGCAGATCGGCTATAGCACATGAACCGATCGGCTAAGGATGAAGCCGATCGGCTAGACCAGATTTCCAGCTCAGCCAACTTTTGACCCAAACTTCACCAATTCCACACCAAATCGCATGCGTTTCCAGCTTTTCACCAGAAATGGATTTCCAAACAAAATAAGTATCGAAAGTTCTCGAAATCCACTAAAATACATATGCAAAACAGTGATATCACGATATATTTATATAGGCAAAATGAGCGATATCAAGGGTATGTGGCGTACAAGGCTTTGCAGTCGTCGGGGCAGTTGCACACGCGGAAAATAGATTCCATTTTCTCGAACCATCGAATTAATCCGATAGCTCCTTCAGTACCAACGAAGTTTGGTGGTTCGCACCTCAGGAAATCCATAAAAGTGCAAGGCTTTACTTGGTTCTGAGCAGCTAGGGTCGCAGTCACTGCTTGATTAATGATTTGATCGTGCTCAGCTTGAGTGAAAGTTTGTCGTTTAGGAGGCATGATTCTTGAACAAGAATGAAACGATAAAGTGTGAGATCTTTATTCAAAGATTTTGACTTTTATAGTTGTATACTCGGATGTAAAAGTGATAGTTATCCAGAAACCACTTAAGGTATTCGTATGAAAGTCCTCGGACTTTGAAGTTTTAAATGTGTAGTCGTACTAACGACCTAGTTATGTATTATATGTAGTTCGACCAGAACTAATGGTATTGTCGTAGCCTATCAGACTATAATGTAGTACTAAAGTACTATAGATGTAATCCCAATAAATTAGAGTGTATTCATCGAATGAGGCATCACATGCCTTAGTAGTCGTGGTGTGGCACTTCGTGCCCAGTAAGGTAATCGCGTATGCGTATACGTGTATAAGTGCCTATAACGAGTGTTCATACGCAAAGTAATCGAGTGGAACACCTCGTGTCCAGTAGAGTAGTCGTATATACATATATGGTGTACACGTAACTATACAAGTATACGTGCGTAATAAAAGTCAGATGTGGCACCTCGTGCCCCGTTAAGTAAGTGTATATGTATATATAAATTGTAGATGTAACTATAACAAGCCTACATGCATATTGAGAGTAGCACCTAGTGCTGAAATGCAGTGCCTAGAGCACTGGAGTGTAGTAACAACGTACTATAATGCAGTGCTATCAGCACAGAAATTGAAATACCAATGTATTGTGATTGTAGTACCGAAGTACTATGAAATGCAGCACCACGTGCCGTAATGAAGTGCCCGCGGCACTGTAATTGCAGTACTCATGTACTGTGAATGTAGCATCAACATGCTATGATTTGTAGTATTGACATACTATGAGGTTTGCTCTAACGTGCCAATATTGTGGTATCAACATACCATGTGTTGTGCTTGAAAGCGTGATGTGACACCACGTGCCATGTGTTGTTTGATTGTAGCCCTAAGGCCAAAATACGTTGAAGTTATGTGATTTCCCCAAATGTAGCACAAAGGCTAGAATGTGAGTGCCGAGGCACTGAGGTATTTAATCAATTGATCTAAATGATCAAGTTGTGATTGAGATAATTAATTTGTTGTGGACTTAGTCAACACTAATCCAATTGTGACCAGCACGGTCAAAGGTGGGAGATTCGTTTGTTTGTTTTAAATTTTGTGGACGTTTAGCATGTGTGGGTTTCCATTCCCATTAAATACGTTTGTACCTCCTTCCCGAGGTTCAGTGATATATGTGATATCCTCCTATGCGTACATAAGGAGAAAGATGTCGAGTCGTGATAGTTAGGAAGACGGCGATGTGCCTCTTCACGAGTAAATGATAGTACAGCGGAATTTTGTTGTATATACTCAGTATATATTTGATACGTAGAAGTAGTATACATGTAAGGCCTATTAATATATACCTATAGTACATATAATAGCCTAGGATGTCTAGCACATAACAATCAGAGTCAACTACTGCATTCCCTTTCAATATAACCCCTTTCAGATCTTACATCATCTTTACTTAATTGTACATAGTTAGCTACGCTATGTTAAATTAAGTTCGTATGATGAAATCCCTGAACTAGTCATACCTAATGAGGAATACTGCCTAATGGTCATAGTCTAGGTCCACTAAATGCAACCTAGTTCACTACAACCTTAGGCTCTGATACCAATCTGTAACACCCTCAAATTTCGGTTTGCGGAAGCGGTCGGGTCGGGTGTTACCAAATTAAATATCACAGCATAAGATACATAATGAACGACTTTAAATGAGACGTTTGAAAATAATTATACATTTACCAAATAGAACGTTTACACGTGGCGAGTTTAATAGAAATTTCAAATACATAATTTGAAAATACAAAAGTAAATGCAAAGTAGTCCCAATTGTTTGAAAATATGCGACTCGAGCTAGCAATTCTTGATGTAAGCCTAATCCTGCTGGGCACCTGAGAACACATGCTAAAACAGGTCAGCTATAAAGCTGGTGAGTTCATAGGATTGTTAGTTGAAATCATGATGTAATAAAACCCTGTGTGTTTTGAAGAGTCGTTTCAAATTCAGCCATTTTGATAAGTATTATATTGAAGTTTGTAACACCAATGTGTATATGTCTAATCGAGGTATCTCATACCTAAGTATTCGAGTTGAGTACCTAAGTACATATTTATATAAGTATGGCATTCCATGCCTTGATACCTAAGAGGTAGTTGTGTCGATAAACGTAAGGCAATACATGTCTATAACTATTAATTGATTGTATGACCGCGTCATATGATAACAAGTAATTGTAGTTCCGCAGAACTATGATTTAATATATGATGTGTTGCATCCAGCAACAAGTGATTGTAGATCCGCAGATCTATGTTTGAAACGTTTAGCGTGTCCGTTTACCCGATTAGCATAAGCTAACCCGGACTTGAATTGAGCTAACGGCCTCGCGTGGCAGCACCACCGATCCGTTAACTTATTGTGAATCCCGAGTATCACTCGCTGAT
The DNA here is from genome assembly GCA_949592205.1 of Helichrysum umbraculigerum. Classification (NCBI taxonomy): domain Eukaryota; kingdom Viridiplantae; phylum Streptophyta; class Magnoliopsida; order Asterales; family Asteraceae; genus Helichrysum; species Helichrysum umbraculigerum. Next base: position 32,079,890 of record CATIUR010000006.1, read on the forward strand.
CCATTGATTTCATTGAAATATCGTCCACTGCAATACCGTGGTTTCGTTTTGTGCCCACTTTACCGTGGCATCATCTGGTGCCCGCTGCAATACCGCGGCATCATTTTTGGAATTGCTCGCAGCAATTTGTGATTGAGCCGGCAGTACAACGACATGCCCGAATAAGTTGTTTGAGAGCCAGCAGTACTCGACATGCCTGACTAAGTAGATCATATAATTGTATTAACGAATACTTAGATGTTAAATTTCACGTTGAACCTAGGTATGGATATTCATCCGGTGTCACCCCCACGGTTGGATTACATCCTGGGCCGGGGGTCCATCCCTGATTGGATTACATCCTGGGCCAGAGTCATCACCAGTTGAGTCGTATTGATATAAGAAGTCTGTACTAACGTGTGATGCTATCGTATACTCCTAGTCTAAAGCCTAGCAAGCATATATATCGGAGTCTCGGGGAAATGTTCACTTAAGTCTAGTTTCCGTTCTAGTGATAATGAAGAGTGTCGACGGTTTCGGTTCCCAAAGAATAACTAAAACATGTACAATATAGATTTTGTCTAGTGTAGGTAGAACTAACTAGTTCTAATGTATTCGATGATATTGTCCCGCGACAATATGGCTAAAGGATTGTGATAACTAAATTCAGTTATGTATGGGTAGTCGTTTTCCAACGACCTAACAGGGTACGATTGCAACCTATATAGGTTAAGTATTGACATTGTTCTAAAACAATATTACGGGTGTAATTCCTAAGTATTACACATTTCGTATTACATACAGTAATATAAATAGTTGTGAATTATAAACGATTATTAATATAATTCGAAAACAGTAATTATTGAGCATGTGTTTCACCCCGAAAACCATAAAACGATTGAAAGAGTGGGGCTATGAAACTCACCTGAGGAGCTAGCATCCTAGTGTAACGAGTCGTGCCAAGTATAATCTCCTAGTGTCCTAAACACGAGAGATTTCGTATGTTTGTAAGTGCGGTTCGTTATTGATGTTTCGTAATAATAATTCATATTATTATTAGGTTTGAACTTTCATATACTTTATAAAGTATATTTGTTTTGAGTACAAGTCGTATCATATTTAAATTGTCATTTGAAAACGTTTCCCGACACTTAGAAAAATATGGCTGTTTTCTGTTTTCTGCGACATAACATGCGACACAAAAAGGTGTCATGCGACACAAGGGTTGTGTCGCATGGAGTGCGACATAAGAGCTCTGCGACACAGTGGTTGTGTCGCAAAAGCTTGCGATGCTGATTCAATAGCGACATAAGGGTTGTGTCGCATGGAGTCTGCGACACAAGGTGCGACATAGAGTACGACATAAGATACGACACAAACGGAAATATGCGACACAACATGCGACACAAGCGTTGTGTCGCATAGATGAACACCAGCCCAGAAACCAGCGACTGTCGCGTTTTTCCGGCCAAATTCGCAAATCTAACGCATTTTCAAGCTGTAAAATCGTGTTTTCTTGGTTGTTTAGGTTATAACTAAGTTGTGTAAACATTATTACACCTCAACATTACACCAAAATGATCAAATCTAAAGATTTAGAAATTTCTTACAATTGCGAATCGAGGCCAAACGAGGAAGAAAACGAGGGTGTTGCCTTCGTTAATGTTGTTCCTCTCTTGATGGTGGTTCCGAAAATGTTGATGATGATGATGTTGATTCCGATTTTGATGATGATGATATTAGTTGTTGTTGTTGTTGTTTGGTGGAAGAAAAAGAGAGAGAGATAGAGATGAGAAAAGAAAGGGAAGAAGAAAATGAAAAGAGAGTGAGAGGGGTGTTTGGGATCGGCTGACCAAAAGGGAGGGAGGGGGTTTTCCCCCGCTTCGTCCCTAATTCGCGGTATAAAATACCCGTGTTTTCGTACCCGCTCGTAATTTAAAATAATAATTTACATTCTCAAATTTATTTATATTCTTTCGAAATGTTTTCGAACCGAACTATTTTATGAAAATATTATTTTGGAACAAAAGTTTAATCGTTTGTTTTCGCGCATTTTCAGATAATTTAGAATGCGTTTTAAATTTAAAACGACTTACATTTTGAATATTTTGATATAATTGCACATAAGATACAATTATTTGAAGTTAAATTTTGGCGCTAAAATTGACTTTTTGACCGGGTGTTACATATATGACTCATTAAATAGTTTCATTTAATATGTATATGATTGTATATAAGTAAGCTGTGGCATCAATTAATAATAATATCTTACAATTGTTAGTAGTACTTTCGTATATTTTTTGTTTGTTAACTAGTTAATTTTTAATTTGAATTTCTTTGTTTTCCAAAGGTTATATTATGACGCACATTTGACTATTAGATGTAATGTTGGAGTTACTTTCCAAATTAGTGAAAGTTTATCTAGATTCCCGCATAGACTACAAATATTTAGAAACACGTGTTTTGGACGATGGCTTGGTCTTGAATGCGATAACCGAGACCCGGGTTTGGTCCATTTGATACTACAAACTGAGTTTGTTCCAGAACAGGAAATCGATTATTTGTTGTTTTTGGTTGGAGGCCAGCAGCTTAAATTCACACGTCGGGACTTCTGTCTCATTACAGGATTTCGCTTCGGTCATCAGGACTGGTTACCTAATAGATTTGGCAATCCATTTAGAGATAGAGTTTTTCACTTTAGAGTTGGTCATTTAGTTAGGGGTCGAGATATTAGATCTGTGTTAGAGTCAGAAAGTGACAAATTAGATGATGTTGATCACGTCCGAGTGTGCTTATTGTATCTACTCCATTTTGGGTTTCTTGGTGGCGAAGTTAAGACAACAGTTAAAGACAGTGTCTTAGTACTTTTGGAAGATTTAAATGCATGGAACCAATTTCCGTGGGGTTCTTACTTGTGAGATGAAACCTTCCCTAAACTTCGTAATACGCTTGGAAAACGTGAGGCGGTAGGTTTTGTTCCACTTTCAGAGTCGCGCTCTTCTTACTCATTAGCCGGATTTGTTTGGGCTTTTAAGGTAACATATTCACATTTATTTAGTTATTTTAATTGTTTTATACTTGACACATTTAACTTTGATTTATAGAAACTACGAATATATATATATATAATATATATATATATATATATATATATATATATATATATATATATATAAAACACACACACACACATATACATATACATATACATATACATATGTATATAAAACAAACACACACATATGTATATGTGTGTGTGTGTTTTATATATATATATATATATATATATATATATATATATATATATATATATATATATATATATATATATATATATATATATATATATATATAAATATATATATATATATATGTATATATATATATATATATATGTGTGTGTGTGTTTTATATATATACATATGTATATATATATTTATATATATGTACATATACGTACATATATATATATATATCTATATATATGCATGTATATATATACGTATGTATGTATATATGTGTATATATATATATATATATATATATATATGTGTGTGTGTGTGTGTGTGTGTGTGTGTATGTATGTATCTGTGTATGTATATATATATATATATAGAGAGAGAGAGAGAGAGATATGTATATATACCTATATCTATGTATATATATAGGTATAGTCTAAATCTTTATGAATTCTATGTATGGATTAGCTACTAATTGTTACTATATATACATTATAATAGATATGGATTTACGAGGTTTTTCCACACGACCGACTTTCTGGGTACTGTTTAAAAAGGGAAGGTGTAATCCCTAGAGCCATTGCTCGGAGGAGGACCGTCATTGGCTGTACGTGGGAGATTACACGGAGATTCGTTACTACAGTATTGCAGGTTATTCGAGAACGATAATTTTGTATCACATTTACTATTCAACCATACATTACTAATAAGACATTATCTTGATTGTAATCAGCCCGGACGTTTACCACTGTCGGAGTTGGTGCCAACAGCTGACGAGCAAGCCACATACTGGTGGATAGAAAGTGAATGTTTTTTTAATGGCGTGGATATTAGACCTCGTGCAAAGAAGCCACGACCACCACCAGATTTTGATTTTAGACCCCCGTCGCCAACCATGCCAAGTTTTCAACAAGCACAAAATCCCATTCCAAGTTTCCAGCAATCATACACGCCCATGGCAAGATTTCAACAACCATACGGGCCCATGCCTGGATTTCAACAGTCATATGGAAGCATGCCTGGGTTTCAACAACCATTCTTCATCCCCCCCCCTCGACTCATAGTGACCCCAGCCTAGATTTGAGGGTATCGAGTCTTGAAAAACAGCTAATGGATCTGCGCTTGGAATTTAATGTAAGTATTTCAAGGTTTATTTATTTAATATGTTATCAAAGGTGTTAAATATGATTTTTTGCAATTTATGTTCAGGACTTTCACAGTGCATCTCACGCGGGTCATACACAGATGTCGGAGGATACGGCAGCATTTAATGTAAGTATTTCAAGGTTTATTTATTTAATATGTTATCAAAGGTGTTAAATATCATTTTTTGCACTTTATGTTCAGGACTTTTTTAGTGCTTCTCACGCGGGTCACACACAGATGCCGGAGGATACGGCCGCATTCAATGTAAGTATTTCAAGGGTTTTTATTTAATATGTTTTCAAAGGTGGTAAAATTAATTTTTTTTATTTAATATTTAATATGTGATCACAGATGCCGTATGATGCTACATTGGGTAATGAAATTGTGTTGGGTAAAAAATGTTTCAGGTATGAGTTGAAGTTCTGATGAGAAGACAGAGTATAAGTGATTAAAACTGTTTGTTTTGAAGGTTAAAACTGTCTTTATGAAGTTACAACTGATAGAAGAAAACTGATGAGAAGACAAGTGTTACAACTGATTGAAGATAGATTACAACTGATAGTTATGTGTCTGTAAGTAGTTAAAACTGCTTATGTATTAGTAACTGTTAGTTATATATGAAACAGTTAACACTGATTATATATTTGTACTTAGTCGTATATTACAATTGAAGCAGTTACCACTGAATGTGTAACAGTTACAACTGTTTACATCAGAATGGTAGTTAAAACTGTTTATGATTTTGTGATAAGTATGAGTCAGTTATGGAAGTTATTTTATTCCATATTTGTAGGAGATTGTATAGGACTCTATATGTTATAAATAGAGATCCTTTAGACCTAGATAGGTTAATGATTTTTGCGCAGCTTCAAGGTTTTCTGTAACCCTAATACATCAAGTGTATTTGTCTTATATCATTAATAAGATTGAAGCTATCGGTATATTATTGTGTTCATTTAAATTAATTAATATTCATTGATCTTCTTAATATTATTGAGTGTGATTCCGCAACTTCTCAATAATATATTCAAAGCTTATTACATAAGATTGTTTATTAAGTTAAACAGGGACAAACAAAATGTGACACCGCAAGAGAATGTAACACATTCCTGGTTTTCAGGTGATGATGCTACAGTGGGGATGCATACACCATTCGTTACAGTCATGGAGGTATTTTGAGAACATATATATATATATATATATATATATATATATATATATATATATTGAGTATATAGTATGCACACTGTTAACTTTGGTAAATCACTAATAATGTACATTATCAATTTCTTAGACACCTCCAATGGCCCAGCGACGGAGTCCTAGAGAGAGGAAGAAAGGCCCACAAATTTCTACACCTTTTATGTTATTCCAATCTACTAGTAGGGCCATTGGATCTCCAGAGCATACCAGAGGATATCTTGATATTGAAACAGTGTCGTTTGATACCTAAACAAAAAAAGAACAATGGGCAAAAACTCCAGAAGATTTTTATAGATACGAAAATGCGGAAGAGTGCTATCTTAGTTTAGATCCCCCGAATTATCCATACACTAAGGAGTTTTGGGGATTACTTCTCGGGATACATAAAAATGGTTGGATCGAGACACCGGTAATTACTGAACCTCATTTACTTTATAAAGTTTTTCTATTAGTTTGATATTAATTTTAAACTGGTTTCTTTTTTGCAACTGAATATGCATATTGATGCATGGATCCAGTATCTGATACTTACATCGACTTTTAGAGACCAACGTTGTGCTGTCGTTCCAACATTTTTCATGCACATATTTAATGCCAATCCTAAAGTGCTTACATTTGCAAACGGCAGTAGATCTATATACCATGCATGGTGGGATGTCGATCGTGTAAGTAAACATATATATATATATATATATATATATATATATATATATATATATATATATATATATATATATATATATATATAACAATCATTACTTCAAATGTAATTTATATAAACATAATTTATATTTGTAGGTTCTCATCCCTTTACACCCACATGGTCACTGGATTCTTGGGGAGCTCCATTTGCCGACTTGGAATTTGGTTGTATATGACAGCATGGCATCCGAGCGAGGTGATTTTTTGAAGGCTGCCAAGAAAACTTTAGAAAACTATCTTCCGGATTTTTTAAAAAGCATAGGCTACTGGAAACATGTCAAGAAGACAGCGAAAAAGAAGATCACAGTGACAATTGGGTATGCCGTTAATGTGCCACAGCAGTCAAATGGAGTGGATTGTGGGGTTTTCCTTTGTCACTTTATAGAGAGATTGTTAGAAGATTTACCTCTTCAAATAGACGGCGACCCCGCTTCGTGGGCGAAAAACTATCGACTGAGAATGGCAAATGAATTATATAAGCTACGTGTAGAAAAAAATGATTACACTGGTACTGATTATTTGTAAGAACCGATTGAATTATATACTAATTTGACTAACCTACTCCTCTCAATTATAACAAGATGATAGAATCCAACTAATAATGCATCATTCGAATCGTTATTATTATATTGTATTACTAGATTTTTATACCCGTGCGATGCACGGCAATTTAAATGATACAATTTATAATTAGTTTTAGTACATATTCAACCATATAAGCGTAAATGAGAATCAAAACACTAAATTAACGGAACATTTGATATTACACCGGTGCTAAATTTTGTTCTTAAATAAATTCATCGTCACAATATTTCAACAACTTAATGGTACATTCATAATCCAACAACATCAAAATAGTAATAGAAATATCTAGAAATCGCCCAAATTAACGGCATCATACATCTCTTCATCTGACTCGTTCAAATCACATTGGTGATGTACGTTCTCGGATGGCTGAGATTTCTTTTTTCCGAATAACTTGCGAGTTTCAGATGGCCATTTCGACTCGCTTGGAACTGGTGCAGTGCATTTATTTCTCATATGTCCTTTCTTATGACACCTGCTACATTCAATCTCTCTTTTTTCCTCTCCACGGGATAGAATGCGGTTTATTTCACGTGGTCGACCAGCTTGTCTTTTATCCATCAACGGTGGATGCACATTCATTAGTCCACTTGGTTGTTCCCATTCTGATTGATCTGGTAATGGATAAATCTTCTCTTCATATGTTTGTTGGTATACGCGTTTAGAATACCAAGGCGAGAAAAATTGATTACAATCATCAAGACGCAACCAACGCGCAACCGAAATAACATGCCCACAAGGTATTCCAGAAAGTTGCCACTTTCTACAACTACACCTGCCATCACCAAAGTTAACAAGACCTTTTTTTCCTCCGTCGTCAACCTCGAATTGTGTTTGACTAATGCCATGTGCTTTCCATTTGAAGCTGTTAGCCTTTCTTTTTTCATATTTATGTTCTGCCCATAGTGTAAATTCATTTGGGAGTTGCACTGCAAAAAAGTTTGAAATAACCAAAATTATAAAAAAATGATCACCTTACAGTAAACTAAATTAAGTAATTTTTAAACTTTACCTGAAGTTTCACGACGTACAAAGTACCACTTTTGCACAGATTATCGAAAAAATTCTATTAGCATAATGATTGGAAGCTTACGTGCATATTTAGATAAGGCGTTCACGGACTCTGCACTATTTGAAGTCATTATATTATAACGTTCACCGGGAAAATGTGCTCTTGACCACTTTTGCACACCGGCTAGCAACATAATACGAGAAGTAGTAGGTACCGCTGCTTCAAGACGCGCTTTCCATTCCTCAAAGTCTGAAACCCTATACGCTTTGCATGTCTTCTAGTATAATGCTTGGAATTATTTTTTTGCCTTTTTTGTTCAAGCCTAAATTTACCAACAAATGTCGACAACATAAACCTTGATAAGCATGCGGGAAAACTTGCCTTATTGCTAGATCGATGGACGCAGCCCGGTCAGAAATGAATGCCAAACCGGGTATTTCACCAATGATCTCCTTAAGCTTTGACAAAAACCATATCCAACTCTCGCCACTTTCCGTTTTACCGACTCCGTACGCCACAGGCAAAATTTGATTATTCGCATCCATTCCCACTGCTAAAAACATTGTTCCCAAGAAACGACCCTTTAAATGTGCACCATCTATAATGAGTATTGGCCTTAAGTAATTACAAAAACTTCGAATCTTCAATTCACATTTGTTAGTTATATTAAATATGAAAGAGAAAAGTATAGCAACGATAAAGTTTTACTAACCGCGACACTAATAGCAACGAAAAGATTCTCGAACCTCCCTACATTATCGGTCTTAATGTGGGTCACCGTACCAGGATTAGTCTTCTTCAAATTGTGACAATTAATGGGTAGCTTGTAAAATGATTCCTCATCGGTCCCCCTTAACAATTCTATCGCACGACACTTTCCCCTCCAAGCTTGAGAATAAGAAACATCTATTTGAAATCTTTGATTTAAATCGATCATGATGTCGCTCCCACGATATACCCTACTGCTATCTTTCAATTGATCACAAAGTATGTGACCCAGTACATGTTTGTTTGCATTACGATGATTCGGATTAGTTTGTGTTTTTGAGCATGTGTGGTGGTCTCTTAGGGTTTTGATTTGAAAAACTGAATTATCATTTTTAAGCTTTGTGGCTCTAAAGAACCATTCACAACCCTTTTTAACACAATGTGCTTCAAATCTTGTGGTTGATGATTGAGTTACATAGTATTCATAACCATCGTTGAGACATTTAATACCTAAACAGCATTTTAGCTCCTCTTTGTTATTAAAGAACTGACCTTCATAAACTTTTGTAGATGGCACATAGCTCCTAGGTTTTGCCGGTGTTTGTTGGAAAGTGGGACATTCTAGCGATTCGGGCATTGACCAAAAGTAGTTGGGTTGCATTTGAGGAGGAACACCTACTTTATCTTCCAACTCAACATCGTCTTCGTCTTCATCATTATCACCCTTTTTAACATCGTCGTCGCGTTCGCTACTAGAAGACTCAGATATACCAAGTTCCTTTGCTACCTCTCGATCAGTTATAGGGTTATTTAGATCGACATAAACCCTATGCTCTTTATTGTTCTGCTGTATTATGAGGATCTTTAATTTCAACTTCAAAAGACGGTTGAAAGAAAGCTTGACGGTCATTAATATGCTGAGAAACGTGATCGTGAGAAGGAACGAATGGATTATGATTTGGGTACTGGCTACTTTGATGGGTATGATCCTCATTTATTTCTTGGGTAGGGTATGTATTTAGGTCCCATGTATTTTTTATTTTTTTTTTGGTATGGGTAATCGTTGTTATGTTGGGGATGACACATATTAGGAACACCTGTTGAAAGACCGAGATCACGTGGTTGATTGCTTCCACTACCGAGACCAACTTGATGAACTACAAATAACGTAAGATCACCGTATGGGTTATTACGAATGACTTCGATTAGAAAACCTACATCTTCGTCGTAAAAAATATCAACCGGGTGTGTGAAACTTGACATTTTGTAACATAATCTAAATTGTTGTTGAATATCTAAACGAGCCTTTTTAGCTACGAATTTTTTCAACGGCAAATACCTTGCATTTATTGGAAAACTAATGGAACGTCTAGGTAATCCAACCGGTAAGTATTCATACATGCCATTTACAATTTCTCATGAACCCCCCAACACAGAAGAATGTTAACGCAATTTCTATCTGAACTCATTTTTTTAAGAGTAAGTGTTTGAAAGACGGGTAGAAAAAAAAATAAACACACATCATTCTTTTATAAGGGAACATAATAATAATCCATTCTGTTGTTATTTTTTACACTCCTTACTGTCCACAAAGTAAGAATCCAATGAGATAAGGCGCGCATATTTGATATCAATAGAATATAATAGCGCGCATGATTGATATAAATAGAATATAACGGCGCGCAAGAATCACTTATTGATCATCATAAAATTATAAATAGAATAAAATTGTACGGGATATAATATGACAAACGAATAACTTAATTATTTTTGTACGGAATATAATGGAATAAAGGTGGAATCTTGGAATAAAATTGCAATGTGTGATAGGTTAATATTAAAAAAAATCGAAGGGCACTCACAAAATAACACAAGAATAATACACTAAAAAGTTAAGCCGCAAATAATTAAATTGTCCCTTAAATTTATGTACGTAATTAAAATTTATAAAAATAAAGGGTTAAAATAAGAAGGGAAATAATAAATTATTACCAAAAGGCACTCCGATTTGACATAAAGTTACCAAAGCGGCGCTCTGACTTGACACGTGGCGCGAGGGTTTTGACCAAATTTATAAAAAAATGAAAAGTCTGCAAAAGTCACGTCGGCCCTACTGTTAGGGCGCTCGGGCCCATGTGTTTTTTGCATTGTTGCAGGGATCGGACACGTGGCTGCATCCGGTTGCTTCCTGTACCTTCTCGCGCCGGTCCCACTTAATGGGGCACCGGACCCACTCGATATCACGTGATTAAGGTAAGATGCTTTTGATTAATGGGTTTAAAAATTAATTAAGCTTTGACTTTTATTATTTAATTAATTTAATTATGCATTTTTAATTTTGCGCGCCATGATTGCCCATTGTAGCGCGAAAGGAAGGAGTATTTTGTTAGAAGGCTTGGTCAAAGAATTATTTCGTTAAGTGATAGTGGTCAAGGGATCAAATTTGTGATTTTCCCTAAACTATAAGAAAGCTACTATATTTTAGTTTACTCTTATTATATAATAATTATCATAATTTGTTTATTTTGCATTTCTCTCTAATTGTTCTTATTCCAATAATTATTGTTTCTAAATACCTATTATTAAAAGGGAAAAATACATAAAAATACATTATACTTTTCACATATTTCAATTTAAGGTACACAATTTTAAATTTTAAATTTAAGGTATCGAATTTTTGATTTGGAATCAAGTTTGGAACGTGTTTTACGGAAACTTCACAAATGACGAGTTGTCAATGAATTTATCCTTTATAAGTAACATATATAGTTAATCGAATAGTATTCCTCGATTAATTTTAAAATTTATTAAGTGAAATATAAACGTAAAATAAAATAAGTCTTATAATTGAACTATAAGCATATTAGCTAAGAATAAAATGTTATCTAGAATCATGAAAGTTTTGGAATTGGTCATAGAAGACATACATAGAGCTTAAATACTGAACAAGCTGCTAGAGAATGAAGATGTTCATCTTTCCTTATATAATAACAAGCACTTTTGATAGACCTAAAAAGTGAGTAGCAATTAGTGAACGACAAGTCAACGACCCTTAGATCGTATAAATTAATATTGTCATTAAAAAGTTTATTATTACACCCCCAATATTTGTGAACCATTTTTTTTTTTACATTGAAAGCGCAAGTCCCAAACACACATTTATAATATACATAACGTTATAATATACCAAAGCATAACATATCAGTCTGGATGTTATTTAATACAAAATACAGTTTTGTTTGTTATCAAAATATATCAGAGTAAGCAGTCTTCAAACATTCCATTCCTGAATTATACTTCTTGCGCCAACCCTTTATATACAGAAGAAACCTGCAAGAAGTAGTGGGGGATTAGCACGATGCTAAGTAAGTCAACCTGTCACTATCAGTACAACTTAGTATAACAGTACCGATTAACAGCAATTAATACATAGACACTGACACAACATCACCAAGAGGATCGGTGGTCCTTGTGACGCCGCACAGACCCGGGAGACGCACCAAGCAACACTTATAACCACTGCAGGCCAATACAGTGGTATTACCGATAACTGTTTGCTACCTTTAACCAACATAAGCTCCATTCACAACACATGTTCACAATTCCTATGTTGGCTAACCTGTAGCAATTCCAGTCCAACAATTGTTGACCTCCAAATCACCAAATGCCCGAAGGCGACTCATCACTTATTACACGTATATTTCATCAATCAACAATCAACAATAACAAACTACGTTCACTTGTTGTAACCAAATATGTTACAACTAAATTACACTGAGAGTACAAGTCCACTTACCGTTACCTCAAAGTCCACCCAGAATTCTAATATTACTGAGTCTTCTGTGTATCTGAAAACACAACAAAGCGACACAAGTTAATAACTTGTCTCCAACTGATATGAATCATATAATATTCTCTTTACACAATCAATCATATTATTATTCAATCACAATTATGTTCAGATTACATAAACACTTGAATACTAACAAAAGTATTAAACTCATATGAAATATCATATTTCAAGTACTTAAACTATATCACAGTCATGCTATCACAACTAAGCATTTAGCAATTTATCACATAATCACAAACTCTTAGATATCACAAGTACTTGAATTCTAAGAAAATCACCTACTTTACATGTTAAGTTAACTCATTAGCCTCAAAGTATTATAATACAGATTGTTTACTAATTAATATACAACTTGTATGCTAACAACAGCCCATAAACATAAGCAGAAATGAAGCTGGTCTGTTCAGGTACAAATCGCGGCGCAATCAGGATGAAATCGCGTCGCAATGGACCATAAATCGCGTCGTGATCTATGTGTGTCGCGTCGCGATCCAATTCGTAACAGCAGACCTGCACAGTTGGGGTTCTCCTGCTACTGCACGGACACAACTCGAAATTTACACCATAAACAGCTTCAAACTCAGTTCTTATAGTTACCAATACTTCTATTATCATTGACCATCATCATATATCATCATATAACTATATTTCAAGCTTTAATTTGCATATTTGATTCAATATCCACAATTATATCTATAAACCTAATCAAATTATTCAAGCTTAACAAAATCTTGAAGAACATCTCACAATAAACATGAAATCATCACATAAAATCAGTAAGTATCACCATATATTATCAACACAACAACTCTAGCTTCAATTTCATGAATAATTCATTAACCCTAACAAATTCTATAAATACCCAATATCAAGTATGAGTGAACACTTACACTTTTGAAGATTACTAACTTGATGATGATGAAATCAGAAGCTAGAGCAAGGATTACCACTTATAATTTAACATAATCTCTTTGATTAAAGTTTGCATAAATGTATATGTGTGTTTAGGTGGTTATGAGGAATGATAGATGTCAACTCTTAAGAACTCAAGAATAAAGGTCGGTCCAAAATTCATCCATCTGTCCCAACATTTTAATTATTATACCCGTATTAAGTCTATTGCCTGGAACCCGAAATATCAATTGAGGGTAAACTCTTTTATTTTACCGTAATCTAAAACTATTTAAAATAAGCAATAATTCACTATTCACAATTTATCCTGTGACTCTCTCACCTATTTATTTTTTTTTCACAGTAAAAATAATATAAAATTATTTTCTAACACTTTAATTTAAAATATAAAATCGGGAAATAAATAAAATACTACTAGGCCATAAGGACGGGTGTTACAAATCTGTCCCCCTTAAAAGATTTCGTCCTCGAAATCTAATCACACTCAGTAATCTATAATAATGCAATCGCATAATATCCACAAGGGTCAATTTATACCTGGTTAATACTTGAAACACAATAATCCGAATCCATAATAATGTCACCTTCAATCTCATAAGAATCCATCATTATAATATTTTCAAATCTTTATATAATATTCGAATGAACAATAAATCAATCAATCAATACTCAAAAGTTTCAGTTTAAAGCCACATCTCGAAAATCTCAGATCATGATGCACCGGTTAACAATCCAAAAAGAACACACAACCTCTGTCTTAGTTAAATCCTCTCACAAAACTTTCAATCACCGATTCTAACATAAGTTAGAAAATCTTTAATCCACTACTTCAGATGTTTTATCCATCAATGTAATGATTTTAATTTACTAAACCAATTAAAATTGAGAAGTTTCAATCAAAATCATATCTTGAAAGTCTCAAATGAACTGTATTCAACACGAGATCAAACAATCTCTAGTCCTATAAAAGTGTTTAGTAACGATTTCCATATAATAGCGAGTCTCACAATCGAGCCATTGATTTGTTTTATCCATCAACAGAAGGTATATAATACAATAATCAAGTTTCATTGTATCGCAGCACGATTCAATTCTGTGAAGTATGTCATAACATTATATATGACCATCGAATCCATCAAGTATTACAAGGTCGAAATCTAACTTAACCGCTAACTCAATGTCAAAAATGATTCCCTGCTATTCATTCTACAGTTAACTTACGAGATAGGCAATTTTCTCATATTCCTCAATTAACTCATTTAATTCATTTGAGATAAGGTAATCATCAAAAAATTTTTAAAGTTAAACAGCTACCAACCAATTGCTCCACTAATCCTGGGAAGGTTTCCAAATATATAAGATAACCTTTGTCATAATTTCTTTGCAAAAATAAGACACCTGCAGCAACGTTGTCCTTTTCAAATAATATCGAATCCCACAATTAAGTTTCTATAAAATTTAAACATTCAAATCAATATATGTTAAACTCCTTTATGGAAGCATATACCCAGAATGTTTATGATCCATATAGTTGTCGCAATAATTACCATCCAAATAATGTCTCATTTTCTCAATACAAGCAACAGTTACAAATTTTTTTTTTTTTTAAGTTACGGGTAGTATAATTCTTCTAGTATAAATTTAAACCATAACTAAGCAAGTCAATAGTTCCATATCGTTATATTAAGTACAATCTTATCTCGCAAGATGTATCCCAATATATCTTAAGCCATCAGGTTTCTCAAATAGTTCTGAAATAAGAATCTGACACAAAAGTTGTCTTAAAATCTGAAGGGCTGTTCTCTATTATTTATTCCACAACTAATCGAGGTTCTAAAATCACTTTAACTCATCACAATCTCAACTTAGATAAATCCCTTTTTGCCTTACTTTAACAGATAACATATCTCAAACTTTAATAAATTTCCTGGAATTAAGATGTAGATTGTAAATTATAATACAAATAATTCCCTTCTTTACAGCTTCACGAATCAATCGCAATTGTATCTCACATTCAGATTCAGTTCAAGAATATCCTATGATGTTCAACTTATCCAGAAAGTCATCATATCCGGTTTAATAATTTCAGACAATTCGCATGAATGTTTGTTAATGCAAATGTCACATCCCAATTTTTTTTTTTATCCTTTCAAAAATCAAAATTCATCTTTTCAGCAATTGACACAAGGACGATCTTCTATCAAACCTTAACTCTAGTCATCTACCAGGTAACATAATCATATCACTAACAGTTATCTCTACTCGAAAGATTTAAATTCACATGGTCAATTTTATTTTATCACACAATACACAGATATAATAAAGCAATGTAATTATTTTCAAATTTTATAAATAACTTCTAGTATAAAGTTAATTCAAAATACCTGCAGTGGTGTCCTCCTTTCCAACAGCCTCATCTACTGTTGTCTAAAAGGCTCTGTCAGCTCCTGATGGCGAGCTCTTTCGCTTATGACTAGAAGATGATGATGCCCCGACCAATCCTGATCCTTGTCTTATCTTCTCCGGACATTTTCCTGCCTGATGTCCCTTTTGTTGACAATTCCAACATACATTCTCAGGATAAATACAATCCTTGGCCTTATGTCTAAACAACCCGCATTGCTTACACCTAATAGTCTGAGAAGTACACCGTCCTGTATGTCGAGATTTACATGCATTACACCAAGGAAATGGATCATCCAGATTACTACTAAGATTTGATCCTTCATTATGCTTATTCCAAGCCTGAAAATTATTATCCACTGTACGAGCTAAATCGAAAGCCTGGGAAAGAGAACTTGCCAACCTTACAATGTTGCGATAATTAGATGGTAACTTTCTAACAAAATATTCCACTTTCGTTTCATCATCTGGGGTCCACAGTTGCACATATCTCGATTTCTCTAAAAATTGAGTGATGAATTCATCAATCGACATCTAATCTGTCATGTGTAGCTCCAAAAACTCCCGTCTAATACTTGACATATCAAGCTCAGAATTAAACTGGTTACAAATCTCGATATAAAAATCTGACCATCTAATGGATGCTTTCTGTTGCGGTGTCAGAATAACTGTAATCGAATTCCACCAAATCAATGCCTGATCTTTCAAAAGTTGGGTAGCATAAAGAACCTTAACTTCCTCCTCACATTGACAAACTTCAAATTTCCTCTCGATATCCCGTAACCAATCCACAGTATCTAAAGAGCTTGAACCCCCATGATATTCTATAGGTTTACTAGATATAAATGTCTGAAATGAACAAACCTTTTTCTGTTGATGTGTTAACGATAAAGACATAGGTGTTTGATAATCATAAGATCTCATAACAGGATGTTGTAACTGGACTGATTGTTGAGAAGACTCTAACTGTAACATTCTCTGTTTAAATTCTCTAAGTCCCTGTAATTCACTTTGTAACAGCAATATATATTCGTCCCTGTTTGTATCCTCATTAGCTGGAAAAGACTTACTAGACTGATTATGTCTCTCTGCTATTATCTCTGTAGGTAGGGCATCCCGTCTAAGAGAACTGTTGAAGGAACTGGTCGGGTGCTCAGGTTCTGTCATATCTGTACTCAAAACAACAACTCATAACCTGTTAATCGTTAGTGCCTAGCATACTAACTAAATATCATACAATATCTAAACCCCATTCCATGGAATGTTTGACCGACACAAGTTAGATTTGGGATTGAACACCTTACAATGTCCAATTCACCCAAACCTATGCTCTGATACCAACTTATTACACCCCCAATATTTGTGAACCATTTTTTTTTTTTTTACATTGAAAGCGCAAGTCCCAAACACACATTTATAATATACATAACGTTATAATATACCAAAACATAACATATCAGTCCGGATGTTATTTAATACAAAATACAGTTTTGTTTGTTATCAAAATATATCAGAGTAAGCAGTCTTCAAACATTCCATTCCTGAATTATACTTCTTGCGTCAACCCTTTATATACAGAAGAAACCTGCAAGAAGTGGTGGGGGATTAGCACGAAGCTAAGTAAGTCAACCTGTCACTATCAGTACAACTTAGTATAATAGTACCGATTAACAGCAATTAACACATAGACACTGACACAACATCACCAAGAGGATCGGTGGTCCTTGTGACGCCGCACAGACCCGGGAGACGCACCAAGCAACACTTATAACCACTGCAGGCCAATACAGTGGTATTACCGATAACTGTTTGCTACCTTTAACCAACATAAGCTCCATTCACAACACATGTTCACAATTCCTATGTTGGCTAACCTGTAGCAATCCCAGTCCAACAATTGTTGACCTCCAAATCACCAAATGCCCGAAGGCGACTCATCACTTATTACACGTATATTTCATCAATCAACAATCAACAATAACAAACTACGTTCACTTGTTGTAACCAAATATGTTACAACCAAATTACACTGAGAGTACAAGTCCACTTACCGTTACCTCAAAGTCCACCGAGAATTCTAATATTACTGAGTCTTCTATGTATCTGAAAACACAACAAAGCGACACAAGTTAATAACTTGTCTCCAACTGATATGAATCATATAATATTCTCTTTACACAATCAATCATATTATTATTCAATCACAATTATGTTCAGATTACATAAACACTTGAATACTAACAAAAGTATCAAACTCATATGAAATATCATATTTCAAGTACTTAAACTATATCACAGTCATGTTATCACAACTAAGCATTTAGCAATTTATCACACAATCACAAACTCTTAGATATCACAAGTACTTGAATTCTAAGAAAATCACCTACTTTACATGTTAAGTTAACTCATTAGCCTCAAATTATTATAATACAGATTGTTTACTAATTAATATACAACTTGTATGCTAACAACAGCCCATAAACATAAGCAGAAATGAAGCTGGTCTGTTCAGGTACAAATCGCGGCGCAATCAGGACGAAATCGTGTCGCAATGGACCATAAATCGCGTCGTGATCTATGTGTGTCGCGTCCCTATCCAATTCGTAACAGCAGACCTGCACAGTTGGGGTTCTCCTGCTACTGCACGGACACAACTCGAAATTTACACCATAAACAGCTTCAAACTCAGTTCTTATAGTTACCAATACTTCTATTATCATTGACCATCATCATATATCATCATATAACTATATTTCAAGCTTTAATTTGCATATTTGATTCAATATCCACAATTATATCTATAAACCTAATCAAATTATTCAAGCTTAACAAAATCTTGAAGAACATCTCACAATAAACATGAAATCATCACATAAAATCAGTAAGTATCACCATATATTATCAACACAACAACTCTAGCTTCAATTTCATGAATAATTCATTAACCCTAACAAATTCTATAAATACCCAATATCAAGTATGAGTGAACACTTACACTTTTGAAGATTACTAACTTGATGATGATGAAATCAGAAGCTAGAGCAAGGATTACCACTTATAATTTAACATAATCTCTTTGATTAAAGTTTGCATAAATGTATATGTGTGTTTAGGTGGTTATGAGGAATGATAGATGTCAACTCTTAAGAACTCAAGAATAAAGGTCGGTCCAAAATTCATCCATCTGTCCCAACATTTTAATTATTATACCCGTATTAAGTCTATTGCCTGGAACCCGAAATATCAATTGCGAGTAAACTCTTTTATTTTACCGTAATCTAAAACTATTTAAAATAAGCAATAATTCACTATTCACAATTTATCTTGTTACTCTTTCACCTATTTATTTTTTTTTTCACAGTAAAAATAATATAAAATTATTTTCTAACACTTTAATTTAAAATATAAAATCAGGAAATAAATAAAATACTACTAGGCCCTAAGGACGGGTGTTACATTTATCTTCCTCTATACGATCAACAATAGTATTGTCATGAATTAACGACTTAAATATGTACTATAACTTATTGTACTATAACCAATTGTCATGAGCATTGAGTTTGCTATGATCACAATAGGAGTATTCGTATGTATTGTAGGTTTAATAGCTTCTTAGGTCGTTATCGTTTCTCTAAATAATATATTTGCAATTATTCTTAATTAATTAAGCATAATGTGAGATATATTTACGTAACTAGAAATGATTGTAATAGTTTTAATCATTCTCTGTAATCTAACGACGCTTAGTTCGATATTAGAGTATTCCCCATGCGAGGGGCATACACTACCTTGTTGGTTTCAAAATTATAATAACAGAAGTACTAAAGAATCTGTTGGAGTTTCATTATATAGACTACTTTTTACATAGAATTGGATTACTTTCGGATATACTTTTTAGAAAGGTGGCAATCAATAAAACCAACCAACTTACAAGGCAAAACAAGACCTAAATCAGTCGGCTAATCTGCAGCCTGCAAGGTGCATATAAAACCAAATTGGGGCACATAATTGATAACAAAAGGCTGCAAAATATGTCCAGTGATTCAACGAATGAGGATGTGTGGATTGAAGCTTGTTGATTAGCAGCTAATAGTGACGAAATCAAGTTTTTAATAATCTGTGGTGTTGCTCATCTCCCTGATTAAGTAAAACTTTGGATCCAAGATACAAAACTGGAACGTAATGATACAAAAGCTTTGCTTTTATTGGCAGTGAATATTATCCCCTTTCATGTTGTATTCTGGCCCGGGTAGAAACAAGGTTTAGTGAGGCTCGAGCATTACTAAATGGTGCACGAGGACAACATCCTAAAGTACCTTTGAATGTATTATGAACCCCTAAATTTACAAACATAGCAAACAAGATCAATAATAAACAGTCAAAAAAATATACAAATGTATAGATAAGAGTTTTGATCATATACATTAACATTCGAATGAACCCATCGAAACGGAAGAGTCAATTTTGATCTAAAGCAAGAAAACGGGCTCGCATAGTATACATGGCAATTTAGATCTGAATCACTAAAATTGATTTACTGCAATGGAATCATTATGCTGGGGTCTTTGGTAAATGAACTGGTGTTGGTGAATGTTTGGGTTTGATTACGGTGCACAGTCCTTGGAGTGTCAATGAGAAAGCTTGTCTTTGGGCCAATTTACACAGCTTAATCACTTCAAAAGCAGGTATTTTGAGGATTTTTGGAGACTTTAACTTGGTAAGGGACCAAGACAAGAGATGTGGATCCACATTTTTTGCTACAGATGCGAGGATTTTTAATGACTTCATTGAAAATTCTGGTCTTTTTGATATTTGTCTTGGTGTAGACGTTTTACCTGGTATATGAAACGTGGCTCTAAGATGAGACCACTGGATAGATTTCTTGTTATGTACAACTTTTCTGATCGTTGGCCTGGGACCACTGTAACTGCTTCGGCTACAATTATATCTGATCATTGCCCTATAATTCTAGACTGCGGGTTAAAAGATTTCGGCCCAAAACCTTCTAAGGTTATGGACTGGTGGCATGGGCTTCCTGAATTTAATGATATGGTGGTTTCAAATTGGAATGCCTGACAGTTTAGGGGAACGGCTGATATTATTTTAAGGAATAAGTTTAAGAACTTAAAGTTAGAGATGTTGGTATATATGTACACGACTTAAGCATGTCCGGAAATTAATGAGCCTATGGGGGCGCGCACTTAATCATTTAGACACGATTAATAATTAATAACGTATTAATTATTATACACATTTAATATAAACTAAACTCGAGGGACTTAAATGTTAAGTGGACAAACTTGTTTGAGTTTGTATTTGGGCTCAAGGGCCGGTCCTATAGGGGCCGGTTTTGGGGCTTTTAAATGTTTTACAAAAACCCTAAATTGAAGCCTATAAATACATAGCCTAGTTAGAGTTATTTGGTATCCAAAATACACACAAATACCCTAATAAAAAACCTTTTTTTTTTCCTCCCCTTTTGTGAGCCGCGGACCAAAAAGTAAACCCAAGGGGTTTTGTTTTGTTTTTTTTGTTTTTTCGATTAAAGCAAGGAAAGAAAAAAACAAGGTTTCAAGTTTATTAAAGTGTAGTTCGACTAGCATCGTTATCGTGTCGTGAAGGTGGTGTGCGTGCAACCCTAGAGAGTTTTACCATTAGTAAAACCTATTCGTTTTACTAAACGATTATTTAGAGCTAGCTAAAAGGTACATGTTTTCTATCTTAACTAATTATAAATACGTGTTTATATGCTTCCGCAATTGTGTGACAATTTGTATACTGATTTGCAATATTCTAACAGTGGTATCAGAGCCACACGTATGCGTTATAATTAGTTAGATTTTGTTAAACATAAAATTTGGTTGGATTGTTTGTTTGTTCGACGGAAACAAGGTAGAAAAAAAAAATTGTTTTGGTTCCGTGGTTTGTAGTCGATGAACAACAGAAGGAAACAAACATAATAAAAAAAAAAATTTAGTTGGTAGGCAATTTTGACAAGCAACAAGAAAATTTTGAAGATAAGATCACATGCGACCGAATGAATTTTTTTTTTTTTTTATATATCTTTTTTTGATTGATTGAATGGGATTGAATGGGTCAAGCGACGGACGAAAGAAAATATTTAAATCTATACTTTTGTTATGGGGATCAAGTGAGGATCGAGCAGAAAGAAAAAAAAAACTTTGTGATCAAAATTGTTTGTTTCAGTTAAATTGTTAAACTTTATAATCCCATTTGAAATTTTGATGTTTAACAAGAAAAATAACATATTTAGTGTAAATTGTTTGTTATTATTAACGTACCTATTATAATTAGCCAAATAAAGAGTATCCATGAAATTCATGCATAATTTGTCATGGATATCACTTTGATATATTGATATGCTAGTCGATTAGTTATAGTAGTTTAAATTACACATACTAAAACATAGTGGCCATAGGATCAATGCCCCTTAAGCTAGTCGATTAGTTTAGTTTAATTATTTGCCAATTGTTGACTTGTGACGCAAAATTGTTTTTAGAAAATAAAATTAAACTTGACTAAATGACTATGAAATATGATTTAGGGTTTGTAATATTACATATTTATGACACATATGAGGTGGGCTCATATACCATAATTTGTTCCCATGTCATAAAATATCTAATTGATTACAAATTCATATAATAAAATTGGTATCTTTCATCGCTAAAGAAATACCGGCTTACCCATTTGAACAAACTATTCCCTCCGTCCCGGATTAAGTGTCTTGTTTCAGATTTTGAAGTCTTTCTTTTCCAACTTTGACCTTAAATATCTTTGTTTGTGTTATATAATATTTTATGAAAATTATACCAATGTAAATACATATAAAACTCAATCTAATTATATATTTTGCGTCAAGTATTATACAACACAAACAAAAAAAATTACTGTCAAAGTTGAAAAGGAAAGACTCAAAAAGTCAAAACATGACACACTTATTTTGGGACGGAGGGAGTATAAGAGAGCTATAAGCCTGGAGGCTCTGTCTCCTTAAAGAAAGTGGTTACTTAATCAGCCTTGTGCTAGCCTTACTTCTGCGGTTCTTTGTGCGTTCAAATGGAGCTACCGAGCTCTTTATGTTGATGTAAGATAAAAATATTTTTTATTAAAACCTATGATATGAATATGGTGCATGCATATTCATACATATTTGATAACACATCAAATTACGTTACCCTAAAACTTAAGTCATTGCCATCCAATCGTAAGAACACTTGCAGTTGCTTTTTACTCTGCATGAGACGTAGGTAAATTGCAATCCCAAGGTAAATTACCACTCATCGTGAGACGGTGGTAGACTATTTACAGTTCTTAATTGGACGATTTAAAACGAGTTAAGCGGTGAGATCCTTAAGCCCGTGGCAAAAGATGGGATGAAACATGTTTACAAATTCACTTATGCTTACTTCATAAGTATTATTTGTAAGTCCCATAAATTTTAGGAATTGCACTTATAATGCAATTATTGATCGTCACTTACCTTTTGAGTAACATCATTACTAGCAGATCAACTGATGTAATGGTGCTATGTCAATAGGATCCTAGTCTTTTAGAAAATTAATAGTTTACTTGGTTAAACTTGAGTAAATTAATTATTCTATAAGAGTTTATTATCGAAAATACTGATTTTTGAACTTTATCTGTTTTGTAGATGGCAACTAATCCTGCCCAAAACCAAAACACTTCGTCTTTCAGGCAACAATTTGAGAGAGAGAAACTTACTAGTTCTAATTTCAATGACTGGTATCGTTCATTGAGGATAGTCCTCCGATCTTAAAAGAAAGCTGATGTTCTTGAACAACAGCTTATGAACGTCCTTGCTGCAAATGCTACTAATGAGCAAATGGCATAGTATTCTGCTGCTTATGATCATTACAATGATGTTGCTTGCTTGATGCTCGCAAGCATGTCGCCCGAGCTAAAAGGGCAATTTGAGTTCCATGGCCCATTTGATATGATAAATGAGTTAAGGTCATTTTATGAAAAGCAAGCTGGAGTGGAGTTGTTTGACATTGTTTAAAAACTACATTCTTATAAGCATGAATCAGGGAAACCAGTCAGTCCATATGTTCTTAAAATGAAGAGCTATTTGGAGCACTTGGCAAGGCTCAACTATGCTTATCATCAGCCCGTTGCAATTGGACTAATCCTTTATTCTCTTTCCAAGGAGTTTGAGGGATTTGTGCGCAATTACAACATGCATAGTATGAATAAGACCGTAGTTGAACTTCATTCTTTGCTCATTGAGTATGAGAAAAATCTTCCCAAGAAAGCTGAAACTCCTGCTGTGATGATGATCAAAGGGGGTAGAATCCAGAAGAAGCCGCAAGCGGTTAAAGGAAATCCGAAAGGGAAAGGCAAGAATAAGCAAGTTGTTGCTCGTATTCCCAAACCCAAGAAGACTCATCCAGCTAAAAAAGAGCATCCGACAAAATATGAGGTATGCCACCACTGTGGTGAAGTGGGGCATTGGAGAAGGAATTGTCCTGACTATCTTGCCGAGTTGATGAAGAAGAAGAAGCAAGCGGCTGGTAATATTGCCAGTACTTCAGGTATCTTCACCATAGAATTATATTATTTTTCTAAACATGACTCTTGGGTATATGACACTGGTTGTGGTACTCACATCTGTAATACCTTACAGGGTCTTAGAGGAAGAAGGAAACTGAAGCCAGGAGCTTTGTAACTGAGAGTGGGCAATGGTCTGCCAGCAGCTGTTGAAGCAATTGGAAATTATGATTTAATTTTGCCTTCTTGTTTAGTAATTTGTTTAGACAATTGTCATTACGCACCTTCTATTACTAGAGGTGTTGTTTCAGTTTCTCTTTTGAAAGACAATGGTTATGTAAACTCGTTTACTGATAATGGTATTTCTATTTCTAAAAATGATGTTCATTATTTTGATGTTATTCCTTGCGATTGTATTTATGAAATAGATATGCGTGGTTGTGTTTCAAGATATAATTCTATGTATCATGTTAGCAATAAAAGAGCCAAGCCTAACTTGGACTCTACTTATCTATGGCAATGTCGTCTTGCTCACATAGGCAAAGATCGTATTAAAAGACTTCAACGTGAAGGTCTTTTAAATTTAAGTGATGATGCACCATTTGATAAATGCGAGTCTTGTATATCTGGCAAAATGACTAAGAAACCTTTTTCACATAAAGTGGAAAGAGCTTCTGATCTTCTTGGGATAACACATACTGATGTTTGTGGCCCACTTAGAAATGTATCTAGAAAATGTGCTAGCTACTTCATAACTTTTACGGATGATTTCAGTCGTTATGGTTATGTTTACTTGTTGAAACATAAACATGAAGTTTTTGAAACATTCAAAGAGTTTAAAAATGAAGTGGAAAATCAACTCGGAAAAACCATCAAGATCCTTCGTTCGGATCGAGGTGGTGAATACTTAAGCCAAGAGTTTAAGGATTATCTAAAGACATGTGGAATCGTCCAACAGCTTACTCCTCCATATACACCACAACATAATGGGGTATCGGAGAGGAGGAATCGAACCTTGTTAGACATGGTTAGATCGATGATGAACCTTACAACTCTACCTCTATCATTTTGAGATTATGCTCTAGAGACTACTGTACGTATTCTCAATATGGTTCCAACCAAGAAGGTAGATAAGACACCACATAAATTGTGGCAAGGGACGGTCCCTAATTTGTCTTACTTTAAGGTCTGGGGATGTGAGGCGATGGTAAAGAGAGACACGCCTGACAAACTTGAGCAAAGATATATTAAGTGTATCTTTGTAGGATACCCAAAGGAAACGATGGGTTACTACGTCTATATCCCTTCTAAACACTGTCAAAGTTGTGAGATATGCGGAGTTCTTTGAAAAGGATCTCGTACTTCAAAAAGACAGTGGGAGGGCGGTAGAACTTGAAGAAATTCAAGAAGATGCATCACCTTCTGAAGACACTAGTAATCATCAAATTGAACAAGAAAGTCTTGAGGTTCAACATGATGATGAGGTTCCACTTCATAGGTCCCATAGGACTATACGTGCCCCCGAGAAGTTATGTCTAAATGTAGAAACTGAGGAGCATGTATTAGGGGATTTAAATGAACCTAAAACTTCAAAGCTGCATTATCAGATCCAGAATCTGAAAAATGGCTTGAAGCTACGAAAGTGGAAATGAAATCCATGAAAGATAATCAAGTTTGGAGCTTGGTTGATCTTCCACCCGATGATCAAACCGTTGGGTGTAAATGGATCTTCAAGAAGAAGACTGACATCAATGAAAATGTACACACCTACAAAGCTCATCTTGTAGCGAAGGGTTATACTCAAGTCTACGGAATTGACTATGAAGAAACCTTCTCTCCTGTGGCAAACATTCGAGCGATTAGGATTCTTATAGCTATAGCTGCGTACTATGACTATGAGATTTGGCAAATGGATGTCAAGACTGCCTTCTTAAACGGTTATCTAAACGAAGAGGTCTATATGGATCAACCTGAAGGTTATATTGACCCATCTCATCCCAACAAAGTATGCAAGCTTCAAAGGTCCATTTATGGACTCAAGCAAGCATCTAGAAGTTGGAATAAACGGTTTGATGAAGAGATCAAAAAGTTTGGTTTTACTCAAAACCAAGATGAGCCATGTGTATACCTCAAGGCTAGTGGGAGAAATGTTACTTTTCTGATCTTGTATGTCGATGACATATTAATCATGGAAAACAACGTTCCAATGTTACAAGATGTAAAATCCTATCTTGAAACATGTTTCGCTATGAAAGATTTAGGAGAAGCGGCATTTATACTGGGAATCAAGATCTATAGAGATAGGTCAAAGCGGATGATTAGTTTAAGTCAGAATGCTTATATTGATAAGATCTTAAAGAGATCTAGGATGGAAAATTCCAAGAGAGGGAATATTCCAATGCTCGAAAAGCTTGACTTAAATAGTAAACAAGGTGCGTCTACACCTAATGAGGTGAAGCAAATGCAAAATGTTCCTTATGCTTCGGCTGTAGGATCTATTATGTATGCTGTGAGATGCACTAGGCCTGATGTTGCGTTCGCGCAAAATATTGTAAGTCATTTTCAACAGAATCCAGGAGTGAGACACTGGACAGCTGTTAAGAACATTCTTAAGTACTTGAGATCTACTAAAGATATGGTTCTGGTTTATGGGGGAAATCCTGCAGCTGAGCTTAAAGTAACTGGTTATTGCGATGCTGGGTTTCAGACTGACAAAGATGATATGAAATCTCAGTCAGGATACGTCTTCACCTTAAATGGAGGAACAATAGATTGAAAAAGCAAGAAGCAAACTACTACTGCCATGTCTGCAACAGAATTTGAGTACATTGCTGCCTCGGAAGCCGCCATGGAAGCTGTTTGGAGTAGAAAGTTTATTTCTGGGCTCAGCGTGGTTCCCTTAAATAAATCGCATATGGAATTATATTGTGATAATTCAAGTGCAATCATAATTGCCAATGAACTTGGAGTTCAGAAAGGTGCCAGACACTACCAAAGGAGAGTTCACTATGTTCGAGAACAAATTGAACTAGGTGAAATCAAGTTACTCAAAGTTCGCTCATAACATAACTTAGCTGATCCGTTCACTAAAGCTTTATCGAAAACAAAGCTTACTGAACATGCTGAAAGCATAGGACTTCGTCTAGCTAGTTATCTCATGTAATTCTGTGATTAGTATTTGGATATGAGATGTAAAATATTTTATTTATTAATGAAATAAAGTACTTAGTATGTTTGTTTTATTTAAATATTATTTTATCTCATTTTTGCATGTTTAATCCTTGAATAATTTATTATTATTCTAAAATATCCAATGTCGATTGACTCTATGGGAATATAGTTAAACTAAGACATATCTGAGTGATTGGTCAGAAAGGGTCTCACTAAACTCACATGATATTCATACAGATGCATATCGGATTCCCCAAATCATCGAATTATTATTTTATGGATCGTCGTCATTAAGAAATATTCGAAAATGATTATTTACTGAATCCTTAGACTTGAGATGCAAGTAGGTTCAGCGTGTATGGATTGCATCTTCTTGATATGGTTCTAACTATTCGTATTTGGTAGTTACACATGACTATTTTCAGAAATGTAGTGAAATGCATGACTGACATGTGCAGTCAATACAGAATTTGTTCCTTCAATACATTATTGAAGAATGATACTTCTAGGCCACTCATTAGGTATTAATCAGATGTGTGTATGGCCATACCAAAATGAAATCTAGATGTGTCTCGATTCATTTTGTAATCTTGATTAATTACACAAAATGAGAAGTAGAACAGTTAAATCATGAAATGACATTGATCCATATTCATGATTAACACCGGTATCCGAAACAAAAGGATTGTAAATGATGAAATCATTATCTGAGACTTTATGAAACGAAACTCAGGAATTTCTGGGAACATTGAAGTGTTGCTAGACGATAACCAATGTTATTGCTTAAGACATGTCCAAGTGGGAGCTGTTTGTATATATGTACACGACTTAAGCATGTCCGGAAATTAATGAGCCTATGGGGGCGCGCACTTAATCATTTAGACACGATTAATAATTAATAACGTATTAATTATTATACACATTTAATATAAACTAAACTCGAGGGACTTAAATGTTAAGGGCCGGTCCTATAGGGGCCGGTTTTGGGGCTTTTAAATGTTTTACAAAAACCCTAAATTGAAGCCTATAAATACATAGCCTAGTTAGGGTTATTTGGTATCCAAAATACACACAAATACCCTAATAAAAAACCTCCTTTTTTTTTCCTCCCATTTTGTGAGCCGTGGACCAAAAAGCAAACCCAAGGGGTTTTGTTTTTTTTGGTTTTTTAGATTAAAGCAAGGAAAGAAAAAAACAAGGTTTCAAGTTTATTAAAGTGTAGTTCGACTAAGATCGTTATCGTGTCGTGAAGGTGGTGTGCGTGCAACCCTAGAGGGTTTTACCATTAGTGAAACCTATTCGTTTTACTAAATGATTATTTGGAGCTAGCTAAAAGGTACATGTTTTCTATCTTAACTAATTATAAATACGTGTTTATATGCTTCGGCAATTGTGTGACAATTTGTATATTGATTTGCAATATTCTAACAAGAGATGAAAAGGTGGTACTGGAAGAAGTCAGATGATGATAAAGCTAAAAAGAATGCCCTTTCAAGCTCGTATTGATGAATGAGATACTAAGGCTGAATCAAATTTGATCTCGGATCTTAACTAGATGGCTCGTGACTCTGCCCTTTTTGAGCTCTAAAATATGATCCAGAATGAAAGAAATATGTTAAAACAAATAAGGCGGGTTTGGTGGGCTATAGAAGGTGACAAGAACACCCAATTCTTTCATGCTGTCAAAAAAAGACTTGTGATGAATAGTGTGCGCAACATTATTAGGAATGAACCTTGGATTATTGAACCCAAACCTATTAAAAATGTTGTCATTGAAAGATTATGTGTGCAATATTAATATATAAATATCACATCCATCTTCATATGAACACTGCAGGGTCACACCGATGAGCACAACTGAACAAGTAGTGTAATACTATATGTCTATATCAAAAAGATTTATTTATAATTAATTTTGTAAATAAATTAACTAGTTTAATCATCATTAAACTACGAGGTTCTAATTGTAAATTAATAAGTTTAGGATAGTTTAATAAATTATTAAACTAGAGGGATTAAAGTGTAATTATATTACTTGTTGGACTAAACCTATAAATAAAGGGTTTATGTTTCATTTGTTAGTTGATAATACCCTAACAACTTTCTCCTCCCTCTCCCCCTCTTCCCACGTCGACCGGCCCCCCAAACCCCAAGCCGAAATTGGCCAACCCCACAAGGGGTTCTTGAGTTCGCAATTCGACCGTAACTTGCTTGATTTTGCTAAGGGTTTTATTATACACTTAGGATACTACCGTCCATTAAACCGTGAATCAAAGGTGGATACCTAACGTATCCTCTTGGTTAGTCGACTTCAAGAAAGCAAGTGAAGATCAAGATAAGTCCGCTCGTACTTTGGCAACGACTTGAAGATTAGAGTTTATACCGAGCACTCAATGTATGTATACTTTAATTAAGTGTAATTAATTTATGACATGTTTTATTATGAAAATTATTGATCTTGAGTTACGGGTTTATTTAATATGATTAAATTGTTTTACAACGCTTCCGCATAGTAATTATACTAGTTTTAAGACCCGTGAAAATACGGGTTTGATATAGAATAATATTAAAATTTGCCTTATGTTTTATAATTATGGTAAATATATTAATATGTCTTATCAATTAAATTTTGTATTATTATACTTGTGTGCATGCAAAATTTAATAATATGGTTTAGTGATCCGTTTTATCATAAATATTAAAAATAGGTTGACACTATTAGAAAAGTTATAACATGCGCTAGATTATTTTTGCCTATTCTAAAATTTTCGTTTTTAGAGAAAGTTAAAAAATATAAACAACAAAAACATTTTACGTTTTACAAATATATCCATATTCTATTTATGACTATGACAATCTATACATTTTTACAAAACTGACTTTTGACCATTCATAAAACTGCAACATATATTACACCTCCATGATCTTTAGCATTTTTCGTCTCTTTAATCTTCATCTCATCACTCCTATTATAACCATCTGTATAAAAAATAATTACATTACCATCCTCATATTTAACAATTTGAGTCAACAAAGTCAAACTACTTGAATGCAACATTCCACCATTTTTGGCCATTTTGATAAAAATGGTCAAACTCTCCACTGATGTACAAATACTAATCCATTTCATAGCATCCAAAATATAGATTAAGCTAATCTATTTGCTGCGCTCCAGTTCCGGTCATGCCTTTTCGTCCACCTTATTAGTATATAACGATTTAATATATGTTTAAGACTGATATGTATTTTTAGATGTATACCATATTTTTAAAACTGCAAAATATATAAATTAAGATCAATATGATGCCATTTATAGTTTTATACCAACTTCCACATAAAAGGTTCAATCTTTACCCTGTTTTGCAGAAATTCAAATTAAAAAGTATGGATTAGAACAAATCCTTAAAATGATTATCAAATACCAATTCAAATTACTAAAAATACATACGTGTACTGAGGCTTTCCAGTACAACTAATTACAATACCTATTTTTCATACACAGATAGATCTTGGCATCAATCCAGAATCAAAGTTTGTCTTTGACGGAAGTGACATTATTCAAACATCAGATCTATCCATCGTGCCATGCCTGCATTTAGGTAGTATGATTATTAGTTTAGCATAGGAAGCGAAACGGGTTCAAGTCAAAAAGGTATTTTTGTTTGGGTCGAATCGGCCAAAATCACATTTGTTCAAGTCAGACATAAACAGAAAGAGTAGCGAACCAATTTAGTAGTATCAAAGTAGGTTCGACAAACATGACTAATTTTTACGTATTATTAGAAGTCCAGCATCAGTAATACAACTATATTAACACCACTTAGAGCGGGGCTAGCAGCTAGCTATAGGTCAAGACAGTTGAAGTTATAAAAACAACCCCAGTCAATCAACTCCTAATAAGCATGTCGACATTGCCACCTCACATTTATTTAATTATAAAGAGCACAATTAGCGATATACCTTTGCCACCGTAGATTGAACATGATGCAACGAAGCTGTTGTGCTTGGTTTGGTTGATCTCTGTAGTATAATTACTCAGCGATTAAGTATTTCTTAACTTTTTTCACCATAACCAACATGCTCACAGCTCTTAAAAAGATTTGTGACATATGGAATCAATTCAGTCCTTGCATCACACCACTTGCATTAATATTCAGGACCCAGACTATGGTTCCACCCACAGTCCGAGCCATGGAAGATCAAAGCTTCTGTGACAAATGTGCATGCACCAGCATGGGACATTTCTGCCACCTGAGGATTTGGTTTCCATGCCATGCTAATAGCCACTATGGGCAGGCTTAATGTTGCCCCATCTAAATATGAATATCTTTGCATCATATGTCCATTCAAAGGAACACAAACTTGCTTTAGGAAAAACCTCACATTACTTTCAAAAAGAGATTATTCATATGATTACGTTCGAATAGTTTACCTATGTTACTTTAACAAAGTTTTGCCCCTCATAATAATTCTTCCACAATGATTCAAGCCAGCAACAGACCTTTCTCTTTGACTTGACTGTCACACTCCAACCTCTAAACTTGTAAAATTGATTTGGTAGATGCATACATCATGGGACATTATATCATATACGTATACATGTGCTCATTTTTTTAGAGATCAGATTTGGTGCATCTAAATTATCAACATTTAAAACTGTCCGAATGTTTGATCCTACAAAGAAACACAACCTTACATACATAAACTTCAAAATGAGAGATTATAGTACCTTATTATTGTAGAACTCAACTGCCTGCCAAGATTCTTCCACATGTGCGATAGGCATGCTCATTCCTGTGGACATGAAATCAACAATAAGTACCCTGATGCAAAACGCCAACGACCTTTGTTAAAACACAAAGCATAGAGAATACTTCTCACCACAATCTTGGCCACATACGCAATCGATTCTAGGGCTGTTAAACTCTCGGTAACAACTTTTAAGTGGTTAAAGAAATCAGACCGCCTTCCTTCTGTCATGCTAATTGCTTTCATTAATTACTCATTCAATGGCTTCAAAAATTCACCCAATCCTACCATGTCGGGTTTCTGCGTAATCAACACATACACACATACAAACAAAAACAAAATTCAACAACATAGCACAACTATTATCATTAACAAAGAGGAACCGTTTACTATGTAGTACGACACAATAACTTGACCTTCACCAAGACTTCTTGATTAAAATAAACACCAGTATTGTAACTAATGAATCATTCATCAAATATATATGGCACAAATTTTAGATACACTGAAGTTAAGTTCAACAGCGAAAAAACAATGCTTCAATAGATCCATTTAACACTTCTGAATACATAACCTACTTAAAAATTTCAATAATTCCAACAACCAAAAATAAAAATTGACAGCATTGAGACCCTCATACTCATTGGTAATCAATTGAATAGTTTGAACAAATACCTGAAACCTCATTGACATCTCAGAGTTCCTTCCACCTTCAAAGTTCTAAAGCTCTCATCATTCAGAAACAACACATACAACCAATAACATTTAACATTAATAGAGAAGAATAGCCTAATATCATGCTTTGCCTTCAAACAAAAACCATCTCCATCACTACCCTTAAAGTAATATTTTCAATAAAAACATATATCATCCATATGCATACAGTCATACACAAAATTAATAATAATAAACAATAAACTGGTAATAAAAGATTACAAACATATGATACCACTAAAAGAATTGCATAATAACCACAAAAATACAAAGCCATCTCATATAATCTGTAATTAATTAAGATACCAAATCAAAGCTAACCAAATCATTGAATCCCTTAGCACATATATCTAGCATACACATGTTTTTGTCAAAGCTAACTGGTGATTTACAACAAATAAAGTCATATAGACTCTCAATCAACTTGGTAGTGAAATAATACAAACTTATTATATACAAATAATTTTGGAATGAAAACAGGTGTAAAAGAAATCATACATGTTACTCTATTTCTCTCAGGCATTTCAGCAAACACCTTTAATGCACTGCACAATCGCCATTTACCTGTAACTTTCTACACCTGCATATGACCCAAATAAAAAGAATATGAGATTTAATCTATATTATGATTTTGTCAAGTAACAAAACATATTGAATGCCATCAAATATGAAAAACAGCACTTACAAAAACTTTGATATCTAAGATTGAAAAAAAAAAATCAAAGCATCAAGAATAGCAATCTTAGTCATTATGGAAGGAACGATAGCAACCATAAATGTAAAGAACGACATTAAAACATCTTAGAACTTACATGTTTTGAAGAAATCTCCTTAATGTAAATTATGAGAAAAAAGAAGAGAGAATAAAGATGAAGTGTAAAATGCTGAAGAAAGAATAGTTCGAACCCTTTTAATCCCCAATATCATCTGAAACTCCATTCATTAATACCAACTGAATTCCTACTTATAATCATTACAAAAGATGATGAAACCCTAGCCAGGAAGATCGATAATTTTGATATGGGTATGAGGATGAAATGATACCGTGCATATTGCTTCGGAACACTGTAGAGCATTGTGATTTTGAATAGATTGGAAAGAGAAAGATGATTGTGATTTATGTATTGAGCTTCTCAATTTAATTTCTGGGTTACAATTTTGCACAACCCAAGAGGCGTGGTGATATTGGTTGGCAAAAGAACCAATAAAATTAAATTTGGTGATGGTAATCGGAGAGAAAACCAACCGTCAAGATATTGGTGGGCAAAAGAGAACCCATAAAATTAAAGCATGTAAAGTAATTTTAAGTTCCAAGGAAAAAAGCTGTATTTTTAAAATTCAAAGTTTAACCATTTATTTAATGAATTTACTACAAAAACTCTTTGTAACCTATTTTAAAAGCTTTTTATTACATATTGATGACATCATCCTTTTAACCATAGCTTGACACATCAGCATCAAAACCTACCTCATGACTTGACAAATCAGCTTCATGACGTCAGCGCAACCCCCTTTATTAGATAAGATAGATTAATCGTTAATTAAGATTAAATTTTATAGCGTATAATTATTAATTAAAAACCCTTCAGTCAATACCCACTTTAAAGCGAGATTCAAAGAACCTCCTACAATTCGGCCAAAAATCCATAGCAATGTATTAAGAAAGCTAGACCAGTGGGATGTCATGTGGATTTTATAAATTCAGACTTTACAATGGATGAGATCAAACAAGCAGCGTGGAGTTGTGACTGTTCTATATCCCCGGGTCCAATCGGGTTAAATTTCAGGTTTATCATATAATGTTGGAACTTTCTTAAAATTGATTTCTTCAATTGCTTTAAGAAGTTTGAATCTCTTGCTGCATTGCAAAGGGTTGTAACCCTTCATTCAATGTTTTAGTATGCCCTTTTTGAGCTCCAAAATATGATCCATAAGCTTCGGTTAAGGGGGGCTTATTTTGTTGTAAAGTAGTAACTACATATGTGGTACCCATTTTTTTAAAAAACTGACATAAGCATAACAAATAACTTTTGCCAAAAAACAAGGGGGTGGCTCGAGGGCAAGGCTAGTGAAGCTGGGGCTTTAGGCCCCCGGAATTTTCATTGTCATGTATTAGTGTAGGATAATGATAATGATCTTCAACGTTTTAGAAAATGTAATCTCTAAAAGATTAGTCATTAGAGTAGCTAGACTAGCTTTATGTAAAAATGACATTATAAGACTTCAAAGAATTCAACTCGTACCATTTTAAGTGATAAAAACGACTACTAGTCCCATTTTTGTCACTTAGTTTAAGTGATCTCCTTAAAAGGTTTCCGACGTTCTATATTTCATGTCTTTAAATTCAATCTTTGTATTTCATTGGATATCATATATCAAAGTAATTTTATCATAATCTATATGTTTTCACGATTGAATTCTTCAATCATTCTCTTTACACATTATCATTTATCATCTTATTCAAATAACCAACTCAATCATTTCAAACATGACTCGTGATTGAATCTCACATAAATTTGGCATTAATATATCATGTAATTTTATTGAAGAAGAAAGCATGATATATGATGTCAATATAATTAGGTTATGTGAATAAAATATGTGAAAGTATTCCTCGCTAAAAACTTTGATATAACCTTTATATAGATTAAGAGGCAAAAAAATGTAAATCTCTAAGTCTACAATTAGTCGAAAACTCAATCGCCTTTCAAAACCTCATATTATATAAGTAAAAGATTGAAGATGATTTTTTTTTTTAAATGACGATTGCTTTGGTAGATTTGTTACCTTCTTTTTTTTTACGAAAACATATTACATTAGTAATGAACAATTAAAGTTGAACTACTATATCACAACGAAAAGGATGAATTGAGTGTTTTAATTTAGAAAAATAGACTCTTCGTATTGTACCGAACTAAAATATTATATTCTCCATTTTTGCAGTTTTTCCGTGCATTATCAATGGACTATTGGGAGGGGCTCACCGTGTAAAATGTAGTCTATTATTTGAAAATGGGCTGGACCCTTACGTTACTGTTGGGCTTGTTGAGGGGGGCTGGCCGGCTGGGCACCCCCTAGGCCCCTAGTACCCCCTAGCTCCGCCATTGGTTAAAACTTAAAACAGATAAGTCGGTTTCGGTGGGCTATAGAAGGTGACAAGAACCAAGGTCGAGATTTTACCGAGGATCATTTTTGCCTAAAAGAAGATCGGGATCTTAAGATCGAATTGGGATCTTATCCTACTCAAATACTATAGTCTCATACTTGTGAGTTATAATACATCTAAAGAGAAGAGTTCAATTGAGACCATTTATTTTGTGTGAGAATGGGGAACCAACCACAATATGTCATGTGTCACTTTTTTCTCTCTCATCCATGTTTTTAAAAATTAAATATCTCACAAACGACAAGTCGAAAAATCATAAAAATTGCACCATATTTTTCAGCGTTTTATTCTCTTCGATTTGCCGTCCATCAAGGCATACTTCCGACGAACTTTTTTTTTCATTTTTTTGGTGGGTTTTACATATTAGTAACACATGTGTTAGTGATTGATTATACATTTGATTTAGGGTTTAGGTTTAGGGTTTAGAGTTAGGGTTTAGCAGGGTTTAGTGTTAGGGTTTAGCAGGGTTTAGGGTTTAGAGTTTTATAAAGCGTTTAGGGTTTAGGGTTTGGGGTTTAGGGGTTAGGGGTTAGGGTTTAGGGTTGGGAGTTTGGGGTTTCGTCCCGAAACCCCAAACTCCCAACCCTAAACCCTAACCCCTAAACCCCATACCCTAAACCCTAAACGCAACACTGTAACACACATGTTAGTAATGTAAAACCCACTAAAAATAATGAAGAAAAAAAACTCGTCGAAAGTATGCCTTAATGGACGGCAAATCGAAGAGGATCAAACGCTGAATCTAATGGTGCAATTTCATAATTTTTCGATTTGTCGTTTGTAAAATATTTAACTTAACGGGTAAATGGGTTTTGTATTCTCTTTGTACACATGGTACCATATCATTGGTTCTTCTATTCTCACACAAATTTTTAGTCTCATTTGAACCTTACCCTACATCTAAAAGACCAAATGCATAATAAATTAATCAAAATTTTATAGTTTAAACATTTAAACATTATAACATTAACTCAATATTTCTTATAGCTATTTATATTATCATATTTGTTATTAAAGATATATATTTTTACGTGTAAAACTATTTTATATAAGGGAATTGATTAGTTTTACGTGTAGTAATTGATTCAATAATAAACTATTAGCCTTTTATTAGACAAAATCAGTCATTTTATATTTTGTTAACTCATTAATTCATGTTTTTCAAAGTGTACGTTGAAAATGAATTTGATAGCATCAATTGGTGCTATCCTTTTGGACTTCATGAGACAATGGGGTTTGGCATGAGGCGGTGTTCTTGGATCGAATGTTGTCTTTCTTAGGCGACCATATCTATGCTTGTGAAATGGTCCACTTCTTTAGAATTCCCACTCAAGAGAGGTCTTAGATAAGGTGTCCTGCTCTATCCATTTCTCTTTATCATTGTGGCGTACGCGTTACACACCACTATAATGGAGACTTGTAATAGGAAGTTGTATAAAGGACTTTTTCTAAAGGAAGATTGTTCCAATATCTCTCCTTCAATATGCGTATGACGCTTTGTTCTTTGATGAATGGTCGTCTTGGAATGGAACTCAAATATTTTCAAAAAGCCTCGGATCTTCGTGTTAACATTGCCAAACGCAAAATACATGGTGTTGGAGTCCCCACTGATGAAGTGGCTCATCTTTCAAATTCTATTCACTGTGGGTTGTGGCTATGACTTTAATCTATTCAAGTATATGGGTTTATCCATTGGTAAAGATTTAAGAAGAGTTAGCGGTTTATCCATTGGTTGTACTGATGTGGTAGAGTGATTGGTGTATCCGATGTTTGATCTCCGATCTAGTCGCACATCTCAGTAGGGGTGGGCAAAACTATCCGATCGGATATCCGAAAATCCGAATAGTATAATTTTAGCGATATTTTTGCTAAGTCAGTCTTTTCTCTATTTCCAATCTTAAATTGAAAGATTAAGCATTTAATGACTTTGTCATCAAGTATTTTGTATTCTAACATCATGTGACTCTAATAACAACAAGTACGTAATCATCAATCATTTAATATTTCGTTTGTTTTTGAAAGTTTTTATATGGATTAAATGGGTTCGGAGTCCGGATTGTCCTGTTACTAGCTTATGATTTATAAAATTTGCTTTCTATTTTTAAAACATACAAAGTAGGTCCACCACGCTTAAGCAAAAGATAGATTATAGTATGAGATTATACCTTAAGACTGTAGTCTTTTGGTCACCTTCGTCCACCTTGCACAGCCTATCGACCTCTCGTCATTCACGGCTTCTAGCAACTAAAGGACTTCACTGTGTAAAGACATATTTTCTTAACTATATTTCCCATAGCACAATAGATGAATTGCTTATCTCCGGTGAATCTTCAAAATATATTTTATTGATAGCAAACTTATTTTACAAACCTAAGTAGTTGAAGGATTAAAATCCTTCTCCTACCCTAAGGAAATTTACTCACTCATTTTTCACACTTATTTTTACAAAGAGATATGTTCTTGTGTTGGGTGCAAGATGCATACTCTATTACATTTTATGCCTTATATAGGCAAACACAAACAACAAATTGAAATTACACGCGAAAAGGTAAAATCTTCCCGCAGATTTTGAAGATAAGGTTTTGTCCTCTTGTCTTCAATAATTTCTTCCACTAGCGTTTGGCGTGAAATTTCATTTTTGGTGTCTGTCCCACCAATTTGTTTTGTCTCCCATTATCACATGATAATATCTTCGGGAATCTTTTCCTTTTCCATTAATTTGGAATAATGCTTTATTCCCTCTTCTTTCATTGGGAATTGATTGGACATTAACCACTGAGCCTGTTGAGCGATGGTTAAGCTTCGTTCATTAGGATTTTTGCCGCTTGCTATTGCGATCCAGTTTGAACTTGTAGCAAATACTCGAGAACCCTTTTGATGTTCTCGAAACAAAGTACAGACCGCCACCTTTCTTCCGATAGCTCTTCTGTACGTATAGAATTTGTGATTAAACACATGTGTTTTTGTGGGAACGAGGTTTTTTCCCAAATACCTTTTCCTGGGTTTGAACAACAGAATTAAATATTCTCTTGCATCAGGCTCTGGTGAGACTGAGATGACTGAGACTTCAATAGATTTATAACTTTCTCCAAATTGGGCATCTAATGTATCTGGAAGAAAATCATCAATTTTTTCAAAATTCTTGAAACCTTTATTTGGCTGAATAATGTCTGTGTAGCCAAATCTTGTGTATCTTCCAATTTCCATTGGATCTGCATTTTCTTGAAATATAATCCTTGGATAAATGGAATCATATGTTGCTATGGCGTGTTGTACCATAAATGAATAGGTTGATTGGTGTATCATCCTGTATTCTTCCAAAAATGGTGTTTCTTTTGAAATTTTAACCATTTTGTCCTGAAAAAGTTTGACAGATTTTTCTGTTGGTTGAGTAGTTTCTGAACTAGTTTCAGTAGGAATACTCTTTTCCTTGTTTATGGTGTTTTCCGATGAGGAAGGACCACCAATATCCTTTTTACCAGTTATGGAATTCTGGTTTTGCTTTGGAATGAAACCCAAGCTTTCATATTTTGGTTTTTCAACCAAATTGCTTTTGTATACCAACGCCTCCTTATAAGGTTCCGTTGATTCGTAACCAATTTGATCACGCAATTTTTTATTTTCTCTTAACAGAGATTGAACTTTGGGGATATCATTGATGATTTTATCAATTTCCTCCATCGTATGAGTATATTCCAAGTAGGAATCCATCATGGTATCCACCTGCGTGTTTATCATATTGATAGTTCCATAAAGCTCATCAATTTGATTAGTTAAAATATCTCTTTTCTGAGATGCTGATACTCGTAAACTTATCAAACTTTGCAGCTTCAAAATTATGTCACTTGTTGACATGATTCCTGCTAAGATAGTCAGCAAGATAATTATCACGACCTTTAATATATTCAATTGAAAAGTCATAATATTGAAAAAACGTTTGCCATCTAATTAGACGTTTATTTTGTGGTAAACCTTTTAAATCATTGAATATAAATGGTTTAACCTGTGTATTATCTGTTTGAACCACAAATTTTTTGGGTAACAGAAATAAAGTGAATTTTTTGATTCCTTTTAAAATAGCTAAAAGCTCCTTTTCATTAATACTATAATTTACTTCTGCTGGTTTAAAAAGTCCAGAAGTATAACGGCATATCTGACCAAGGTCAGTTTTTAATACAGCACCCCATGCTTGTTCACTGGCATCTGTTTGTAAAATCAAATTATCTTTTTCAGATGGTAATGTCATATCTGGTAGGTTACAACATTCTTCTTTTAAAGTTTTTACAACTTTGGTATGAGAATCATTCCATCCACTTTGATTATTTTTTCTCAAAAGTTTTTGGAGTGGAAGTTTTTTGATTGCCAAATCTTTGATAAATGCTTCGGCGTAATTTAGTTGTCCTAAAAAACTTTGAATTTGAGTTTTTCCTTCTAAAATATCGGGATACTCAGAAATCTTTTTGCCAATGTGTGGCTGAAGTTTTATACCATTAGAATTTAAAATTAATCCCAAAAATTCTATTGATTCTTTTGCAATAGTTGCTTTCTTTTCGGAAAGAATTATTCCATGTTTTAGAACAAGTTGTTTAAAATCATTTAAGGTTTTAACATGTTCTTCTAAAGTATTAGACGCAATTAAAATATCGTCAACGTATACCACGACATCTTTTATTTTAAAAATATTATCCATTCTTCGTTGGAAAATTTGTGGTGCATTTTTAAGACCAAATGGCATGACTAGCCATTCATAATGACCTTGTGGAGTACTAAAAGCTGTGTATTCCACTGACTTAGGACTCAACTTTATCTGCCAAAATCCTGATTTACAGTCAAATTTTGAGTAAAAGTTTTTACCACGGACTGTATTTATCAAAATTTCTTTATTTGGTAGAAAATATCCATCAAATATAGTTCTTTGATTTAACTTTTTATAATTTATTACCATTCTGGCTTTGCCTCTGGTAATTTCGGCATGATTTCTAACCATAAAGGCAGGACTACTATGCTGAGATTTTGAAGGTTGAATTAATTTTAACTCGAGTAATCCCTTCAACTGTTTGTCAAATTCTTTTTTGTCTTCTTCTGAATAGACAATTGGTTTTACCCTTATAGGTTTTTCCATCCCATTTGCATCGAGTTCTAATCTTACTTGTAATTCTGCAAAATGTTTGTCGTTTTTCCATTTTTCTAATGGATTTTCTCCGTAGGTTTCTTTAAAACTTTCTTTTATTTTTTCCAAAGATAATTTTTTGATGGAGAATTCTTTTCTAAGTTTAGAAATCGAAATTGGTTTTATCGAAATTTGCTTTTTGATTACCCTATCACCATGCTTCTCGAGCGTAACTTTGAAGGGGTTGAATAGTCTAGCAACAGTAACTATGTGATTGCAAATAGTTTTTACAGTAATATTATAAATGGTTTGTTTATAATATTTAAATGTTTGTAAAAAATCATTTCCAATCAGAATATCTATATGCATAGATGGTTGAGGGTACACATAAGGAATCTTAAAGATTTTTGATCCTAAGATTATTTCTACATTGTAAGCAATATTTTTAATAACTGTTTTTGAGTCATTAAATCCTGTGGCTATAACTGGTTGATCCAATTGTTTCCAATTACTAATTAAATCTTCTTTAACTAGTGTTGCTTGTGACCCTGTGTCTATAATAGCACAAGTGGTTATATCCTCTACAAGTAGAGTCACTTGTATATAGATAGTTGTACTGATTTTAGTATGTTGGGGCATACTATATTCTAGGTATCATATACCAAGTATTATCTTTTTGGACGCATACCTTTTGATCGGTAATTTTGTATTGTCTAAAGCTTTTTAGAAACGCTCCTCCTAATATTACTAGGTAGTCACGGTTATCTAAATTTGAAGTTACCAAACATTCTACCTTATGGGTTAATGTTTGTTCATTATTTGTTGCAAACTTAATGTTTACAGATACCATTTCATCACATGAATCACGAACTTGTTTAATTATTCCTTCATATTCTACAGGTGAGACTTTATATTTAGGTAAAGATCCTATTTTGTTTTTAGGAAACAGATTAATTGAAGCACCTGTGTCAACTAGAGCTTTTCCTTTAAAAGTTTCTAAATCATTAGTTATCTCAATAGTTATAAAACATTGATCTGCTAAAGATTTGTAACTATAGGTAGGAATAATATTTTTACGAAAAGAGGGTTTTCGTAGTGCTAAAGTATTAGAGTTTTCATCATATGAAATTTGATTTCCTACTGGTATATAGGAATTTGACATTCTAGGTAAAGTTAAAGAACTACTTTCGGGTTCTGTTAAAATTCCTAGTGTTGGTTGAATAGCCTGAGCAATGCCATTGCATTTCTCATGAATTTCAATGATTGGTTTATCATCAAAAGGGTCGTTTGTATTAGAATTACAAATACTATACAAACAAGCGTATTCTACTGTGAAGGGGAATGATCCTGCATCAGTTATATCTTTTCTAGTTAGAACATAATTTACCATTATTGATCTTTCTAGATTTCTATCTTTTAAGGCAATGCAGTAATTCGGATAGCAAGTAAAAAGTATCTTTTTATATGCTAAATTTCCTGTTATGCTTCCTAAGTGAGCATCTTGGACATTTGTCATTCTTTGATCTGTCAAATGGATCGTAAGAGGACAATTAACACCCTTTTTAAATAAAGATTTAAACATGATTTGTACTCCTGAGAGGTAAACATATTTATATTTTTCTCTATCTTTTTTATTAACCTTACTTAAAAGATTATTAATTACGTTTTTGTCAAAAACATTTAGCTTGGCTTCACCACGGGTATGTTCTATACTTATGGCTGCTTCTAATTCCATGTAATGGTGTAAAACATACTTTTTTCTTGAAAGAAGTTGAGAACATTTCTGAAGAATACTATCTCCTGGTTTTAAATCAAATTTTGCTCCTTTGATTTGTTTATATTGATCTTGGTTAAAGGTCAATGTTCCAGCATAAGAATTTTCATCTTCATTTTGAAAAGCATACTGATTAATTTCAGTGTTTTGATTTTCAATCATTTGACTCATTCCGAATATTCGGAACTGCTTTCGTTATCAGAAGAACTGTTTGAATCTAATTCTGACTCATATAATTCAAAGACTTCTTCATCCGTTTCTGGATCACTAATTTCTTCGAATTCATTTATCAAAAAATTGTTTATAGCAATTTTTCTTGATTTCTTTTTAGGACATTCATTTGCCATATGTCCTTCTTCTTGACAATTCCAACATTTACAGGGTTTTCTAATATTCTTATTAGCCTGTCTTGGTTTAAAAAATCGTTTTTTCTGAAATCCTGGTTTTCTAGAAAATCTCTTTCTTTTTAAATATTTCTTTTGTTTCTTTATTTTCTTTTTATTTTTTCTTCTTTTATATTTTTCACATCCCCATTCTATTGGGTAGTCTATTGTTTCGCAACAAAGTCGTTTTCTAGCTCTAAAACCCTTTGCTCCAGATTTGTTCAACTTTTGGTTATAACAAGCTTGTGCGAGTTTTTGTTTTACAAAATTAATTCTAGCTCCTAAAGAGTCTGTTAGAATTTCTCTATTTGTAATTTTTTGGTAAAACTCTGTTATCAAAGTATTCCAAGGGGTTGGAAGTTTGTAAAAATACAAATCCTTAATTTCGGTCGGCATGTTAGGTTTAAATATCTTATAATAGATATCTTCAAACTGACACGTATACTGAGAGAGAAAACAAATATCACAAAGCTTAATTGAATTTAACTTTGTTAACTGTTCTCGTTCAATTATTTTTTCTTGTTCATTTAAAGCTGTACTCCAATTTTGACCAAGAAATTCTTCTGTGATAAAGTCTAGGAAAGTATCTACACCTTTTTCTATTGTTTCTTCAAAAGCATTTTTTGTAACTTGAGTTAAAATTTCAATGTTACCTGATTCTAAATTTTCAAACCAATTACTTGTTTTTCCATCTAGAGATGATATTAGTAAATCTGTTTTGTACTGACTTGTCCAATTATCTCTTTCATGATATATGAAAAATTGAACCATAGCATCAAAATATCTACCAATGGTTTTAACTGGGTCAATTACACAGTCAATATTTAATTTTGCTCCGGCAAAACTAAGTGCTTCTAAAGGTTTATCTAGAGGTATATATTTATCTTGAAAAGAGAAGTGATATTCTGGGTTTCTAGTGTTATTAATAACTCTAGTGGTTGTTCTTTTAGATGTCCCTTCTAGGTATTCATCGGTCCATTCTGGTTGGTTGATGATTGTGCTTGCTCCCGAACTTTGAGT
The DNA here is from genome assembly GCA_949592205.1 of Helichrysum umbraculigerum. NCBI lineage: Eukaryota > Viridiplantae > Streptophyta > Magnoliopsida > Asterales > Asteraceae > Helichrysum > Helichrysum umbraculigerum. The sequence goes on from CATIUR010000006.1 coordinate 32,124,254, forward strand.
ATTATTCATTCTCACATTTATTTCCTTATCGGAATTTATATCTATATTTGAAAAGTCAAATACTAGGTTCTCCATTTAGAATTGTTAAATCGATGTCATCCCAGTTTATATTATCTAAGTCAATATTTTGAAAATCTGAAAAACTTGGATTTAAAATATTGGGTAGATGATTATTTCTATCTTCTATAATGTCTAGAGATTTATTAAGAAGGATAGATTCTTTTTCTTTTGGTTCTTTGAAACCTTTAGATTCTGATGTTCTTAGAAGATAATGTAACTCGTCTTCTAGGGTCCTAAGAAGTCTAGATCTTAACTTCGTCTTAGGCCAAAAAGTAGTTATATTATTTCTAAAAGAATTTACGGCAAGATAAAGATGGAAAGCATCTTTTCTATCGTAATCTTTTGTTTTGTATACCTGAGATTCTTTAACTACTCTCGGGTTTCTCGTTTTTGTCATTTTCTTTTTGTTTTTCTAACAAAGATGGAAGTGTGTGATTCCATAATCTATACTCTAAGGTATTAGGAAAAAGGTTTTCTGGTTTCTTTAAATCTTTTAATTTTACAAAAGATTTTGATGGTTTTTCATTTATTATCATTTTTCCTTTATCTGATTTTACACTTTTAACTGTATTTTTTAGATCTCTTACATCTAACTTAAGAAGTTGAACTTCTTTGCCTATTTCATGTATCTCAAGAATTGTATTGTTAACTAACATTTTGACTTCGTCAACACTATCTAATAAGGTTTTAATCCCTTTGATTAATTCTTCAAAACTCATAAAATTAGGCTTTTTAATCTTGATATATATTATGAAGTGACTCATCATCCCATTCAAAGTCATTATCATCGTCATAGTGATTTGAATATGGGTCATAACTGTCTTTAAGTTCTTCATAATATTCCTTTTCCATAATTATATTAACTATTTGGAAAATCATGTGATTAAAAATAATCACTTTTAAAAATTCTTTTAAAGAATTTGTCATTTTATCAAATTTTTAACGTTTTGTTAAAATATCTTTCATGGCTCCATGGCTTTGATACCATTTCGAGGGTGTCCCATATGTTTTTTGTGAAAAGCACAAATTTTAAGCGGAATATATACGGGTTTTATAAACTCGTATTCTTGATTTTAGGTCATTAATTTCATACCTAAAGTTTTCTCTTAAATTCAGATTATACTGAATGATATTAATCCTATGATTTATGATATGTTGACTAGCAAATGTAGAATACATTAAATCTAGTTGTTTGCAATGATTTTCTATTGCTTGTTGTGTTACCTTATAATTTTCTAAGGTTGTTTCTAAATTTCTTTTAGTTTCGTCTAATAGAAACTTAGTATAGCTATTAGCTTTTCTTAATGGTCCTTTATCCATTCTAAAAATTAGTTTCTTAAAAAACTTTTCTTTTTGCCAAAAAACTAATAGTGACGGCTTTAGTGACGAATTATTCTCGTTGCTATTACTAGTTAGGACTCCTAACTAGTAATAGCAACGAGAATAATTCGTCACTAAAGCCGTCACTATTAGTTTTTTGGCAAAAAGAAAAGTTTTTTAAGAAACTAATTTTTAGAATGGATAAAGGACCATTAAGAAAAGCTAATAGCTATACTAAGTTTCTATTAGACGAAACTAAAAGAAATTTAGAAACAACCTTAGAAAATTATAAGGTAACACAACAAGCAATAGAAAATCATTGCAAACAACTAGATTTAATGTATTCTACATTTGCTAGTCAACATATCATAAATCATAGGATTAATATCATTCAGTATAATCTGAATTTAAGAGAAAACTTTAGGTATGAAATTAATGACCTAAAATCAAGAATACGAGTTTATAAAACCCGTATATATTCCGCTTAAAATTTGTGCTTTTCACAAAAAACATATGGGACACCCTCGAAATGGTATCAGAGCCATGGAGCCATGAAATATATTTTCATAATCAAAACAATAAAAATTTGATAAAATGACAAATTCTTTAAAAGAATTTTTAAAAATGATTATTTTTAATCACATGATTTTCCAAATAGTTAATATAATTATGGAAAAGGAATATTATGAAGAACTTAAAGACAGTTATGACCCATATTCAAATCACTATGACGATGATAATGACTTTGAATGGGATGATGAGTCACTTCATAATATATATCAAGATTAAAAAGCCTAATTTTATGAGTTTTGAAGAATTAATCAAAGGGATTAAAACCTTATTAGATAGTGTTGACGAAGTCAAAATGTTAGTTAACAATACAATTCTTGAGATACATGAAATAGGCAAAGAAGTTCAACTTCTTAAGTTAGATGTAAGAGATCTAAAAAATACAGTTAAAAGTGTAAAATCAGATAAAGGAAAAATGATAATAAATGAAAAACCATCAAAATCTTTTGTAAAATTAAAAGATTTAAAGAAACCAGAAAACCTTTTTCCTAATACCTTAGAGTATAGATTATGGAATCACACACTTCCATCTTTGTTAGAAAAACAAAAAGAAAATGACAAAAACGAGAAACCCGAGAGTAGTTAAAGAATCTCAGGTATACAAAACAAAAGATTACGATAGAAAAGATGCTTTCCATCTTTATCTTGCCGTAAATTCTTTTAGAAATAATATAACTACTTTTTGGCCTAAGACGAAGTTAAGATCTAGACTTCTTAGGACCCTAGAAGACGAGTTACATTATCTTCTAAGAACATCAGAATCTAAAGGTTTCAAAGAACCAAAAGAAAAAGAATCTATCCTTCTTAATAAATCTCTAGACATTATAGAAGATAGAAATAATCATCTACCCAATATTTTAAATCCAAGTTTTTCAGATTTTCAAAATATTGACTTAGATAATATAAACTGGGATGACATCGATTTAACAATTCTAAATGGAGAACCTAGTATTTGACTTTTCAAATATAGATATAAATTCCGATAAGGAAATAAATGTGAGAATGAATAATACTCAAAGTTCGGGAGCAAGCACAATCATCAACCAACCAGAATGGACCGATGAATACCTAGAAGGGACATCTAAAAGAACAACCACTAGAGTTATTAATAACACTAGAAACCCAGAATATCACTTCTCTTTTCAAGATAAATATATACCTCTAGATAAACCTTTAGAAGCACTTAGTTTTGCCGGAGCAAAATTAAATATTGACTGTGTAATTGACCCAGTTAAAACCATTGGTAGATATTTTGATGCTATGGTTCAATTTTTCATATATCATGAAAGAGATAATTGGACAAGTCAGTACAAAACAGATTTACTAATATCATCTCTAGATGGAAAAACAAGTAATTGGTTTGAAAATTTAGAATCAGGTAACATTGAAATTTTAACTCAAGTTACAAAAAATGCTTTTGAAGAAACAATAGAAAAAGGTGTAGATACTTTTCTAGACTTTATCACAGAAGAATTTCTTGGTCAAAATTGGAGTACAGCTTTAAATGAACAAGAAAAAATAATTGAACGAGAACAGCTAACAAAGTTAAATTCAATTAAGCTTTGTGATATTTGTTTTCTCTCTCAGTATACGTGTCAGTTTGAAGATATCTATTATAAGATATTTAAACCTAACATGCCGACCGAAATTAAGGATTTGTATTTTTACAAACTTCCAACCCCTTGGAATACTTTGATAACAGAGTTTTACCAAAAAATTACAAATAGAGAAATTCTAACAGACTCTTTAGGAGCTAGAATTACTTTTGTAAAACAAAAACTCGCACAAGCTTGTTATAACCAAAAGTTGAACAAATCTGGAGCAAAGGGTTTTAGAGCTAGAAAACGACTTTGTTGCGAAACAATAGACTACCCAATAGAATGGGGATGTGAAAAATATAAAAGAAGAAAAAATAAAAAGAAAATAAAGAAACAAAAGAAATATTTAAAAAGAAAGAGATTTTCTAGAAAACCAGGATTTCAGAAAAAACGATTTTTTAAACCAAGACAGGCTAATAAGAATATTAGAAAACCCTGTAAATGTTGGAATTGTCAAGAAGAAGGACATATGGCAAATGAATGTCCTAAAAAGAAATCAAGAAAAATTGCTATAAACAATTTTTTGATAAATGAATTCGAAGAAATTAGTGATCCAGAAACGGATGAAGAAGTCTTTGAATTATATGAGTCAGAATTAGATTCAAACAGTTCTTCTGATAACGAAAGCAGTTCCGAATATTCGGAATGAGTCAAATGATTGAAAATCAAAACACTGAAATTAATCAGTATGCTTTTCAAAATGAAGATGAAAATTCTTATGCTGGAACATTGACCTTTAACCAAGATCAATATAAACAAATCAAAGGAGCAAAATTTGATTTAAAACCAGGAGATAGTATTCTTCAGAAATGTTCTCAACTTCTTTCAAGAAAAAAGTATGTTTTACACCATTACATGGAATTAGAAGCAGCCATAAGTATAGAACATACCCGTGGTGAAGCCAAGCTAAATGTTTTTGACAAAAACGTAATTAATAATCTTTTAAGTAAGGTTAATAAAAAAGATAGAGAAAAATATAAATATGTTTACCTCTCAGGAGTACAAATCATGTTTAAATCTTTATTTAAAAAGGGTGTTAATTGTCCTCTTACGATCCATTTGACAGATCAAAGAATGACAAATGTCCAAGATGCTCACTTAGGAAGCATAACAGGAAATTTAGCATATAAAAAGATACTTTTTACTTGCTATCCGAATTACTGCATTGCCTTAAAAGATAGAAATCTAGAAAGATCAATAATGGTAAATTATGTTCTAACTAGAAAAGATATAACTGATGCAGGATCATTCCCCTTCACAGTAGAATACGCTTGTTTGTATAGTATTTGTAATTCTAATACAAACGACCCTTTTGATGATAAACCAATCATTGAAATTCATGAGAAATGCAATGGCATTGCTCAGGCTATTCAACCAACACTAGGAATTTTAACAGAACCCGAAAGTAGTTCTTTAACTTTACCTAGAATGTCAAATTCCTATATACCAGTAGGAAATCAAATTTCATATGATGAAAACTCTAATACTTTAGCACTACGAAAACCCTCTTTTCGTAAAAATATTATTCCTACCTATAGTTACAAATCTTTAGCAGATCAATGTTTTATAACTATTGAGATAACTAATGATTTAGAAACTTTTAAAGGAAAAGCTCTAGTTGACACAGGTGCTTCAATTAATCTGTTTCCTAAAAACAAAATAGGATCTTTACCTAAATATAAAGTCTCACCTGTAGAATATGAAGGAATAATTAAACAAGTTCGTGATTCATGTGATGAAATGGTATCTGTAAACATTAAGTTTGCAACAAATAATGAACAAACATTAACCCATAAGGTAGAATGTTTGGTAACTTCAAATTTAGATAACCGTGACTACCTAGTAATATTAGGAGGAGCGTTTCTAAAAAGCTTTAGACAATACAAAATTACCGATCAAAAGGTATGCGTCCAAAAAGATAATACTTGGTATATGATACCTAGAATATAGTATGCCCCAACATACTAAAATCAGTACAACTATCTATATACAAGTGACTCTACTTGTAGAGGATATAACCACTTGTGCTATTATAGACACAGGGTCACAAGCAACACTAGTTAAAGAAGATTTAATTAGTAATTGGAAACAATTGGATCAACCAGTTATAGCCACAGGATTTAATGACTCAAAAACAGTTATTAAAAATATTGCTTACAATGTAGAAATAATCTTAGGATCAAAAATCTTTAAGATTCCTTATGTGTACCCTCAACCATCTATGCATATAGATATTCTGATTGGAAATGATTTTTTACAAACATTTAAATATTATAAACAAACCATTTATAATATTACTGTAAAAACTATTTGCAATCACATAGTTACTGTTGCTAGACTATTCAACCCCTTCAAAGTTACGCTCGAGAAGCATGGTGATAGGGTAATCAAAAAGCAAATTTCGATAAAACCAATTTCGATTTCTAAACTTAGAAAAGAATTCTCCATCAAAAAATTATCTTTGGAAAAAATAAAAGAAAGTTTTAAAGAAACCTACGGAGAAAATCCATTAGAAAAATGGAAAAACGACAAACATTTTGCAGAATTACAAGTAAGATTAGAACTCGATGCAAATGGGATGGAAAAACCTATAAGGGTAAAACCAATTGTCTATTCAGAAGAAGACAAAAAAGAATTTGACAAACAGTTGAAGGAATTACTCGAGTTAAAATTAATTCAACCTTCAAAATCTCAGCATAGTAGTCCTGCCTTTATGGTTAGAAATCATGCCGAAATTACCAGAGGCAAAGCCAGAATGGTAATAAATTATAAAAAGTTAAATCAAAGAACTATATTTAATGGATATTTTCTACCAAATAAAGAAATTTTGATAAATACAGTCCGTGGTAAAAACTTTTACTCAAAATTTGACTGTAAATCAGGATTTTGGCAGATAAAGTTGAGTCCTAAGTCAGTGGAATACACAGCTTTTAGTACTCCACAAGGTCATTATGAATGGCTAGTCATGCCATTTGGTCTTAAAAATGCACCACAAATTTTCCAACGAAGAATGGATAATATTTTTAAAATAAAAGATGTCGTGGTATACGTTGACGATATTTTAATTGCGTCTAATACTTTAGAAGAACATGTTAAAACCTTAAATGATTTTAAACAACTTGTTCTAAAACATGGAATAATTCTTTCCGAAAAGAAAGCAACTATTGCAAAAGAATCAATAGAATTTTTGGGATTAATTTTAAATTCTAATGGTATAAAACTTCAGCCACACATTGGCAAAAAGATTTCTGAGTATCCCGATATTTTAGAAGGAAAAACTCAAATTCAAAGTTTTTTAGGACAACTAAATTACGCCGAAGCATTTATCAAAGATTTGGCAATCAAAAAACTTCCACTCCAAAAACTTTTGAGAAAAAATAATCAAAGTGGATGGAATGATTCTCATACCAAAGTTGTAAAAACTTTAAAAGAAGAATGTTGTAACCTACCAGATATGACATTACCATCTGAAAAGGATAATTTGATTTTACAAACAGATGCTAGTGAACAAGCATGGGGTGCTGTATTAAAAACTGACCTTGGTCAGATATGCCGTTATACTTCTGGACTTTTTAAACCAGCAGAAGTTAATTATAGTATTAATGAAAAAGAGCTTTTAGCTATTTTAAAGGGAATCAAAAAATTCACTTTATTTCTGTTACCCAAAAAATTTGTGGTTCAGACAGATAATACACAGGTTAAACCATTTATATTCAATGATTTAAAAGGTTTACCGCAAAATAAACGTCTAATTAGATGGCAAACGTTTTTTCAATATTATGACTTTTCAATTGAATATATTAAAGGTCGTGATAATTATCTTGCTGACTATCTTAGCAGGAATCATGTCAACAAGTGACATAATTTTGAAGCTGCAAAGTTTGATAAGTTTACGAGTATCAGCATCTCAGAAAAGAGATATTTTAACTAATCAAATTGATGAGCTTTATGGAACTATCAATATGATAAACACGCAGGTGGATACCATGATGGATTCCTACTTGGAATATACTCATACGATGGAGGAAATTGATAAAATCATCAATGATATCCCCAAAGTTCAATCTCTGTTAAGAGAAAATAAAAAACTGCGTGATCAAATCGGTTACGAATCAACGGAACCTTATAAGGAGGCGTTGGTATACAAGAGCAATTTGGTTGAAAAACCAAAATATGAAAGCTTGGGTTTCATTCCAAAGCAAAACCAGAATTCCATAACTGGTAATAAGGATATTGGTGGTCCTTCCTCATCGGAAAACACCATAAACAAGGAAAAGAGTATTCCTACTGAACCTAGTTCAGAAACTACTCAACCAACAGAAAAATCTGTCAAGCTTTTTCAAGACAAAATGGTTAAAATTTCAAAAGAAACACCATTTTTGGAAGAATACAGGATGATACACCAATCAACCTATTCATTTATGGTACAAAATGCCATAGCAACATATGATTCCATTTATCCAAGGATTATATTTCAAGAAAATGCAGATCCAGTGGAAATTGGAAGATACACAAGATTTGGCTACACAGACATTATTCAGCCAAACAAAAATTTCAAGAATTTCGAAAAAATTGATGATTTTCTTCCAGATACATTAGATGCCCAATTTGGAGAAAGTTATAAATCTATTGAAGTCTCAGTCATCTCAGTCTCACCAGAGCCTGATGCAAGAGAATATTTAATTCTGTTGTTTAAACCTAGGAAAAGGTATTTGGGGAAAAACCTAGTTCCCACAAAAACACATGTGTTTAATCATAAATTCTATACATACAGAAGAGCTATCGGAAGAAAGGTGGCGGTCTGTACTTTGTTTCGAGAACATCAAAAGGGTTCTCGAGTATTTGCTACAAGTTCAAACTGGATCGCAATAGCAAGCGGTAAAAATCCTAATGAACGAAGTTTAACCATCGCTCAACAAGCCCAGTGGTTAATGTCCGATCAATTCCCAATGAACGAAGAGGGAATAAAGCATTATTCCAAATTAATGGAAAAAGAAAAGATTCCCGAAGATATTATCATGTGATAATGGGAGACAAAACAAATTGGTGGGACAGACACCAAAAACCCACCAAACGAAATTTCACGCCAAACGCTAGTGGAAGAAATTATTGAAGACAAGATGACAAAACCTTATCTTCAAAATATGCGGGAAAATTTTATCTTTTATTTCGCGTGTAATTTCAATTTGTTGTTTGTGTTTGCCTATATAAGGCATAATATGTAATAGAGTATGCATCTTGCACCCAACACAAGAACATATCTCTTTGTAAAAATAAGTGTGAAAAATGAGTGAGTAAATTTCCTTAGGGTAGGAGAAGGATTTTAATCCTTCAACTACTTAGGTTTGTAAAATAAGTTTGCTATCAATAAAATATATTTTGAAGATTCACCGGAGATAAGCAATTCATCTATTGTGCTATGGGAAATATAGTTAAGAAAATATGTCTTTACACAGTGAAGTCCTTTAGTTGCTAGAAGCCGTGAATGACGAGAGGTCGATAGGCTGTGCAAGGTGGACGAAGGTGACCAAAAGACTACAGTCTTAAGGTATAATCTCATACTATAATCTATCTTTTGCTTAAGCGTGGTGGACCTACTTTGTATGTTTTAAAAATAGAAAGCAAATTTTATAAATCATAAGCTAGTAACAGGACAATCCGGACTCCGAACCCATTTAATCCATATAAAAACTTTCAAAAACAAACGAAATATTAAATGATTGATGATTACGTACTTGTTGTTATTAGAGTCACATGATGTTAGAATACAAAATACTTGATGACAAAGTCATTAAATGCTTAATCTTTCAATTTAAGATTGGAAATAGAGAAAAGACTGACTTAGCAAAAATATCGCTAAAATTATACTATTCGGATTTTCGGATATCCGATCGGATAGTTTTGCCCACCCCTACATCTCAGTCGAGGGTATAGGGAATTGCATATAGTTTTTTGCTCTTAAGAAATTTTATGCTTATTATGTTGATAATGTTACGGAATTAACGATTACATGTTTGTGTTTGATTTTGTAACTCACCTAGTTATATGTTGGGGCTTATTATTTATCATGGAGCACTTAGCTTATTGCTATTACAAAACTAAGTAAATGAAGAAGCAGAGAATATGTGCAGTATAAATAAAAGATAAAATGGAGAAAGAACTTGTATGTAATTATCCCTTATATACCATTCTTAGAGTAACTCGTGTTTCTCTCGGCAGAGTTCCAAGGAGATTCTCACGATTTATCACCACTCATGAGAAATTGAGGTTTTCTTGAAATAATCAAGGCCAAAATTGTCTTTTTATTGTCTATTTCTATGTTCCACTCTCTCTCAAATCCCGTTTTATTATCTCTATATCTCATTCTATCTTTCTCTCTAATCAAAGACACATAAAATTAAATGCATCCTTTAAAAGATGGTTTACGTTTGTAAAAACATATACGGAAATTGAACTTATTCGGATGTTTGTAAAAACAATTCTTAGGCATGACATTCTATAGGTTAAAAGGTATGCATTAAAAAAAGTTTCGTTTATATATGTTTTCGATTTCGACTTTATTTGTCAGCGTTGTGTCTCTAATTGTTAACGGTGTGTCTCTAATGTTGGTGGTGGATAAAAGATTGGCCTGTGATATATTTATATGTAAATAATGTTGGAGGAAACCGTGTAACAGGGTAAGATTTCAATGACCGGATATCCCTTTGAATCGTGTTATCACTTTCCGAAAACAACAATTCGACCCTATATGCCTTGGGTTACACGAATTTTATTTTGGGATAAGACAAAGAGTGGTGTTTTTGTTTGAGGCAACAAAACAAAAACCTGGTGCTAGAGAGTACTTCTTCTTATGTATATTTTTCTCATGTGAAATACTTATACTTATAAGAGCACCCAACAATCTATGGAGTTAATTGGTGTTAATTGTCCAATTAAATCTACCATTGATCTCTTGCAATTTCAGCCTTTTGATATTCATAATCATTAAGACTATAAAATCCTATCAGTTAGGATAACCAACAGTCACAATGGGTCAGAATAACCTCTTGACTAATTCAGTCCATTTCAGACTATTAAACCACTACATAGTCTATTTTGGACTAAGTCGGACTTCCGTCTAAATTAGACTAATTCAGTCCATTTCAGACTATTAAGCCACTACATAGTCTATTTTGGACTAATCCAGCCTAAAATAGACTAATGTCTATTTTTGACTATTTTTGTCTCCTTTAGACTCATGACTGTTTTCACAATTGCTTTAGGTCAGGAATGTTATTGACTTGATGGGCGTACACTCCGTACCTCCTAACCCATTACCAAGTCAAATAACCATATCCCTCAATTACACTAAATTACTAACAATCATCCCCAATTTAGTCTAATTCCTTTACATGATATAATCAAACAAAACAAACTTATGCATAAATGAAAATGTCTTGAAGATTGAATTTCCATCTTAGTATATTACACATTCTAAATATTCGAGAATCGGGGTGTTCTAAGAATTGAACCCTTCAACCCATTTGAATACCTGAAGATAATATACACACAAGTTTTCAAATACTCTAAAGCGATCTTGACACTATACAAGCCATGTGTCCATATCCATTCATGAATGTTTCAAAGCATAAAGTCCAAAGCTTTTTGAAGCGGCAAAACTTCACATTCACATAGGTAGTTCCTTTCCGTCATGCACATGCTCTTGCACTTTTTCAAAGGAGCTATTAAGAAATTAACTTCAACCTAACTTCAGCAGGTCCGAGCACATAACCTTGGGATGACATATGTAAAAACATGTGCTCCAATTTCTAAGTGTAAGCTTTCCACATTGAATTCAGCTCCTAATTCATATCAGGAGGGAATTTGGTGTCTTACCATTAGAAATTTATTTGGACTTTAAACCCATCCCTAATGCAGACTTATTAACCAAGTTTCTAGCTAATCCCTTCGTCAAGTGATCAGCTAAATTCTGTTGTGACCTCACAAACTCTACAGAAATCACCCCATTCATGATTAGTTCACGAATCATGCTATGTCTAACACCTAAGTGTCTAGACTTCCCATTGTACATTTGGCTATAAGCCTTTGCCAATGTAGCAGCACTATCACAATGGATAGAAATGGACGCTATAGGTTTAGGCCACAATGGAATCTCATAAATCAAGTTTCTAAGCCATTCCGCTTCTTTACCAGCAGCAGCTAATGCAACAAACTCAGATTCCATTGTCGAGTTAGTAATACATGTTTGCTTCTTGGAAGCCCATGAAATGGCACCTCCCCCAAGCAAGAACACCCAACCACTTGTTGAAGAATGATCTTCAGCATTGGTTATCCAACTTGCATCAGAATAACCTTCTATAACCGAAGGATATCCAACATAAGATAAACTATAATCCATAGTTTTCTTTAAATACTTTAGTACCCCGCCTAATTGCTTGCCAATGATGAGCACTAGGATTACTTGTAAACCTACTCAATTTTCCCACAGCAAATGCAATATCCGGTCTTGTACTTGTCATGGCATACATTAAGCAACCAATCACCTTTGAATACTCAAGTTGTGATATAGCATCACCTTTATTAGGTAAAAGCTTCATGCTTGGATCCATTGGAGTACTCACAAGAGTACAATCAAAACAATTGAATTTCCTAAGTACCTTCTCAATGTAATGAGCTTGAGAAATGGAAATTTCATTGTTTTCACGTTTAATCCTAATGCCAAGGATAACGTCAGCCTCCCCCATATCTTTCATGGAGAACTTTGATGACAAAAATTCCTTTGTTGAGTCAACTTGATCTTGATCAGTCCCAAAGATCAACATGTCATCAACATATAGACAAATGATGACTCCTTTACCGGATTCGTCAAATTTGCTATATACACATTTGTCGGATTGGTTTAAATTATAACCACTTGACAAAACCACTTCATCAAACTTTTGATGCCATTGCTTAGGTGCTTGTTTCAATCCATATAAGGATTTAACAAGTTTACACACCTTGTTTTCATTGCCCGGCATGATGAAGCCTTCTGGTTGTCTCATATAAACCTCCTCATCCAAATCACCATTCAAGAATGCAGTTTTCACATCCATTTGGTAAATCACAAGGTTGTGAATTGCAGCTAAGGCAATCAACAATCTAATAGTGGAGATACGAGCAACCGGGGCATAGGTGTCAAAATAGTCAATTCCGAGTTTTTGTCTAAAACCTTGAATGACTAATCTTGCCTTGAACTTTTCAATAGTTCCATCTACCTTCATCTTCTTTTTTAAGATCCATTTCCAACCTAAAGGTTTGCAAGCAGGTGGTAGATCCGACAACACCCAAGTGTTGTTGCCCATGATGGAATCCATCTCATCATTAATTGCTTCCTTCCAAAAGGCGACATCTTGAGACTTCATTGCTTCATCAAATGTTTTTGGATCATCCTCAACATTAAAGCAATATGAATATTTGGTAGAAACCTCATCTCTTGAACCTTCAATCAAATATAATTGAAAATCAGGCCCAAATAACTTTGGTTTCCTTTCTCTTTTGCTTTTCCTAAGTTCAAGTGACTTATCCTGAGTCACATCCGAACTTACCTCCTTATTGGTTCCGCTATAGCTAGGAACCATATCCTTTGGTCGAGATATAGATGAGAAGCGATTCTCATCAAAGATTGCATCCCTTGATTCAACCACGGTGTTAACCGAAACAGAATCATTAGGTTCAATAACATAGAACCTATAGGCCTTGGAATGCTCAGCATATCCAATAAATATGCAATCAATACCTCTTTCACCCAAACTTTTCTTCTTGGGATCAGGGAGTCTTACAACAGCCCTACAACCCCATAACCGAAGATAGTTCAAGTTTGGTTTCCGTTTATACAAAAGTTCATAAGGAGTAATCTTGTTCCTTTTATTAGGAACTCTATTAAGCAAATAACAAGCTGTTAGCATAGCTTCCCCCCAAAATCCATCACTAAGGCCCGAATAGGATAACATGGAATTAACCATTTCCTTAAGGACCCTATTTTTCCTCTCCGATATATCATTTTGTTGAGGAGTATATGGAGCGGTAGTCTCATGAATTATACCCACATATTGAAAATAAGTTGGGTCAATATATTCACCTCCCCTATCCGTTCTTAGCCTTTTAATTGATGAATTAAGTTGTAGTTCAACTTCAGTTTTATATGTTTTAAACTTATCCAAAGTTTCATCTTTAGAATGTAACAAGTAAACATAACAAAACCTAGAAGCATCATCAATAAATGTAACAAAGTATTTTTTATTGCCCAATGATGGAGTCCCATGCAAATCACATAAATCACTATGTACTAATTCCAAAATTTCAGAATTTCTAGTTACATTTTGAAAAGGTTGCTTAGTGATTTTAGTCAACATACATGTTTTACATTTTTCATGGTTCATGTCAAAAGCCGGTATTAATCCATCTTTAGACATATCTTGCATTCTTTTAAAATGCACATGTCCTAACCTAGCATGCCAAAGAGTTGAGATATTTGTGCTAGAACAAGTCATAAAAGCTTAATCAACATTCATATGATTAATATTAAGTCTAAACATTCGGTTACAAAGATAACCAAATCCAACAAACATACCATGTTTTGATAAAACAAACTTATCAGACTCAATGACTTGTTTGTACCCACAATTATTCAACACACTACTAGACACTAGGTTTTTACGAATTTGGGGTACATGTAAAACATCAAACAAAGAAACAGTTTTTCCCGAACTAAATTGCAAATCCACACTTCCACGTCCATGAACAGGGGCTGTTGACTCATTTCCCATATGAAGAATTGATCCATCATCCAATGACTCATAAGTCTTGAACCAGCATCTATCCTTGCATACATGGGTAGTAGCACCCGAGTCAACCCACCACGCAATGTCATCATCCTGCACAAAATAAGCCTCAGAAATATATGATACATAATAATTTTGAACCAAATTATTATTCATATTCTAACCTTTCGATTTTGGTCCTTAGACCCATTACCCGAACCGCTTGTGCTAGCTCCATTGGTGTTTTTATAACCAATATTTCCAGCCTTACAGTCCCTTTTCAAGTGTCCAGAATTACCACACTTCCAACAAGTCAATTTAGACTTTTTATTGGGATTAGGCTTGTTGTTGTCATGATATTTGCGTTTTCCCTTTTTGTCATTGTTGCCGGTGGATTTATGATGTTCCACCATGTTAACCAAAGAGGTTTCAACAACATTTTTGCCCTTTGGCTTGTCATTTTCTTGCACCCTGAGAGATTCCTCAATACGCAAATGACTGCCCAACTCAACAAGAGTTAACTCCTCCTTCTTATGTTTCAAAGTATGTTTGAAATCTTTCCAAGAAGGAGGGAGTTTGTCAATGACACAAGAAACCGAAATGGTTTCATCCATGTTCATCTTGTGTTGTGTGAATTGCCCAAGTATACAAAGAAGTTCATTGTATTGTTCCATGACCGGTCTAGAATCGACCATCTTGTAATTATTAAAATTACTCACAAGGAACTTTTTACTAGAAGCATCTTCAGCCATATACTTTGATTCCAAAGAATCCCATAGTTCTTTTGCAGATTCATGATTTTGATAAATGTCAAAGAGAGAATCAGCCATACCATTGAGGATTAAACCTCGAGCGATGTAGTCATCGTTCTCCCACTTGCCCCTTAGCCGAATCTGTTCCACAGTAGCATCATCACCACCATCTTCAGGAATTGGTGTACTAAGAACATACACCACGTTCATACTTGAGAGGAAGAAATGCATCTTCTTCTGCCACAGACGAAAATCCACCCCTTCAAACTTATCAAGTTTGGAGAAGTTAGCCGTCATATGCTTCAAAGTAGCCGCCATTGAAATCACCAGAAATGGTTGTTTTCGATTGTTGGAGGAAACCGTGTAACATGGTAAGATTTCAATGACCGGATATCCCTTTGAATCGTGTTATCACTTTCCGAAAACAACAATTCGACCCTATATGCCTTGGGTTACACGAATTTTGTTTTGGGATAAGACAAAGAGTGGTGTTCTTGTTTGAGGCAACAAAACAACAAAACCTGGTGCTAGAGAGTACTTCTTCTTATGTATATTTTTCTCATGTGAAATACTTATACTTATAAGAGCACCCAACAATCCATGGAGTTAATTGGTATTAATTGTCCAATTAAATCTACCATTGATCTCTTGCAATTCCAGCCTTTTGATATTCATAATCATTAAGACTATAAAATCCTATCAGTTAGGATAACCAACAGTCACAATGGGTCAGAATAACCTCTTGACTAATTCAGTCCATTTCAGACTATTAAGCCACTACATAGTCTATTTTGGACTAAATCGGACTTCCGTCTAAATTAGACTAATTCAGTCAATTTTAAACTATTAAGCCACTACATAGTCTATTTTGGACTAATCCAGCCTAAAATAGACTAATGTCTATTTTTGACTATTTTTGTCTCCTTTATACTCGTGACTGTTTTCACAATTGCTTTGGGTCAGGGATGTTATTGACTTGATGGGCGTACACTCCGTACCTCCTAACCCATTACCAAGTCAAATAACCATATCCCTCAATTACACTAAATTACTAACAAATAATCAACTTAAAGACAAAAAGGGGATAAAAAAGAAGATGAATTAGTATAGAGAATGAATACTCAAAATGTTGACAGTGAACGGTGATGACGACGGATGATTTTGATTTTAGATTTCAGTAGGTGTTAATTTTAATTTTAGCTCAAAAAAGATGTTAATTTTATTTGGTTTAGATTCGAACCGTATTTTTAATTTTTGGTGCTGGTGGTGATCAGTGTTTAGTTTGTTTTTGGTTGCGGTGGATGACTATCCGAATTTGGGTATAATTAATCGAGAGAAAAAAAAGTAAGAAAATAGCAGTGTAATTAATTAGTTAAGATGTAAAACACATGTAGTAAATGTTAACTAAAATTGTAGTTGGTTGCATTATTATGTATGGTTTAAAATAGAAAACTAATTAATGATCGTATACTTCAAGTGAGATATTCGGATACTTTTATGACTTGCGCATTGTCTAGACCACCTTGATTCCTTTAAGTTGACAATACATAGTGTTATTAATTATATTCATTACTTGGAAGACTCTTTGAGATTTGATTAATTAGTTATGTCATATAACTGGCCGAGTTTCTGAGTCGTCAATATTTCAACGTAGAAGTACGTTTAGAGTTTTTTTTTTTTTTTTTTTTTTTTTTTGAAAGGCAGTTTTTGGATCACTGACGGGGGCCCATTAGCCACCCACCCGATCATCACCATTATGCACCCTCGAGAAGAAACCCTACTCCGTCCCCGGCCCAAGTGCCGACAGATCCGGTTGCCGAAGCGGGTAAAACTCCTCACCCCGGAGCCCAAAGACCCAAGGGATTTTCCATATGTCCATTACGGGGTTTGAACCCCTGACCTGTGGTTTGAAAACCACTTGCTCAACCACTGAGCTAGATCTGCTGGACAAGTACGTTTAGAGTTTACGTCCTACTAGATAATAGTGTTAGCGTATTAAATATTTATTATATTAGCATTAGCTTAGGCCCGTTAGTTTTGTTTAGTGTAAGCCCGTTTAGTGTTTAGGGTTTTATTAGTTTTCTTATTTAAGTACTTCATTGTATTTGGTTTCTATTAAGCTTTGTAATCGTATTCTATTGTTCAATAATATTGTCGTTAGTTTCTACAAATAGAACACGGTTGAACATAATTGAAATTTAATGGTACGTAAGATGTGAATAACGAATGGATTCCGAAGACGAAATCCTTTTAAGGATGAGAGAATTGTAACATTCCAAATTTTTGGACTTATAAATAATTTAATTAATAAGTGAAAAGGTAGCTTTTAAATATTATATTATATTGACTTTGATTTTAGATACATAAAATACGCAGCAGCCTAGCTGAGTTTACTATTGCTAATTTTAAAATTAAAATAAGTTAATGGTTAATTGTTAAGAAGATAACAAACGTGATATTTGCTACTAGAAGAACTAAAGGGAGTAATTTGGTAAATGAAAATAAAGAAAACGTGTAGCCAAGTTTAGATGGAATGCTGTTTCCATATAGCACGTACACGATGATAATCTCTTCCGAAATTTTGGTAACAAACTCGGTGGTTAAAATTTGATAGTGATCTCATTGTTTCATTTACCGACTCACATATTCTCAAAGCATAGGATCAACATATAATGAGTATTAGCCGGCCATTATTGATGAATTGCAAAGTATTTTCTAGTTCGAATGTACTCGGTAGCGACTCTAAGTGACAACATGCGGTCACGATCACAGTTATGATTTTGAGGTAGATCTCTCCTATAGTTTCATATAAAAAACTGTTATCAAACATGAATGTATAGGACATGTTGGTCTAGTCGAGTTTCGTGAATGTATAGGAAATGTTGGTCTAGTCGAGTTTCCCGATGGTATAAACGTGTTGCATTTGCCGTATTCGTGTTCGAGTTTTATGAATACGTGGAGTTTGAAATCTGCTTTGAAAATTAATACAACTTGATACAAATATTCGGTTTAATATACTAATGATAAAATGATAGCTAGGCTTCATCGGTAAATATCGGATCATGAAATTTAATACTCCGTAAAACCTTAACGGTGCGTGTCGGATATTTGGAAATCGATCTAAATGGTAGAAGAAGTTGATTAAATAAAATAAATAATTTAAATCTTGAACCAAGATGTTACGTTGGGTGTTTAGGCTTGTGTTATAAGTATATCTACAAATTGAGTATATATGTGATCTGATGAGCGATGGTATTTTTATGCGAAATTTAGATCTAAAAAGAAGGGTAACGAGAACATGAATTGCGATTTTAAAAGATGAAATTGTTGGTGGACTTGTTAATTCAGTAAGTTTTTGTCTTCAAGTCTACGTAAATGGTTTTAGACAATTACATTATGATGTCAATGACATTTTGATAATTGACATTCACCTTTTTCAAATACATTTATTAATCTTCCACGGTTGATGATATTTATGGCTTTGGACACGTAATTAGTATTATTTAGTTTTGTTAAGTTTGAAGTGTCAGACTTTTGTATTAAGGTTTTGTTGTCAAAATAAAAGGAAACGAGCTTACTAGAAACTCGACCAATCAATTGGGATATTGTTTAAGAATGTGTTAAGATTGTTGTATAAAGTTATTAGTAGAATTTGTCATGCTTGTAGGAGCTATACTTTGTTTAGACGGACCTTAAAGCTTGCTCACAATTGAGGTAAGATAACGTTTAGAAAAACCGGGATGGCAATCAGAATAATAGACTTTTCATAAGTCACATTGTTTTGGTATTATTATACTTGTTTACGTTATAGAAATGTTATTATATATTTTCACGACTAGAGGGTATGAATGGGCAATGAATTATTGCATGAGGGACGTGATTATGGGTAGTTTATCTTGCTATGATTATGATTGTTGTATTTTGCTTGATGCTAGTACACTAGACCTATTTGCATGACTCTTAAGTCACATGGTGCGATTAGGGGGGGGTATTCGTGGATGAAAAAAAAAAGAAGAAGAATAATAACGAAACTTGAACATAACGAATACGATTAGAGATATCTCGGTGATTCCCAAAAGGGTTTCATGGTGATTCCCGTGAGGGGTCATGATTACGGTTCTTGCTCGGGTTACTCTAGACACTTTCCTGTAGCTCACGGTTAGAGCGGTACGTGGTTCGCCACACATATGTAGTTCTTGCTCGGGGATTGGCGTGTAGGTGGAGCCTTCCTCAAACGGTGAACCGCATTCATTTATTTTTCACTAAGTTGGTGGTAGTAGGGTTTCCCCCAAGTGGTCCTCCGTGGAACGTGTGCCCCACATGGTGCTTCGGTTGACTAGTGGACTAACCCCTACGTGGTTTACGATGAACGGATAACGGAAAGATAATGAAAAATGATATGACGAATAAACGATAAACGATAAACGGATTATGATAATGGTGATACGGTTGATTGACTATGATAGGCACGGCTTTAGGATTTCATTTTTTGATATATTATATTGTCTTTACCTGAGGACGATGTCATGAATATATGATAATAATATTTATAGTTCACGAATTGCACGAACGTTTTAATTGGATATGATTTCTATGAACCCGTTATGCTTACTCAGCTTTTTAAGCTGACACTTGTTTTCTACTTGTCCGGTTGTGTATTCCGTGCAGGTTAGGAAAGCTAGCTTATTACGGTTAAGTGTGAGATGGGTAGTTTGAATTACAACGAACATGTTTTAGCTTATATGCTTAGACTACACAATAGGGATTGTTATTTAACGACTGGTGGGTTTTCTTATACTTTTG
Source organism: Helichrysum umbraculigerum (assembly GCA_949592205.1). NCBI lineage: Eukaryota > Viridiplantae > Streptophyta > Magnoliopsida > Asterales > Asteraceae > Helichrysum > Helichrysum umbraculigerum. The sequence continues at coordinate 32,144,159 of CATIUR010000006.1, forward strand.
CTATGATATGAACTTATGTAACACCAAGCTTATGGTTTTGCCAACTTTGTTGGTTATGTTTTGGGTTAATTGTTTGGTTATGTATTTAACTTTGCACTTTTTACTATTGTATGTAACAAACTTTCAAAACATCTATTGTATGTAATAAACTTGTAAAAAATGCTATTGTATATAACAAACTTTCAAAACATCTATTGTACGCAATAAACTTGTAAAAAATCGCTATCGTATGGTGCGGTAGTCAATGATTTGCTCAAGTTTGCTCGTGCCGCCACAAACCAATGTTAAAGAGCCATTTTGAGTTTGGCATGTACACATGGTAACCCGCTACATACAATAGAGATTTTATACAAGTTCATTGCATACAATAGATGTTTTGAAAGTTTGTTACGTACAATAGCATTTTTTACAAGTTTATTACATACAACAAATGTTTTGAAAGTTTGTTACATACAATAGTAAAAAAGGGAAAGTTAGATACATAACCAAATAATTAACCCTTATGTTTTTATAATTAAAAAGGGACGCTTCCGCAATGTTTGTATATTTAAATAAATTTCTTGAAAACTCACATTACGAAAGTAAGGGTGTTACAAATCCTACCTGCCAACGTATCAAATTCCCAAAATACTCTTTGTTAATATGTCAAAAATCTAAAAACTTTGTTAACAACTACTATTGAATTGCAAATTAGTTATGACAAATGCATGACAATAGGCAACATTTTAAGGAAGTTGACGAGGCTAGATCTTCTTGAAAAAGTTACAAATGGGGAGCTTTTGGATATTGTCAATAGTTGTCAATCTTTGAAGTTTCTAATATGCTTTGGAAAGATTGATGTAAGTCTTTAATATGAAGTGATTTATTGTTATTTTGAATTATTTATATATGTTGTTTGTTTGTGTATTTGTATTATGATTTATTGTTTTGCCCCGACCATGCCTTTTATGATTATGTGAAGTTTTAATTACGAGAAGTTTTATTATATTATTTTAATTTTGAAGAGGATTCAGAATTTGGAGGTTCCATGGCTTGTTGGAGTGCATGGAGGAGTTTAGCCGCATATATTGGTAAAAGGTTGAAGGAGCTGCATTTAGAAAAGTGTGGATAAGAACTTTTTATAATTAAAATGAACATTCTTTTAACAACGTTATTTGTATATTCTATGTACAGTTTAGTTTGTTGTAAGAACTGATATAGTTGAAACAACTCTTTTCGGGCTCATTGCACACCAATTCAATATATTACATTACAATGAATCTTTAAGATTTGATCATTGATGTCTTGAGAAAAGGAATAATGACTGAATGATTAACTAGTTTAATAGGTCGGTTCAATCCCGTTTTCAAAAAGGTGCATATTAATATGTGTCATTCATTTGGCAATTGGTACATTTGTTTTCTATATTGTCTTATGCTATTATTTACTACACTTACCTCACCGAGATACATGCTGAAATGTAAAATCTTGAAATGAAACATGTAGTAGTTGGGGTTTCGTATTTGTAATTTTTTGTTTACAGTTTATTTTTGTATGTACATGACAAGTTGATGGGCTAAAGTGGAAAGAATAACTAAGATATTATGTATTTGGGTTTATCCATTGGTAAATATTTAAGAAGAGTTAGCGGTTGTACTGATGTGTTGGATGTTCTCGTTAATCGCTTATCTTTACGGAAATCAAAGATATTGTCTATTGGAGGTCGTCTAACTCTTACAAATGCAGTTCTAGGTAGCGTACATTTTTCGTGGTCCAATAAAAGTGATTAATGATCTCCAAAACATTCGTCGTAGATTTTTCTGGGGGTTTTAAAGACGGGATTAAAGCTATAAGTTCCATTATCCTAGTAACTTGTAGGGTTATATGAATTGCATCCATAGCACCGTTGTGCCTGAAAGAGTTGTATCATGATTACTGCATGAGATTGGATGCTGCAAATCTTATACTTATTCCGAATACGATTTAGAATTTGGAGGTTTTATGGCTGGGTAGAGCTGGTGTATCTGATGTTTGATCTCCGATCTAGTCGCGCATATCAGTCAAGGGTTTAGGGAGTTGCATTTAGCTTTGTGCTCTTAAGAAATTTTAGGTTAATCGGGTTTAAGTTGTTGATGCATCCTAAACATGTTGTTTTATAAAGCTACGTATTCTAATGAAATGGTTGCCAAATGCAAAGCTACTTCATAATATCTGAAGCGACCCGTGTAATGCAAGTTTGTAACTGTTACTTTATTGCAATGCAAGTTTGAACCGACTGAGAGAATAGTTTTTGGGTTATTAGAAACAGTCAATGAAATCAAAATGTATATAACTACTTTATCACCCTTATGTGTTAATCGGTGCACCAAATTTATACTTACTAATCTTATTATAAGAACTCTTGTTATTTGATTGGTTATATATCTATACTTCATTTTTCTTGTACCAGGTCGTTAACAAACGTATCAATGGATGCTAGTCATTGTCAAAATCTAAGCTCTCTTGACATGTGTAGATGTTTTTGTCTAATGGACTTGAGTTTATGCTTCCTTGGTAATGGTTGTAAATCTCTTACGAGTTTTCAAATGTCATACAATCATTTTAGGTATGCAGTGATTGTTTCAGTTATTGTACTAGTCTTGATTGCATTTTGAATAAATCTTTGAACAATTTTATTTGTTATAGTGATACAGCTCTTGCCGCGTATTTGGAAGTTGCGGGAGGTTCTTTGCTGAAACTTTGTTAACAACTACTATTGAATTGCAGATTAGTTATGACACATGCATGGCAATTGGCAACATTTCAAGGAAGTTGACGAGGCTAGATCTCTCGAGTCTTGAAAAAGTTACAGACGAGGAGCTTTTGGATATCGTTAATGGTTGCCGATCTCTGAAGTTTCTGATATGCTTTGGAAAGATTGATGTAAGTCTTTAACATGAAGGGATTTATTGTTATTTTGAATTATTTATATATGTTGTTTGCTTGTGTATTTGTATTATAATTTATTGTTTTGCCCTGACCATGCCTTTTATGATTATGAGAAGTTTTACTTACGAGAAGTTTTATTATATTGTTTTAATTTTGAAGAGCATTCAGAATTTGGAGGTTCCATGGCTTAATGGAGTGCATGGAGGAGTTAGTCGCAAATATTGGTAGAAGGTTGAAGGAGCTGTATTTAGGCAAATGTGGATAAGAACTTTTATAAATAAAGTGAACCTTCTTTTAATAATGTCATTTGTATATTATATATACATTTTAGTTTGTTGTAAGAACTGATATAGTTAAAACAACTCTTTTCTAGCTCATTGCACCCCAATTTAATATATTACATTACACTGAATTGGAATCCTTAAGATTTGATCATTGATGTAATTGAGAAAAGGAATAATGACTGAATTATTAGTCGTCTAATAGGTCGGTTCAATCCCGTTTTAAAAATAGTGCCTATTAATATGTGTCATTCATTTGGCATTTGGTACATTTGTAATCTATATTATCTTATGCTATTATTTACTACACTTATCTCATAGTTTATTGAAAAGTAAATATTGGGATTTTGTATTTGTAATTTTATATTTACAGTTTATTTTTGTATGTACATGACAAGTTAAGGGGTTAAAGTGCAAATAAGATATTATGTATGCAATGAGAAATGCAAGGGTCAAGATGAGATTAAAGAGTATTATTTTTTTTTTTTTATCATTGAATCAGATTTTTCTTATCTTTGTTTGTATGTGCGATATTACGATTTCATCCGTTTAAATTTTTATCAAGTTATCTTGTTCAAAATTTGATTGAACATTTGTTAGGATAGGTTGAGTGATTTTTATAAGTAATGTCTTGGAGGCTTATTGTTCACAAATTCTTGGCCTTGATTATTTTTTATTTGAATCTACTCAAGTCATTTCTCTCGTATTTATGTTCATGTTCGATTAACCATTTGTCACAATATATATTAAAGTTTCGTTCAAGTATTCGTCCATATATTTTCTCAAATGTTATTTACGTAGTTTATTAAGTATGCAGTAAACTAACTATTTTCAACTTAATTATTTATTTTATAATTGTAAGTAATAAAAGAAACATAATACATATATACCACCTCACAAGAATAACTTATAGCATCTTTTTCAAAACAATTAAGCCGAGGTTTTCGACAATTACAAATCTCTTTCACCTTTGGACTGTCAGTTTCAGGACCATTTGATATCCAATCATATTTTCACCCAAAGTAAGGCAAGTTTGCTGCAACTGTCAGAGATCTTTGTTCATGCCGTTTTTAACTTCTTGTACACAACTACACGACGGCTTTCACTGCAATTGGGTGTACATATTTGAAATGCTTAAAATAATCAAATTTTAAGAACACTGATGAGTTACAATCGTGCCTTATTTGATATGCAAAAAATCTAAGAAAAATCAAGGCACAATTAAGTATCCTAAATTAACTTAGTAGCAAGAATATCGATAAAAATAAAATTCAAAGAAACACAAAACATAAAAATTAATTTTACAGCATGATATTTTAAACATAATATTAGCAACGTGAAACTCAAATTCTTGCGGCAACGCAATGAAAAAATTTAGTTAGTTCATTAAAAAAATGGTACAAGCAGTTATATTTCATTGCTTAAAAAATATTTAGGGAATTAGATACATATGTAATTCACTAATTCTTATATCTTGTTATATAATATGAAAAAAAGGAAATATAAATATTTAAATATTTACAAACCACCATCAATTAAAGGTAAATTCCAAATCATATAAAATCTGTTATGGATAAATATGGAATGGATGTCCATACCTATTATATAGAGTTTGTATTGTATTAGGAGATTGATTACTTATAAGTTAAGTTATCTTGTAACTATATATATACCTCCTTGGTGGGACGAATAATACAATTCTCTATTTTCTATTGTTCATATTCTTTATTTTTACAACACGTTATCAGCACGAGTCTCTAATCTAAAAAATTTCAATTTCGTAGCCGTCGAATAATCATGAGAGTCGGCAATCAACTTTGAGGTACACCTTTAATTTTTGATTTTCTTTTCATCAATCGATGACATTATAATTATCTATTAATATTTAATATTTGAGTGATGTTGCACATGAGGTAATACGTTTTGCACTCTGAACTTTGTTTTGTTTCGTTTGATTTTGATTTAAATATATGATTTAAATATATGGATCATATATTCGTGTCAATTTATGTAGTACCTATAGACTGCTAATACAATATATTAATTAAATATTAGCTAAATACTGAACGATATATTTGCTTGAATTATGTGTCCATGATTTGTGATAATGGTAATCACGGTACGTTATAATAACCATCGATTAATTATAGTGGTCTGCGATATATTTGTCTCTTTATATATTGTTACTTCACAAACTGGATTTATATTTAACTATTTGTGTTATTCATATGTGTAAGGGAATTTCTTGTTAACTATGTACATCCTAAAAAACTTTCGTAAAATTAGTTATTTTTATTATATACAATTACATGGTATATGTGTGTTAAATCATGTGCTGTATATTTAAACTAATTACATACGTGGCAACTTGTTGCGAATTATTAATGCCTATGGATGAACTTTTTTAAGTTGTTGTGATTCCTTGTATAATATCGAATATTTGTATTTATTAATTCGATTTAATAAGAACATTAAAAGTCATGGATGTGTGCTTTACTGTATCCTATGTTTCGTATACACATTGTTCTTCTTATGAATCAAATTAAAAGGGTATAAATACTTCGATAGTGATTATCAATTTGTTATCATCATCGCTTTAATATAAGTTAAAATTATAAATTAATTGATTCACATATAAGAGTTCATAAGTCATAGATAATTCTTTTGAGGGCATCCCTCTTGTTCATTATATGTATGTTACATGCATATTTTCTTGAATTATTTGCCTCTAAATTTATTATTACTATTGGTATTGGTATTGGTATATTATACTCTGAATACATTTTTTTTTCCCGCTTGGTATATGTTGCAACAATGATCGACTAATAATCTTGTTTCTGTGTTATATGCATATACTTTGATAGTATTTTATCATTAAAAGTACAACTGATTGATAAATTAAGAAAACTAATGTATACGAACAGTACGAGATTTAATTAATGTTAGACTTGTCATAAATCATTAGCAATCAATTAAAATTATTTAGTTTCAAATTTCTTGATATTAGATGTATGATTATTTTTGCTAAGCACAGGATATATATGTATATTGTAGTATTGGTATTGATGATTTTCAAATTGACTTAATGTGGACATTATATAATAAAATATGTATGTATTGAACGTGAACCTGAAAATCTTTTCAAAGCATTATTTATAAAGGAGTAAATTCCACCGATGGTCCCAGTGGTTTACATCGATTTACGGATCTCGTCCCTGTACTTTTTTTTCAGGTTTTCAGTCCAATAACTTTCATTTGTCATTGAAAATGGTCCATCCGTCTAACTTCGTTACTTTTTGCCTGTTAAGTGGAATCACGTGACTTGCACGCGAGGGCAAAATTGTCATTTCCTGTTTCCCCCCAACGATAATACCCCTTTTCCCTGTCATTTCTCACACACACACCCCGACCATTCATTTCAAACTCAAAACAAAAAAAAAACATTTTTTTGCTTTTCCGATCAAAATCGAGGAAGCAACGATAATGGTGCAGAGTAGTTGCCGTCTTCGTCATAAAAGTATTACCATCGATGAAGCAGTATTTTATGGTACGTATAACTTCGATTTCTCGTCGTTAGCATCCATGGTGTTAATAACTTCGATTTTGCTTCGTTCTCACTTATTATTTTTTACCTGAAACAGAAAACATGCCTACTTTTTTCTCATTGAAGATTCATCACGGTGGTGTATTTGCAAGGAATCCAAATTTGATATACGAAGGAGGTACAGTTAACTATGTTGATATGATTGATTCTGACTTATTTAGTGTTCTTGATCTACATGAGATGTTAGAAAACTTAGATTAGCTCAATTGGTGATACTAAATGGTAAGACTTAGTATTAAAGGGGTTTTGAGTTCAAGTCCCAACAACCTGAGTGGATGCTATATGCTCACTAGATGGGTTGGGGTGCATTGGGCTGCAGACCTGACATTGCTCCTCAGGCCCAGTGACCGATGTGGGTGCACTATCGAAAGCCAGATTATTGTATTGATGAAGGACTTGTGGGTCTTGTTAATGATGAAGATGTTAGATTAATGATCAAATTTGTGTCTGATGTAAAACTTATTGAAGTATATGTTGAACACTGTTGGTCAAACTTGAGCACATTTACAAAGATCAATGATAAAGACATACCAGAATCTAGTAGTAGATGTAAAAGGAAGTTAGAATCAGAAGTAGAAAACCCATTTGATGACCCTTTTTTTACTGAAGAGAGTGTGGAAAACACTGATGCTAGGGTTCAAGAGAATGTGGAAAACAGTGATGCTAGGGTTCAAGAGAATGTTGAAAACAATGATGTTATGGTAGATGAGAATTTTGTTGATGTGGGTATTGAGGAAGGATTAGAAGAAGATGAGGGTAGTGATAGTGATGCTAGTGAGTTTTTTGTAGATGAAGAAAACCTGATTAATGAGGTTGAGGTAGATATGAAAGACTTTAACTTTTTTGTTGACAAAGATGTTGAATGGGTTAGTTCCAAGGTTACACCTGTGAATAATGTAGTTAATGACAATGAGACAGTTGAAACTGAACAACCTATAAACTTAGAAGCTTTTGAAAGTGGTGATGAAGAGGATGAGAGTGGCGCTAGGAGGAGTGTGTTGAAGAAGATAGCTGCTGACCAACTCAATAACCCAAATAATAAGGTTCATTTCTATGTTGGTCAATGCTTTGGAACAAAAGGAGAAGCTCGGGAATTGGTGAGGTTACATGCTGTGGAAACTATGAGACAACTTCACTTTAAGAAAAATGATGACAAAAGGCTTAGAACCATATGTAGAGGTAGTATACCAATATTTGGTCAGAAACATGCAAACAAATTGAATGAAGCAGGTTGTTCACAAGTTGGTGGAACACAAGCTGATGGTGGGTCTCAAGTTGATGGAACTCAGCTTATTGGGTCTCAACTGGTCAGAAAATTGAAGCCCAAAAAAGGTAATAAAAAGAAGTCTGTTGGGCCTGCTACTAATGGGCCTGTTATTGATGGGCCTACTGCTGATGAGCCTAAGTCAAGTCAAAAGTCTTCAAATGAGGGTGATAAGGAAGCATCTAATGCATGTGGGTCCCCTGGCAAGTGGACAAAAGCAAGTATTGCCAAAGCAGTTGGTTCTCCCACATCTGGAAAACAGGAAAAGAAATCTAAAAAGGATAACAGTGATGGGTCAAAGGGAAAATTAAAAGCAGTGGATGAGAATGAGATTAGGTGTCCATGGGTGCTACATGTATCTAAGTGCTTTGATGAGGAAACTTGGACTGTAAAAACGTATAACTCTGAGCATAAATGTTTTCCATGTAGAGAGGTGAAAAAGTGTACAGCAGGTTTCTTGATGAAAGATGTTGAAGATCATATAATTCCTAGAGCTGAAGTCCCAACCAAAGCAATCAGAGACATACTTCAAAAGAAATATGAACAAGATGTGTCAAGGCAAAAGATTTACAGGGCAAGACTGATGGCAAGGATTAAGGTTGCAGGTGACTATGAGCATTAATATTCATTGTTGAGAAATTACATTTTGGAATTGCAAAGAACCAACCCTAATACAACTGTTAAGCTAGATTTTGAACAAGAAACCTCACCATATTCTAATGTTAGGACATTTAGAAGGATTTATATTTGTTTAAGTGCATTGAAAAGGGGATTCAGGGTAGGTGGTAGAGAGTTATTAGGGTTGGATGAGTGTTTTATAAAGGGGCAGTTTCCTGGGCAAATTCTGACTGCAGTGGCCATTGATTCAAACAATGGTACTTATCCAGTAGCATATGCCATTGTTGAAGCTGAAACAACTGATTCATGGACATGGTTTCTAACCTGTCTTGGTGAGGATCTTGAATTGAATAGCATGTCTAACTTCACTTTCATTTCTGACAGACAAAAGGTACTTACAACTATTATTTACTTGTGTAATTACTGTATTTGCTTAGTTCCTATAATGTCACGATGAATTTTATGTTAACTTGTTTAGGGTCTTATTCCAGCACTTGCTAACACCTTTCCATGTGCTGAGCATAGATACTGTGTTAGATACATATATGATAATATGAAGAGTTTATATAGGGGATAAGTGTATAAGAATTGTCTGTGGAGGTGTGCAAGTGCCACAACTGTTGGCCAGTTTGATCAAGAAATGAGTGACTTGAGAAAACTCAACCCAGAAGCATATGACTGGTTGAAAAGAATTCCTGCTCATCATTGGACTAGATCTCATTTCACAGGTATGTTGTGTATTTATTCATAAGCATATGCTTCTGAATTGGTTGATATAGTGTGTTAATTTGATATGTCGGGTTATGCAGGAAGGGCCCATTGTGATATGCTTCTAAATAATTTGTGTGAAGTGTTCAATAGACGATTGTTGGATGGTAGGGACAAACCTATCATTAGTTGTTTAGAGTATATAAGGGAGTACTTGATGAATAGAATAGTGACTGTCCAAACAGAGATTGAGAAGCATGATGGCCCTTTGACTCCAAATGCTACCAATTTGTTTAGTATTATCAAGAAAGAAGCAGGTCAAGTGAAGGTATGGATAATAACATGTTTCCTTTACTTTATATTATAGATATTGACTTTATTTACATTATTATAAATTACAAGGCACAATGGAATGGAGGAAATCAGTTCCAGGTTACTGGTAACTGAAGTCAACAGTGTGTGGTGGATATGAATGCAAGGACCTGCACATGTAGAAAATGGGAATTAACAGGGATTCCATGCAAGCATGCAGTGGCTTCTATGTGGGACATGGCAGTGAATGAAATTCGGGTGGGCATTCCAGAGTCATATGTCGATCCCTGTTATTGGTTGACAACTTGGAAGACCATGTATGGATTCAAAATTGGTGCACTCAATGGTATGACTTTTTGGCCCATATCTACATCTACTTTTACCATAGTGCCACCCAAAATTCATGTGCAAATAGGCAGACCTTCAAAGAAGAGGAGAAAGACTGCTGAGGAGTTGAGTCAAAGAATGGTGAATGGAGGTAAGTTGTCAAGGGCTGGTGGAACCACAACTTGTTCAAAGTGCAAAGAAACTGGTCACAATAAGAGGGGATGCAAAAATGTTCCTAGATCTTCACAAGCGGTTGAGAAAAAAACGAGTTCAAAGAAGGCTGGAGTTGGTAAAAACAAGCTAGATGGCAAGGGTAATGAGAAAGGTGCTGCAAAGGGAAAGAACACTGCTTCTGCTGCAAAGGGAAATAAAACTGCTACTGCAAAGGGTAAGAACACTGCTGCTGCAAAGGGGAAGAACAAAGCTGGAGTTTAGAAGATGTTTGTTTGTGTTGTTAGTAGGTTTAAATATGTCTTGAACAATGTATTTTGGAAGTAGTCAAACTGCTAGTCTTTTGAAGTTACTTGCACTAGTATGCAGTAACTTGTTTAAACTGATTATGACTTGATAATTTGATCTTTGGTATGCTTAGACGTAATGACTATGTGTTTAGATGTAATGACTTTTGTTTATTTGGTATGCTTAGATGTAATGGCTATGTCTTTATTATGGTATGTTTGCTTCAGGTTTATGTCTTTGCAGTTTTTACAATTGGTTGATATAGTGTTTGATGTTTGCAGTTTATGCAAATACATTTATGTGTTTGCAGTTTTTGCAAATGCATTTATGTGTTTGCAGTTTGCAAATGCATTTATGTGTTTTCAGTTTGCCTCAACAACTCAATTTGACAACCAACATCATTTAATACAAGCATTTACCAAAACAGGTGGTAGTAACAACCACATTCATTCATTCAAAAGATTACATTCATCATTCATACTACATGACTTGCATACCATCCATATCACTTGCAGCAACTACGTTCATATTCAAACATCTTCTAAACTAACTACTTAAAAAGCAAACCCAAGAAAACCCCAATTAACACTTGCTTCACCTTAGAGTTGTGCAACTTGTTCTCGCAGCTCATTCATCGACCTCAACAAACCAGGTATAACCTCAACAGCCCTTTCACACATTTTTGGATCATGCCACCTAACAAAACCACAGTTTAAACCCTGTAAACAAATAACACATAAAATCATCAAAAACTGAAAATTAGGTCATCGATTACGATTTTGAACAAAGATAAAAACATACTGTTCGAGCGCAACAATAGTAATGACAACCTGGATTTGCATTTGTCCAAGATGTACGAATAAAAGTAGAGGCTCCACACTCACATCTCACCATTATCGGATTTTTATTTTTTTGACGGTCTAGAGTTTTTAGACGGGTTAGGGTTTTTTTAGATTGAGAAAGATGAGAACGATGAAGCAAATGAGAATGAGTGGTGGATTATAAAGGGGTATTATTGTTGGGGGGAACAGGAAATGACAATTTTACCCTCGCGTGCAAGTCACGTGATTCCACTTAACGGGCAAAAAGTAACGAAGTTAGATGGAGGGACCATTTTCAATGACAAATGAAAGTTATTGGACTGAAAACCTGAAAAAAAAAAAGTACAGGGACGAGATCCGTAAATCGATGTAAACCACAGGGACCATCGGTGGAATTTACTCTTTATATAACAAATAATACCTCAAGTAAGAAAGATAATCGTTTATTGCATGACAATAAATAATTGGACTGTGTGGTTTTGACAGTATTAGATACACTTGCATTGTAGACCTTTTTTTTTAGATATGAAATTAGTTCAAGGACAATGGTGATAAATGAATAAGCTATTATCCTCCAGTTATTCATAGCTAAATTTGTCATCCTGAATAAGTATAAACATGATTAGTTTATAAAAACTTACATTTATATGTGAAATAGGTAGATTATGGTAAAGACTTGTATTATTGAAACCTCTAAAACTCATAAAGTAATTTCACCTTAAGATTGTAAAATTTTAAATAGGTGAACGGATTTACCTCGACCATTAATCACTTCACACTTTATATGTGAAGAAGAAGATAATATTATTTATGACAAATATTTTGATAAGTGTATTAACAGAAGTTTTGAATTTATGATTTCTTGGGACCGAGTTCAATAACGAGCTTATCATGAAAGATTATGAAAGATGTCTAATTTGGTAATATTTTATAGCAAGGTTTTATCTATTTATGAGTAGGAATATAGAGGATAAGACTCAGTTTATATTCATTATACTTGAACACATCAGATACTATGAGTTCATGTGGTTTAAGAATGTTAGTATCTTTCATCTAGGAATATAGAGTATATGTTGATTGGGTTTTGGTGCATATACAGAAATAATTGTACCCGTGTTTACTCTTGCATATATATCATTGTGCAATCATAATGATTGATACGTACCATACGTCATATATATGTTTATGACTCTCAATTTGTCTATTCATCTATGGATTTGATTATTATTTGATAATGTTAAAGCATCTAGTAATTATATTGATCTCCATGGCATAATATAAAGTGATATATAGTTTGTATTATATTTTTATGCTATAATAAATTAAATATGTCTCTAGAACTTATAACTTAATTCAAGAGATTACGTATTTGTGTTTCACATGCATGTGACATATGTTTTACTTAGTTTGTTTATGTAATTAAACTTATTTTATACTTCTATGCAACTATTATGACATACGAAGTAATTGAAGTGCAATTGTTCCGAGACAATTTATGTTTACGTTACTGTGAATGATTTGTTAGACTTACGAGAGTTAGATCAACGTTTTGACAGCTATGTAGGTGATACATGTTAATTTAATTTATGACTTTGGCATTACTTATTAATCTATATATGTCTTGTATCGGAGTACATGTTAAAACTTAAACATATGAAGATAATTTTGATAACTCATGTGCGTAAAATATTGCCTTGAATAGATAAATCATTTAAATTGACAGCATGAATAATTTACAATGAAAGATCCACTTGAACATTTTGAATACATGACACAATAGTTGTGATACTCCCCTAAGCTAGTTATGAATATAGTTGCCTATGGTAATTTGAAATCGGTAGATTGAGCTTACTTGATCATGTTGTTATATCTAATTTGATGCTATGTAGGCATGATACTATGTGGAATAGAATGTTATTTAGAGAAATATATTTAAGAGGATATTAGGTGAAGTTTTAATTTATCACTGTAATTACCTGAGCAAATACATTGAGCTATAATGTAAATTGCATGAAACCGATAAGCATGTTAAATGCAATACTCATATATGTTATTGTTACGGGTGTGATACTTATTTGTTATGCTATATGGTATTTTTCATATATTTGTGCTCATCTATTTTTGGTATCATTATTCATGATAATTTCATAGTATATGGTGAAATTTATATATAGATCATTTACTCTAGAAAACATATTTTAAGTGATATGCAGATAATGCATGCATCGAGAAAGAAGAATATAAAGTAATGATGCATGCAGTAACTTATATATAAATGACAAGTGCAACCGAAGCACGTATGGTCACAGACTTGATGTTTTATGGACCTTAATTATTATATAATTTGGCATGACCGATTAGATCATCCCGAGTCAATGATGATGCGAAATATACATAAGAACCGAGAGATTCTTAAAAGTGATGATTTTCCATGTATTATATGCTCTCAAAGAAAGTTAATAATCATTGACTAAACTTGGAGTTCCTTAGGATTCTGGATATGATAAAAGGGGATATATGTAGGCCTATATATCTACCTAGTAGACTATTTAGAGTTTAAATCGATGCATCGTCTGAATGGTCATGAGAATTGCAACCTAGAGTTTGCATGATTAAGTGACTCGCTTACTGAGATCACGAGCACATATACAATGTCGGTGAATGTATACTTTGATGAATCACATATTTAGCGTTTCGGTTGATTGTAATAAGTGTTGAACATCTATTAGTTCCACGGATTACTTTTGTTGCAACGTTGGTAAGTATGTAATTGATTAAGTATGATTATGATAAGAGCAAAGCTATTACTTATAGTATGTGGTCATGTTAGTATACATGAAACAATATGAATTCACATCGGGCCAAAAATAATTATGATGACTCCCCATGCTATTTGATTTTTGATCATGAGAAAATATATTCCGTCGTAAGAGTTTAATTTCTATGTGCGATATGTATATTTTTGTTGCTACACCACAATGCACAAACTCTAGATGTGAAAGAATGTTAGGAATATGTATGGGGAGGGGATAAACATCATAAACTTGAATTATCACAATATGATATTGATCCTCATGGTGAAGAATGAAATCAAAGTTCAAATGATAATTCATATTAAATAGTTGCCAAACATATTCATTGACCGAAATTGAGTGACTAGGTCACATGTATAAGCTGCTCATGCTCTGATTAAAATTGGTAATAAATCCACATCATGTGAAACGTGGTAGATTAATCGATTCCAATAAAATCCTCAAAGTAAAAAGGGAGCAGGAAATTAAGATGGTCAAATCGAGGTAATAAAGACCCCATGAGAGTTTTAATAAACAGACATTAGACATAAAGGTTTTAGAATAACCTTGGGTACCCGTGAAAATAGAAAAGTGAATAGATCTCAATAATTATATATCATTTCTAGAAAAGTGTGGAATCGAATAAATGAAATCGGCGTCGTTAATGTTATTGTATAATATAGCGCTAGATATTAGATACGAGGATCGTGAAAGTATTCCTGCCAAGAAGCGCATGTGTAGAGATTATTGGCCAATATGAAAAGACGCAAGAAAATTATGAAACATCTGTTAGAAATAGTGTCCAAGGTCATAACTAATTGGTAAGACTATTCTAAAGGTAGAGTCCTTTTTGGGTTGCCCTTGATGAACAGTAAGAGAAACAATAAGAGAGAAATAATATTAATAAGAATTAATATTAAAGTTAATTATTTGGTTTGTTAATTTATCAAAGTTGGTAAATTAATTAGAAGCTAAAAGAAATTAATAGAAACAATAAAGAATATTTAGTTTGTTTATTAATTGAATATTAATATGAAACAAAATGGAATATTCTGGAAAGCGTATCCAACCGACGGTGGAGGGTTCAACCGGCGGTTGAAGGTTAGGGTTTGTAAGGCGGTGCGACGCGTGTTTGACTTGGGAAAGGATTAATCCCAACCACCGGCTGAAGGCTTCAACCGGTGGTTGGAGGCCGTCTGAAGTTGTCCCACATCGGCCAGGGATTAAAACCCAAGGGCTTCCTCTTCCCTATAAATAGAGGTCATCCCTAAGCTTTCAAGGTATTCCAGATTCGAATTGAATTCATTTCTTTCTCTCTTTCTCATTCTGAATCCTTGTAAGAGTTCTTTAGACTTGAGTCGGGACCCTAGGATTTGGAGTTTCTCTTGGTTCACGGGTGTGAAGTATTAGAGGTGTTCTATTTTGGGCACTTGCCATCCAAAGCATGGAAGGTCGAGCAAGGAGTCTGCGTGAAGGTTCTGCAAGGTGGTCTGCGCATGAGAAATTGGTTTTCTCAAAGGTTAGTATTTTCTCATTTATCTATTTATTTTGTTATTGTTAATAGCTTTATTAAGTCAAGGTCCTTTAGGGTTCAGTTTCCTAAGTTGATCTAGATTAATTGTTATTTTCTGCTGCCTATGTTAATCTAGTTAGGGAATAGAAAACCTAACACTGGTATCAGAGCGTAGGCTTAAAATATAGATAAATTATATTATTTGGAAATAAAATTGTCTTTTATTTTGTCCAAATAACTAAATTAAATATATATGAATAATAGATTTATATATGTATACAGTTAATTTATTTACTAATCAGACCTTAGTATTTTAATGGTTCAAAATATATGCTCAATTTTAAAATGTTTTAATATAGAACCCTGAACCTTAAATGTTTAATAGAGACCCTATATATAATATGATTTATATATATATATATATATATATATATATATATATATATATATATATATATATATATATATCAAATAAGTATAAACACATCATCAGTCAATTGATAAATCGGCTCACCCATAGAGAACAAACTATAAGAGAGGTATAAGGCAGATCGCTTTGCTTCCCAAAAGAAGTAGGTTTTTAATAGGCTTCGCGCTGACCTGCTTCTCCGCTTCTTTGTGCGTTCAATGGAGCTACCGAGGACTTTTGATAGGATGATGTCAAGATTAAAAGTAGACTTAAAATAGTAAAACAAAATCCCGTTTTAGCTATAGGAAATGTGAATAGTATGCTAACCCATGAAAACCGAACATTTCTTGTATGAACTGTTAATGGAGCGTGTGTGGTTAACCGGCACATTAATATGAGGACATATTGAGAGGTGATGTGGGACTCGGGATTCTTGAGCGTACTCGAGCCGGGCACCACGCGGGGTTTGCATGGTTAGTTCACCATCTAGTTCATGATCCTCGGCATACCAGTCATGAATGGTAGATGAGCATAACCGAGATTAACATGCCATTGATATGTAAAATTGAATCTCAAAGATCTAGGAGTTTCATAAAAATGAAATAGACAAAAGTATTTTGTTATATGATTATGTCGACCCTTTTCATAAAACTGAAAATATAGATCCTAGCCTTAATTAGAAATTGGGTAATTAATTAAGGAATAGTCAGACTAACTAAAATAGTCTTATCTCAAAAATATCTATTGAAAATGGTAATAATCCTCTCGTTCCCAATTCCGCAAATAACCTAAACTTCTCACTACTCTCAGTTCTTGGGAGGGAAAGACTTACCAGTTCAAACTGTATGGACGGATGATGTAACCCTAGGTTCACTCTAAGGAACAAGAAGTATGTTCTCGACGATCTGTGAAACCGTAGGTACGAGAACAAGGAGTATGTTCTTGATAAGTAAATTCCCACTATTGATAATGATTCAGCCCAAGAAGAGATTAAAGCTCACCAAAAATGTTATGATACCAAGTCTTGGTCAACATAATTCTGTCCGGTCAGCCAGCTGTCTACAAACAGTTTGTAATCTCATACCAAATAGTTTTGAATGAGAAAGAGACCTGAATAATGGAACTCCAAAATTACTGAGCAAATGATCAAAAAGATTGATGTGCCTTTTTGGCTCAGCAGCTCCTGTGTTGTCAATGGGTCATAATGCAAAAAGGAGGAAAAAGATCTGGAAAAGCTACGAATGGAAAGTCCAATCGTGGGGCTAAGAGAAAGATTGAAATTGCACCTGTAATGATCTAAAAGAATCATTATGTTATATTGCAACACAGAGGAGCACTAGAAGCGTTGCTGCCCAAAATATCTGAAGGACCTTAAAGACAGTAAGGTTGAAAAGTATTCAGGTATATAAAAATGATCGAACTCCACGATACTACGACTTCTAATTCGTAGGTCTTAAATACAGGGTGTGGTACTCACATTTGCACTATATTGCAAGGCCTAAAGGAAAGTAGAAGTTTCAAGCATGGAGAACTCAACTTAGTCATGGGAAACAAGAGTGTCATGCCCATTGGAAAGTTTGAGCTCATGCTAGAATCTGGGGTTAGGATACATTTAAATAGTTGCTGTTATTCATCAGAAATGACAAGTAACATAGATTCATTTCATGCTTGTTTAAAGAGAATTATCAGTTTTCATTTATCAATGAGAATGGTTATAAAGCTTCTCCTTGCAAAGGCATATATGAAAATGTTAGATATGTCAGCAAAGGAATTTAAATGATGGTTCGTCTAAAGAACTTGACAAATCTAAATTGTGGCAATATCGTCTAAGGCACGTAAACAAGAAATAATATTGCCCAAACTCCAAAAGTATGGAGTGTTGGAATCATTCGACCTTAAATCGGATGATGCGTGAAAATCTTGTTTATTGAGCAAGATGAGTAAATCACTATTCATAAGTTATATGAAAGAAGTGATGGATTGTTCGACTTGACATACATGGATGTATATCGACCATTCCGATGCGCCATAAAAGATGGAAATAGCTACTATGTTGCTGATTACTTCAGTAGATATGGATATGTTTATCTGATTAAACATAAGTCAGACACTTTTGAAAGTTCAAAAGGTGTTAGGACGTAATATAGAGAACCAAACGGGCAGAAAGACAAAGGTACTCCGATCCGATAGGGGAGGAGAAGACCTTATTATCGAGTTTCTTAATCATCATAGACATTGAGGAATAGTTTCACAAATTGACTCCTCCTAGATTACCATAGCTGAATGGAGTAGCTGAGAGGAGAAGTAGAATCCTGTTAGACAAGGTTCAATCAATGATGAGTCAGGTAACACTTCTAATAAGCTTATGGGGTTAGGCATTATAAAAGATTGCACATATCTTAAATCTAGTACACCAAGAAAGTTTCTAAGATGACTTATGAGATGTGGAAGAGGAAAAGTTTTTCTCTTGGGCACATCCAGATCTGGGGCTGTGAAGTTATCGTTAGACGAGAAACTTAGCACAGACTAGAAGCTAGATCGGAAAAGTATCTTTTCATCGGTTATCCACAGAAGTCATTTAGATATTTGTTGCTCAAAAGGGAGTGTTTCTTGAGAGAGAAATAATATCTAAAGAGGACAGTGGGAGTAAAATTGATCTTGAAAAGATTCAAGGATCGACCGATGACGAAACTTTGGTAAGCACTGACACTCAACAAGAGGTGGTAACACCTGTTGAACTTGATGACATATCCTTACCTTCTCGCAGTTGTAGAGTTAGCAATCATTCTCAGTTCTATTATGGTTTCCATAAAGAAGAACAGGATAAGATTAGTGACAATGCACTAATTGAATTAGATGAGCCTGCTAACTATAAAGGAAGCGATGGCAGGCCCTAAGGCTGCTAAGTGGAAGGAAGCTGTGGAAAGTAAGATTCAGTCTATGTCTGACAACCCAGTTTGGAATTTGATTGACACTACACTCAGTCTCCAGATGGTGAGTTGTAGGTGTATCTTCAAGATGAAGATAGACATGGATGGGAAGTACACACTTATAAAGCTAGGATGGTAGCGAAGGGCTATACTCAAACCTTCGGGATTGATTATGAGGAAACCTTCTTACCAATAGCTGAAATAAAGTCAATTAGGATATTGCTTACAAAAGCTGCATTTCATGGTTATGAAATTTGGCAGATAAATATCAAAACCACTTTCCTTAACAGGAAACTGACAGAGGATGTATTCAAGGCACAACCGGAAGGTTTTGAAAATGCAAAGTATCCTAATAGATTGTGTGAGCTTCAGAATGCCATTTATGGACTCAAACAGGCTTCTTGTAGCTGGAATCTCTACTTCCATAAGAAAGTCTAACAGTTAAGATTTCTAGAAGCAAAGATGAGTCCAACATATATGTCAAAGTCAGTGGGAGCATTGTAGTCTTCCTGGAATTATATGTGAATGATATAATACTCATAGGAAATGTAATCCCAACATTACAAGGTGTAAAGAGTTGATTGGGAAGATATTTCGCTGTGAAAGATTTGGAAGATACAATATATTCTTGGTACAAAGATTTACAGAGTTGAAAACGTCTCAAAGGACTTAACCAGGACATGTACTTAGAATGAAATTTTGAAAAGGTTTTAAAAATGAAGAATTCTAAGAAAGGGAATCTACCCTTACATCATGGCATAAAGATTACTAAAAGATTAGTGTCCAAAGACTACATAAGATTGGACTAAATGAGTCGAGTCCCATAGGCTTCGGCTAAATGATCGATCATACATGCCATGAAGTATACAAGACCTGATGTCTCATTTGCTTGGGGCATAGTGAGTTGACATCAGCAGAATCCTGGTAAAGGTCATAAAACAGCTGTAAAGAATATTCTTAAGTATTTGAGAAATACTGAAGACAGGTTCTTAGATTATGGTGGAGAAGAGAAACTTAGAGTAACGGTTGATATTGATGTAAGTTTACAAACAGATAGAAATGATAGTCATTCAAAGTCTGGTTGGGTATTCTTACTGAATGGGGGAACGATAACTTTAAAAAGTTCAAAACAAGATACAATAACAGATAGGAATCTGAGTATATTGAAACTTGCGAGACTTCAAAGGAAGTCATCTGGATGAGAAATTTCAATGGTCATCTTGGAGGTGTTCCAATAATACGAATCCCATTGAAATATTATGTGATAATGGAAAATCCAAAGCACATCGAAAGGAAATACCATTTTGTTCAAAGGAATATACAAAAAGGACACATGATTGTGAAGGACACACGATCAGTAAACATGCTTGGAGCATAGGTTTACGAGATAAAGTTTTAGTTGATTTGATTTTAAACATTACAAACAATGATGGGAACTTGAATAGACTTGGTGATGAATAATGGAGATTATTTATTGGAAGGAGTTCTACCATTTACTATCGTTTATCATTGTGTTTCAGTTTAGCATGTTTAGACACCACTTCCAGAGTAATAAGTTCTTACTCAAACCTCCTCAGTCGATCACACTATAGGAAGTATGTGGTGAATTAAGACTATCATGGAGTGTTAGTAGATTGTCTATGGAGATTAGACATTGCATGGAGATTGCTGCAACACTCATGGGTACTTAATGAGGATTTAAGTATAGGAGAAACCCGCACTCATGGAAGTTACTTCATGGATTGAAATCACGAGTAACTCTGAGATGATAATATCTTATATTCTTAAAATGGAGATACATTGAGTTCCTAGTTTTCAAGTCTGTTATACTTTAGTTTATTCAAACGTTGTGCGTAAATGCCAGTCATAAAGGATACGCTAGGTATGACATGATGAGTTGACTAGTGCTATGTATGCGAAATTTATATGTTCCTTTTGCCTAAGAGGAAAAGCGATATCCATAGGCCCTCTGATGATTTAATGTTGACTCATAAAGTGCTTGGCCAAGCTAGGACTAAATTGATATGTACAATTCAGTAGTCCTATATAGTCAAATTGATCGGAAATAAAAAAAACATAATCTTGAATCTGGAGATTGATTAAATCCATGTCCCAGTTTCATACGATATCTAAAACAAAGGAATATATGATCACTTATCTAAAAGGACTGTTACTGGATGTGATCAGAGTTCGGCAGATGCATTGGATGGCACCTCTACGTAGGATAGAGACGGACCAATAGTAGTTGATGACTTGTCCAAGTGGGAGACTGTTGGAAATAGTGTCCAAGGTCATAACTAATTGGTAAGACTATTCTAAAGGTAGAGTCCTTTTTGGGTTGCCCTCGATGAACAGTAAGAGAAACAATAAGAGAGAAATAATAGTAATAAGAATTAATATTAAAGTTAATTATTTGGTTTATTAATTTATCAAAGTAGGTAAATTAATTAGAAGCTAAAAGAAATTAACAGAAACAATAAAGGATATTTAGTTTGTTTATTAATTGAATATTAATATGAAACAAAATGGAATATTCTAGAAAGCATATCCAACCGGCGGTTGGAGGGTTTAACTGGCGGTTGAAGGTTAGGGTTTGTAAGGCGGTGCGATGCGTGTTTGACTTGGGAAAGGATTAATCCCAACCGCCGGCTGAAGGCTTCAACCAGCGGTTGGAGGCCGTCTGAAGTTGTCCCACATCGGCCAGGGATTAAAACCCAAGGGCTTCCTCTCCCCTATAAATAGAGGTCATCCCTAAGCTTTCAAGGTATTCCAGATTCGAATTGAATTCATTTCTTTCTCTCTTTCTCATTCTGAATCCTTGTAAGAGTTCTTTAGACTTGAGTCGGGACCCTAGGATTTGGAGTTTCTCTTGGTTCACGGGTGTGAAGTATTAGAGGTGTTCTATTTCGGGCACTTGCCATCCAAAGCATGGAAGGTCGAGCAAGGAGTCTGCGTGAAGGTTCTGCAAGGTGGTCTGCGCATGAGAAATTGGTTTTCTCAAAGGTTAGTATTTTCTCATTTATCTATTTATTTTGTTATTGTTAATAGCTTTATTAAGTCAAGGTCCTTTAGGGTTTAGTTTCCTAAGTTGATCTAGATTAATTGTTATTTTCCCCTGCGTATGTTCATCTAGTTAGGGAATAGAAAACCCAACAACATCTTGATGTAAGATTGTTACACTTAAACTCTATACAAGTGAGGTGTAAACTATAATGTATATAATTCAGTCTTCAAAAGCCCAATGAGTATGAAACTATGAGATATAAGGAAAAATTGGTGATAAAAGATTCTTTGCAAAGATCGAGATTTATATATGAGGAGATATTTTTGATTGGTGGATGCAACTATTTTATTGATTTCTTCAAAGGTCTGGCAATTAAAGAGAAACTTGGATCGCGTCTATTGGATATTATTAGAGCTCATTTATTATTGAAACTCCGTGAAAGATATGAAATGCATAAAGCATGTTTCACGATTTAAAAGATCTTAAGATAGATGGAAAGGTTCTCGAGAAAACTATTTGATCAAACGGAATAAGTAAGTCCTTATATCGATGAGAAAACGTTTTTGGCACATATGATAAATTCGTTCTTGCAATATTTCTTAAAAAGAATATGCTATATAAAATGATTGTGTTAGCCCATGCATCATTTGAGTATAAGTATGTGACACCCGGTCAAAATAACCCAAAATTGGGTCCCAATTTAAACTTTAATTATTCGTACTCGGTACGAATCAAAAAAAAAAAAACAAAAAAAAAAAAAAAACAAAGTAGCCGGATAATATATATATAAATATATATATAACATGAAATGATTATTTAATAATCACAACGCGAACAAATCTGAAACCACTCAGAAAACATAAAAATAAAAGTTGTCCCAAAACATCTCCAAATAGAATATTATTAACAGAAATAATATTACGGTACTCGGAAAATTTGCAAAACTCTTTTTGGATAATTAAAACTATCCGTAAGTTCAAAGTGAAACAAAGATATAATTTAGTATCACACTAAAAGTATTGTTGTGAAATACTTCGAATAAAAACTTATACGATTTCAATTTTAGAAATTTATCGTTTGAAAACATTTTTACTAAATAACGATCGGATACCAAATCACGGGTCAAAATACCACGAAACGGATCAAGCTCGGGCCAACCATCTCCAATAATTGGAGATGGCCGACCCATTCATTCATTTCATCTATCTCACTCTCGGCTCTCTTCTCCTTCTCGGTTCAACTTCAACAACAACAACAAATACATAACAACAACAACAATCTGCAACATCATCATAATCATCTTCATAATCATCATCTTCGTTGATCATCATCATCATCCGAACCATCATCCTCATCCTCACGATCTCAAAATTTAATTGTAAGGAAAACTTCGAATTTCACTTTAAATACATGTTTATTATAGTTATATCGTCATGTATTAGCAATATACTGAGTTGATTATATACAAAAATGGTTTTGAAATGGGTTTTGTGATTCTGCTGCACGAACAGACCTGAAAATGGCCTTGATCCGGCGGATCCCCTATGATCCGGCGGATCACCTACGGATCACCCACGGATCCGGCGGATCACCCACAGATCACCCACGATCCGACGGATCACCCACGGATCCGGCGGATCACCCACGGATTAGCTACGATCCGGCGGATCACCCACGGATTCCCCACGGATCACCTACGGATCCGTTTCAAAAATTCAGTTTTTATAAAATACGTATCAAATTCATTCCTCACGAATATATATTTATACAATATGGATATAAACAAAGTATATTTATACAAAACTAACTAAATTATATTTTTGGAATATAATTTCAATCCGTCACCAACGGACCGTACATTTTACAAACTTTGAACGGAATTACAAATTTAAACACTTCGGAAATAATTTAATCGGACAAACGAATGCTCATTAGAATCTTGCGTGTTTAGGACTCTAGGAGATTTCGGACTGTACATTCCTTGTCGGACATACTCATTGCTCGGATAGACTCAGGTGAGTCTCACGGCCCCATTTTCAATGTTTATATGTCTTAATAATTGGGGGAGATGCAACACAAATTGTTTTCGTGATCACTGTTATTCGGTTAGTTAATTTAGTATTAACTCAAGTTATCTGCATTGTTATTTAATTCGGTTAATCACATTTGTTACATTGCTCGGTTATCATTGTTGTCTCGATTTTCATTGTACGGTATATACACGAGTGTTTTAATTCGGTTAAAGTCCTCATCAGTGTATGATTCATTAACTTAATAAGGCGCGATTACTAAAGGATAGTACTATCATGGGAGTGACGTCCCCGTCCGGGTTGCTAGCTATAACCAAGTTAAAAACGGGCACTTTAGTAATTGTTACGGGTGTATCACCAAATCGGGAGGCAAAGATCGGGTTATGCTTTGAATCATAGCTCAGTGCAGTATCAGTGTCGGCCAATCATTGTTCGGTAACCTTAATGGTTAACTCATTGTTCGGGAACCTAATTGGTTTATCATTGTTCGGTTACATTACATATCACTGTTCGGTTTACATTGTTTACTCATTGTTTGGTTATAAAATCGTCGGATAATCATGTTGATCACATCAATGTTTATTTGAAAACCTGTGAGATTCACCAGCTTTATAGCTGACCCTTTTAGTGTTGCATTCTCAGGTACACAGCAACAGTAGGGTTGTTCAGTAAGGATGGCCCGCAGGATATCCTAAGCTAGTACGAGTCGCATGCTTTTAAACATTTGGGACCACTCTACATTTATTCTTGTATTTTCAAGTTATGTATTTGGAATTTACTATGATCTCGCAACTATTTAAACTTTTATTTTGGAAATGTATAACTATTTTCAAAACGTCTCATTTAGAGTCGTTTGCTTGTACTTTGGTGCTTTGATTATTGATTAGTCACACCCAAATCGTCGCTTCCGCAAACCATGAAATTGGGGGTGTGACAAAGTATTTTGAAATTCATATATTATTAGAACTATTTGGAAGATTCCAAAGACGATTGATACTCATTAAATAATTGAGATTAACGATCTTGTAAAGATAAAGTTTTGTCATGGGATTGAAGCATATTTCAATATTTGTGCCACAATAGAATCCTATATAAGAAGTGCTAGTAAGACTCTTGGGCAAACGACATTCACTAAGCACTTTAATGGTTAGGTGATTATTTAATTCCTTTCAACCTCTGAAGGATGATAAGTAAGTTGTTAGCCGATACATATTGTATAAAAGTATCATTGGGTGTTGAGATTTATAACTAGTCATACGAGACTATTTTTATCGGTGAGATATAACTTGTTTCTTTTGATTGGCATTCGTTGTGTTTTGTATTCATAATACATGTAAGGAATGATACATTGATGGTGATGGAGTCATGACTTATTTTGTGAATGTGATATTTTTACTCGTAACTTAAGAAAGAGTAAAATGAGATTATATTATATTAGCCATCAAAAATTTTGTACAAGTGATGAGATCAAGTGATGTTCTCATCAGGGGGAGAAAATATGTGTTGCACTATTTTTCCCTTGACTATGATTTTGTCCCACTGAATTTTTCTGGAAAGGTTTTTAATGAGGCAACATCCCCAAGCGTATTGAAAGACTTATGTACTCTTTTTCTTTCACTAGATTTTTGTCTTTTCGGGTTTTATCTAGTAAGGTTATAACGAGGCTTAAACTTTATACAATGGATATCCAAGGGGGAGTGTTATGGATAAATATGGAATAGATGTTCATAACTATAATATAGAGTTTGTATTGTATTAGGAGATTGATTACTTATAGGTTAAGTTATCTTGTAACTATATATATACCTCATTTGTGAGATGAATAACACAATTCTCTATTCTCTATTGTTCATGTTCTTTACTTTTACAACTAAATCAACTAAATAAAATAGTAAATTATCCTAATCCTAACAAAGGTTGGTTCCTTTCTTTTAATGTTTGTTTCTTTTGTATTTTGGTCTCTAACTAAACTCTCAAAGTTAACAACAAAGCATGTTCTAATAATTTTACTTTTTTTTTCTTTCTGACTTTTGGTCATTATGATTTTTTTTTATGTACGGTTGGTGTAGCCATGAGAATCGTACCAAGAAGGCCACAATATACTGTGGTTAGAATAAGGTATGTTAGAGTGTGCAAGTAGCCCAAGACCCAAGTATAATATAGCGAAAAATTATTAGTTTATATATATAAAAAACTACTTATAAATAATGATATAATAAATCTTATCTTATCTTACATATACTAAACCAAAATCCCATAGAGCAATCTGGACCTTTGATGAAGTTTTTTAATTTGATCCAACAATATACAATTATATTAGAATAAAAATAATAATATTACACTTTCCCACCACTAAATATTATTAATATTAATAAAAAAGTCGGCTAATAATACTATTAAATAAAATAACACTAAATTAAAAACCCATACAACTTTCACGACATATTCTCAATATTAACGAATTTTTTCCATAACTTTAAGCAAAATCAATACTAAATGTATTGCATTTAAAAACCTTTTTTTATTATAATTCTTTATTTCTAACCCTCTATATATGATCCATTATTCTTTACGTTTTCCATCATATTGATATCAATGGATCCATCATTTTTTATATATGACAATTTCTATTTACAACAATGTATACACTAATATTCTTGAATATCTATAAGAATTTTAATTTAGGCGTTCGCGTTGTCGCGGGTCTTAAAACTATACATATACGAATTATAACACTTTACATTTAACAAACTAACACACACACACACACACACACACACACACACACACACACACACACACACACACACACATATATATATATATATATATTCATTTATACAATAAAAAATCATAAATTAAACTTTAGATTTATAACAATTTTAATTTAATTGCCTGTGTTGTCGCGGGGCTTTTTGGACTCGTATTAAAGATTACCAACCTGACCTGTTATCCAACTTGCCAACTCTGCTTTGAGCATCGATTCTGGTGATGATTATATATGTGACTACAACTATTTGTATCATCTTTAAACTAATATTATCTGTTTTTCGACGTTTTTTCAGTTGAACTACTTAGTAACAAAGGATATGCAGTGTGTGATGATTGACGGAACAATGAAGGTGTCGAGCTAGAACCATTATTCTTTGATCTCTATTGTAATTCAATGTGAGTCTTCAAGTCCTTAAGATCAATCCAAAATGCAATGATGGTGATAATAATTGAATATGATGTTATGACTCCATGTCTGTGATTTCTGTATTCCTCATCACCTTAGATTACCGGTCTTCTACTATTATTTCATTCAACTACCACTTACAAACTGTCGCACCCCCAAAACACGTTGATGTGACGCAAAAAGTTATGCTTTCAAAGTCATTATTCCACACTTTTTGGGCACATCTTTAGTGAAAACATTCCAAAACAATCATTATTTACTAAAAATCACTAAAGTGCTCAAAATATAGGCGTTGCTACAAAAGTCAGTAAAAACATCCGAATAACGCACAAAACGGAGCAAATAAGCAGCAACCAATTCTCGCACCCTCATTTATCCTATGATAAACATATTCTAACCTTATGATATAATGTAATAGGTAAAATCGAGACAATAAAATCAAGAATCATGCAAATCGGACAAAGGACGGAAAAGACTGGACGGTTACAAACTCCTATAAAGTGATTTCGGCTATGCTAAAGTTGTACACATCCAATTTCAGTGATATTGGCACCATTAGAAGCGTAACGGAATTACGAAGACACAGGCGAAAGAATCAGGTCAAACGGACGCATAACGAAGGAGATACGGATGTTTTAAGCAATGAACGAAATCAGACGGAGGCCGTATACGGCCTTGGCCATCGTATACGGCCATTCATAGACCGTATACGGCCCATAACACACCGTATACGGCCTTATGAAGGCTGTATACGGCCCTTGGTACCCCATATGCTACCCGTTTGTGCTTCGTTTGCTTGTACGTGCGTGCTTCGCGAGTTGTACGGCTGATTTCAAGCTTTGCCTATAAATAGGAGGCTACCCCTCCATCATTCTACACACTTCAACATTTCATTCATTTCTTCATTTCCACTTTCTCTCTCACACACACTCTCTCTCTCTCTCTAAACTCTCTTTCTTTTTTTCTCTCTATAGAAATTAGGGTTAGATCCAGTTAGTTCTCAGTTAATACTTAACTGAGACTAACGGAGGGGCTACTTTTGTAATAGCATAGGGAATAGTTCAGGGGCTTTTATTGTAATATTGTCAAGGATATTGCGGAAGTTCTGCTTGTACTCTCTCTCTAAACGCTTATTCAATCTACGCTTTATTAACGGTTACTTCTTTACTTATCTGTTATAATGATAATTGCTATTGTTATTATGCTAGATTTAGGATCTGTTATTATGCGTAGTGAGTAGTTTCCTTGTGTGTTTGTTATGATGTAGTTAGTTTATATATGTGTGGAGTGATGCTGCTTTAAACATATAATTGGATAACATTATGAAATAACGGAGGTAACGTTATACGGCTTTCATTTGTATAGTGCCGGAATCATCACTTATGTGTGTAGTACGGAACGTGAAAGCTATGAAAGTCGTGGGCACAATCCATTGTGGAAATAATGTTTCCAGTTATATTATATAAATGAAAATCGGTGATCTATTAATCTTGTATTTATGAATTTCTAAACCAAATCGCCTTTCCTCCAATTAAACGTGGTTAGAACCTTTATGACAAGGAGTCGCGAACCTTGATCAAATGGTCACTACCTATCTATGTTTTCTGAAATTGTAAACATGGTCTGAATTGCGTAGCTGTGGAAATACTGTTTAAAACCTTTCGTATAGTACACCGTGAATCAATCAGGGATTTATTGGGAAATAGTGAGGGCTGGTTTATATCATAGATGGTTGGGCTTTAATACAAACTTAGTTTAAACTAGTCTAGAGTGACCATAAAGTATGTGACCCCGGAAAGACCACGGTAAACGGAACTGTACTTCGTGTAACGTTGGAAACACCTTTGGTGGAGTACAAATACGTAGGAGCTAAGGAAATGTCGGTGGTTGAAGACTGTGTCACATCCTGGTTTGACTTCAAAGCTGTGGAAATGTTTGATCGCATTGTACACCGTTAGTACACCTAAAGATCCGAAACACTGTGGAAATGCTTAGATGCACTGTACATTGTTAGTACATCTTGGGTCTGGAAAACTGTGGAAATGCATAGTCGCACTGTACACCGTGATGAAAGCTCTAGGCTAAAATAAAACCATTAATATAGAGTTAATAGTCACCAAACCAAGTGTTAATCTTAAATGCCTTGTTTGACTTCGTTGTCCCCGTAGTGTTAAGAAAGGTCAGAACCTTAGTGGGTATGTTACTCTATCTCATGCACCCAGGAACTAACATTTCAAGAAGGGTCGTTACTCCGTCACTGGATAACGTTGAAGAGTTGAGCAATCTCCTCCGATCAGACTCAATTTGGCCTAGTATTCAGTGACATATTGATTGGTTTCCCCAATCAGTAGGGTACTAGTGTTTACACTACGAACAATTAAGCTCAGATAAGACACAAACCTTTAAAAGACGTTTTCATATCAAAAACCCTAGCATCACCCCTGCATAAGCTAACGAAGTCATAACAAACACATCTCCTCCATACTTATTCCATCCCTATTTCTATTTTCCACTTATATACTTTTTATTTAATTACTTTAAATTACGGACCTAAGTAACAAAAACTCACCCAAACTCTGTTTTAAAATTCCCATCACTAAAATAAACAACTTGTCTTGATACTCTCGTTTCACAATACGGTTAGCTTGAAGAACGACCCTAGGTCATACTGCTGCTATACAGCCATAGTAAAACTTAGGTCCCCAGCTCTTATAAATTTAAAACTCCACTGCCGTGTCCTCCTTCCGTTGCGTTGACGACCGTGACCGATTGAGGTGACGACAAGTTTTTGGCGCCGCTGCCGGGGAGTTAATCGTAAGACTCTGAAGCATCCAGACGAGTTTTCTATTTAGTGATACTTCTTTCCCATTCTTATTTTCTTTTCCTTGTTCCAACCAACAATATCTTCCCATATCCCACAACGATATTCGACCAGATCATCCGGTTCTGAATCTCTCATTTTCGTACCCGATCCTGAGTTGATTATCCGTACCATCCGCAAAGAAAGTTATTCCCGTTTTCCATAAATGGCCGCTCGTGTTACTCTCACCGACAACACCAAACCATCCATCGAAGGACGAGGAGGACCGATTAGCTATCCAGTGATTGACGGAGCTTCTTTTGAGCTTAAACACCACATCGTACAACTCATAAAAGATAACTGCCAATTCCACGGTCTACCCCGTGATGATCCCAACGCTCATATCGACAAATTCATTCAGGTTTCAAACTCCTATAAGCAGAATGGGGTTGAGCAGGATATCATCCGCTTATACTTGTTCCCCTATTCTCTCGCTTTACATGCTTCTACCTGGTTTGAGGGACTTGAGACCGGCTCAATCACCTCATGGACCGACATGGGTAATAAGTTTCTCGCTAGATACTTTCCCCCGTCCAAACAAACTCAGGCAAAGAATGACATCGCAAACTTCCAACAAGCCCACGATGAATCTATCTACTCAGCATGGGAGCGATTCAAGAGTTTACTGAGGAAATGTCCAAACCACCAAATGACAAAGACTGACAAGGTGTGCACCTTCTATCGAGGTCTTGATCCTAACCATCGCATCAATCTTGACGCAGCAGCTCAAGGAAACTTCATGAAACTTACCGATGACGAAGCATGGAGCTTGATTGAGGACATGACGATGCATCACCACGATTGGAAGTCTGATGAGCAATCCTCATCACTACCCCTCTCCGCAAATAACACCCGCCAAACTGAAGCCATTAAGTCTCTGAGTGAACAAATTGAGACTCTGACAAAACAAATAGCAGATCTGAAGAAACCACCACAGCAGATCCACCAAGTTCAGGCTTGCCAGAACTGTACCAACCATCCCGCTGAAGAATACGAGGTTGAGTACGAAGATCCTACTGACGGTTCAGTTTACTATGCCCAGTTTCCTGTCAGACCTCAAAATCCGCCCGGTTTCGCTAGAACTTCACCACCCAGAACTCGAGGAAACCAATATCCTCCACGAAACAACCAACCCCCTTTCCAGCCTAGGTTTCAGCTACGATATCCGACGTACCCACAACAACCACAACTTCCATACAATCAACCACTTCCATTAACCGCCACTGAGGATACCCAGCCTGCTGAGCCTGCAAAGACCATCATTCCAGTAACGAGTACTGATGACAACCTCAACAAATTCATCCAAGGTCAGACCGCTTTCAACCAAAAGACTACGGCTCGACAAGACCAAACTGATCTATTCCTTCGAAATCAACTCTCGGTCCTAAAAAGCCTTGAGAACCAGATCGGTCAGTTAGCCCAACGTCTCGATACCCGACCTCAAGAGACCTTACCAAGCAATACTATTCAGAACCCCCACGTCGAGGAAGCCAAGACCTTAAACTCTGATAAACCAACTCCTTCTATGACT
Source organism: Helichrysum umbraculigerum (assembly GCA_949592205.1). Taxonomy (NCBI): domain Eukaryota; kingdom Viridiplantae; phylum Streptophyta; class Magnoliopsida; order Asterales; family Asteraceae; genus Helichrysum; species Helichrysum umbraculigerum. The sequence goes on from CATIUR010000006.1 coordinate 32,175,707, forward strand.
GCTTCTCCAAGGGAACATTCTCCTGTCACGCCGACAGTTGAGACCAAATCAATGCCCACACCGAATCGTGAGGCTGAGATTCCTTTCCCTAACCGCCTGCACAAGAAGTACAATGCCAAGTCATTCAAACTTAATGGAAAATTCTTAGACACAGTGTCTAGAATTTCTTCTAGTACAAAGTACATCCGACGAATGCTGGCAACTAAGGACAAGATTCCTGCCATTCCTAAAGTCTCCCTGAACGCCGAGTGTTCAGCCGTCATCCAGAATGCCTTACCGGAAAAACTAGGAGACACGGGTCGATTCACCTTGCCCTGTTCCATCTATCACTCAGGCACAATACGCTCCTTGGCCAATCTTGGAGCTAGTATCAATCTGATGCCTTACTCGCTCTACTCCAGACTAGAATTAGGACCTCTCCAGCCCACTAAAATGAGCGTCCAGCTTGCCGATCAATCAGTCCGATACCCGAAAGGCATTGCTGAGAACGTCATGGTAAAAGTTGACAGGTTTTATTTCCCCACTGACTTTGTAGTGATGGACATACAGGAAGACATTAACATACCCATTATCCTAGGTAGGCCATTCATGAATACTGCACGTGCTATTATTGATGTATATTCTCAGGTTATCAGTCTACAAGCACATGGACAAACAATATCATACAAGATTGATCAGACCGACTGTTCAATTATGGAGCATGCAGAGATATACGCAATATCCATGGGCAGAGTCACTTCAGATGATGACACTTCTGATTCAGAGCCAGAACCATACAGGCCATACGAGCATACTTGTCTTATCTCAGCTACTGAAGAGTCAGAATCAGAAGACGAAGAAATGGAAGAATCTGAACCAGAAGAAGAAATAGAAGAGGAGAAAGATTCAGAGCAGGATGAAGAAGAGGAGGAACAACCTGAAACAGAACCAGAGGAAGAAGAGATGGAAGAAACGGAACCAGAAGAAATGGAAGAGTCCGAGGAAGAACATGAAGAATCAGAGCCCGAGGAAGTATATCAGTCCACACCACCTCATCAATACCTTCCTGACTCATATTTACCGACAACAGAGATTATCCAGATCGAGAACCTCGAGAACTTCATCCCTCTGTCACAAGATGAATCAGATGAAGATACACCGACTGATTACTCTCACGATGCAGAATTTGGTCTCACCATGGAAAAACTCATTGCATCAGCTTCTGATCCCACCAAACCTCTCGTGTCTCCCCGACTTGACGCTCTGCTGAATATTGAGAAGACTATAGCTTTATCCACACAGCACCCAGAGCTTCGAGACAAACTCTTGAGAAAGATTGCAGCATATAAAGCATCCCGACTTCCCCAAAGGATTCAAACCTTTGACACATCTGCACCTCGAAGTCAGTTCGAGAAGGGATGTACTTCCGGATCTAGCCGTGATTCTGATTCTCAGGAGGAAAAAGACATCGAGATGGATTCCTCTCAGCCGATATCTCAGATTACTGATGACTCCCTTCCACCATCCGATAGTGTTGAGTTCCCTGATTTCCAGGCTAGGGATACTCCAGCTGAGGAGAGTGATGACGATGGCATCATCTACATTGACATTCCAGCAGATATCCGGTCCATTCAGTTCCATGCAGTTCCTGTTATTCCCGCTTCTCCCCAAATTCCGACTATCTCCAACCATGAGGAAATGATAAGTGCTATTGAAGAATTCGAAAACGACATACCTATGATGACAAGCATTATCATTAACTCCACCAATGATTACACTTCACACCAAAGGAACCTGATTGAGGAAATCATAGCCGAATCTGAGGTCAACCAAGCCGAGAATTCCCAAGATTACAGATTTTTCCACAACCGCCTAAATGCCTTTGCCGAAGACCTTGCTGCTCAGCTGCTACGAGAGCACCACATTGCTGGACCAACACCTGAGGAGCTAGAGTTCTTTGAAGACCAGAGACGCATGTACAGGAAGATCTATGACACGCTGTTCAGATCCGCATTTCCATATTCTGTTGAGCAACACGAGTTCTTAAATTCTTATCGCAGCAATATGTACAATGCTACTGGGAATCCTGACGCAGACATAAACCTCCGGTTGATGAATGATCTTAGGGGACTCCTAGATTCTATGGCTAGGAATGATCATATCGACGAGACCTCTCCTCATCGGTTCTATATTCACTGCACCATCGAGTACCACGCTCACAAGATTGCCGAAGATCTCGAGTACGAGAGTTCTGACGAAAGGACGCGTGTCATCCCTTCTTCTATACCTGAAGGTTCGATGGTTAACATCGCGAACTTCCTCATTGATCGAATCATGGAAATCTTCGCTGAAGTACCTGATGAAGAGCATAGTCAAATATTCAACTACGGATTAAGTGAGGTTTACGACATGATGAACAATACCTTTAAGAACTCCGACCTCACGTTTTCCCACTACCAGACCAGTCTCATCCAGGGTATTCATGAATCTATCCGAGAACTTGGAATAAACTCCAGTATTGCAGATCACGAGACTTTACACCTGCAGTTCTTTGGACTTATGGACTCACTCAGACAATACCATCCTGAACGAGAGATGATTGAAGCTGATGGATTCTCTTTTGTAAATTCCCGCGGAATTATCTCCAGCACGGTAAAGGAGATTACTTGGGACCTGATGCACATAAAAAGGATTACAGAGCAGCATCTGCAGAGCTTCCCCATATTTTCATCTGAGATTCCGAACATCGTCGACATCATCGCTCGCCATTTTCTGAGGATATACCCACGCAACCCCAGGATTCTACTACTGAGCGCTTCCGGTCCTGGTGGTTCCAGCACCAACTAGTTTGAAGGAAGGCAAAGTCGAGCTCTCGACTCTAAAAACAGCGCTTCTCGGGAGGCAACCCGTGCAATAAGACGTGTAGAGAGAACAGTGTCAATAAGTGAAGATATATCTCTGACTATCCTTCACACTTGGTCGTCACCAAAACACTTTTCTGATATTACAACTCATTTGCAAATAAACCACTCATCTCAGAAATAAAGAAATCAATTTGAAAAATGATAATTCATGTGTTTCGAGCATTTGAGGTACTTGCATACTACTTTTATGCATTATGCTCGAACTCGTTTAAAAACACATGTTTTATAAAAATGATTTGTAGTAGAAAATATCTTTTCAAAGTTCTGAGACGATGATTTATCTTTTCATTTGCAAATACTTTGAGTTTGTAAACTGGTACGACCAACGTGTTCACACTTACGAGATTGATTCACAAAGGGAATAATGGATGGAGAAGAAAACCAAATAGCAAGACGCTTGAAGCTGTGCCGTTCTTCATTAATGCAGAAAAAGATCTTGGCAACATCTCTTTTCAGGAAATTCAGATTCTCAGCTTCTTTGCTGCCCGCTATCTGGGGAGTGTCTTAACCTTTACTCTCTTTTGTTTATGATTCTGCTTATTATTTGCTTGGTTAGTTTGTTAAAGTAGTCTATACTCTATCCTAAGCTTATCACTAAGTGTGGGATTCCAGCCCAAAACAGGCACTTGAGAAACATTTTCTTACATGTTCAAACTCTAAGTGTGGGATTTTACTTCCAGTAAATCTCAACTCAAAGAGAACATTAGGGACAATGTTCCTCTAAGTGTGGGATAGCAGGTATAGAATACCTTGGTTAGTTTTCTTTGATTTTTAATGTCCGAAATAGTAAACTCAGAAAATATTCCTCAAATTTTTCAAAAATTTTTCAAAGAAAATTGAAAGTATGAGCTAAATCTATTTAACTTTGCTAATTTTGAGCCAAAATATCTTTTGAGAGGAGCTATTTTCTTATGTGAGTAATATATTTCGGAGTCTAGGGAAAATAAGGTAGAAATTGCTTAAACAAGAAATAATAATCTGATGGAAGCATGACGAAGCACATACAACCCTATTTGCAGTGAGGTATCTTGAGCCTAATAGCATTCATCTTTAATGCTTCACTAACCATTTCTTGTGTGTGCCGATGCATGCATCTCTAAATTAGAACTTGCTCTTGACATACGCTTCAAGACCACATTGGTGTGTACCGTACACGGTATAGGTGCAATTAGATGACCTTGACATTCCCTAGGATTTAAACCCCTTTTTACATATCTTTTCAAGCCCAAAACCCTTCCGATACTCATTTTTAGTATCGATGATCCACCTAGTAAACCCTGTTGAGCCTAAACCTTTCGTTTCATAAAACCCTCAATAAACCCTACTTCCCAAAATACCCCCAAACTTATCTTAGAATTCCTGAGGTTATGAAGAACATCTTTTAGAATATCTTATCCTACCCCTTTCGTGCTCTCAAAAAGATTGAAGAATCCTTGGTGTGTAAAATTGACACCGCGAAAAGACTCGAAACGTTCAAGATAAGGGATTTCTGAAAGAATCAAAAGAAGAAAAATATCCTTGGAAATTCTCTGGCAAAGAAATTCTGAAGAAGAAAAGAAAAATAGAAAAATACAAAAGCAGAAAAAAAGAAAATAAAAAGAAGAAAAAGAAGAAAAGAAAGAAAAATAGTTCCGCAAGAATAAAGCTTAAAGTCCTTTGTAGTAAAGAAAATTCTGATAGAAGACCAAAAAGCTGCCTCTCTCTCCGTTCTGAAATAAAGTTGTTCATGATCTCAGTTGTTTTAAGATAAGCAACCCTTACAACCCAAAAATACCACTATCCATACCCTTTACCCCTCATCAAACACTACAACCCTCATGAATGTCTTGGGATAATTAGCACCGTCCTCACCTAAGTGGTGGAGATCCGATTCTCGACCAAGCCTATGACGATGAGTGCTGCATGACTGGCTATTTGAGCGATTTCTTTTGTTCTAGACTGATAGGAAACCCGATACACTTTGAGTGAATTGAGTGACCACCTTTAGTGAGATCGCCTAGTCATGTGTACTCCAAGATCATGAGATTTGGATGTATGCCTAAGAGAATCTTTTCTTGTTTAAGGAAGGATCATCTTATCTTCCTTTAAATTCCTGAAACTATCTTATTTGCATTTGACAGTGGTAACTCTTAAAAATGTTGAAGCTCGCTCTAAAAATTGTTTTAAAATGTTTTCAAAAACTGAGTGTTGCTTGAGGACAAGCAACGTCTAAGTGTGGGATAACTTGATGTGACGCAAAAAGTCATGTTTTCAAAGCCATTATTCCACACTTTTTGGGCACATCTTTAGTGAAAACATTCCAAAAAAATCATTATTTACTAAAAATCACTAAAGTGCTCAATATATAGGCGTTGCTACAAAAGTCGGTAAAAACATCCGAATAACGAACAAAACGGAGCAAATAAGCAGCAACCAATTCTCGCACCCTCATTTATCCTATGATAAACATATTCTAACCTTATGATATGATGTAATAGGTAAAATCGAGACGATAAAATCAAGAATCATGCAAATCGGACAAAGGACGGAAAAGACTGGACGGTTACAAACTCCTATAAAGTGATTTCGGCTATGCTAAAGTTGTACATATCCAATTTCAGTGATATTGGCACCATTAGAAGCGTAACGGAATTACAAAGACACGGGCGAAAGAATCAGGTCAAACGGACGCATAACGAAGGAGATACGGACGTTTTAAGCAACGAACGAAATCAGACGGAGGCCTTATACGGCCTTGGCCACCGTATACGGACCTTCATAGACCGTATACGGCCCATAACTGTTTGTCCCTAACCTTGGATCTATACGAACCGAGTCACTCAATCGTTTTCGGAATCAACGATTAAGTTATCACACGAACACAATGAATAATCAAACATAATAGAATAAGAACAAAACGCATGTATATTGATTATAACCGATCAGATTACAGGTGGATTCGACTAATTGCGTTTAGGGTTTCGTCAACCCTAAAACAGAAAACGTAAAACGTTTATATACAAAATCTGGCACCTGCGACGTCCACACGACGTCGCAGGCCCAAGCCCATGCGACGTTGACTACGTCGCAGGCCCAATACCTGACGTCGCACCTGCGACGTTACAGCCAACATCGCAGGAATCAGGAAACTCAATTCTAATTACAAACTACGAGCTAGACCAACTGACAGACACAAACATGTACCAACAAACTCCCCCGTGTCTTCAGCTTGGTCTTCAAAAATCTTCCTTATACCCAGCCCGTAGGAAATTGGCCGTCGGCGTGAATTACATTAGCCACACAAACTGTAACCACATTATAAAACTGTTCGGCTAAACATTTATTGAATTCATTCTTTCCACCGACCCGAATCCGATTGTCGTAGAGTTTTCTCAAATCTTTTTCATGAAGATTAATCAAACTCATCGGATCATATATTCTAAACGTTGCTTGCTTCAAATTCCATATACCTCCAACTACTGGCCACGGTTCAGAGTCTGGAACAAAAGTAATAACCGCTTCACCAGTCTGTGGATCAAGTTCCCATTTAACGAATCTTCGCAGAAAATAATAAGGAACAGGTTCCAGAGGTATCTCAGTCAAACATTTAGCAGGCGGATAGTGAACTTTAACCATAGGCTTCTTGGTGACTGGATCAATCTTCTTTTTCCACGTATACCGAGTGCCCAACGTCGGTTTCAATTTAGAATATGTCTTCGATAACACTTCCCGACGTAAATTTCTCTGAATAAACTCAGCATAATCATTCTCAAACGGATTGATCAGATTCAATTGAGCTAAACGATTTATTTCTCCTTTCGGCAACGTGCTCAATCTATCAAAACGCATTCTGAAGTACTGAACTCCATCTCTTCTCTTTATCATAAACAAATTTCTCTGACATTTCCAGCTTCTGATAACTCCAGTATAATTTCGACTAACTCGATAAACTTGACATTTAACTGGAATAGGAACTGGATTGCGTCCCTTAGGCCACCATTGCTTATTTCTTTCTCTCTTTTCTTCAGCAGTTAATTTCTTCTTAGGAACATCAGAAGATTCAGTTTCAGGAACTGCTGAGTCCGGTGCCTGTGTCTCTGGAGCTGGAGTTGCAGCAGAACTAGATTCTCCATGTTGAGCTTTAGCAGGTCTCTCATCGTCACTTGAATCAGATTCTATAATCGGTGCACCATCATAAGCTTCCCCAGATTGTGCATCATACGTTTCATCTGAATTCAACTGTTCCTATTCAATCGAAACATCCTCATTCATCTCAAAATCATTATCCGTTTCTTCCTCAGAGCCAACTCCACTGGCCATTCTTTGAATAAACGATAAGTCAACAAATGAATAGTCAACAGCCAGCGGTCTCGGTTGCCCTGGAATATCATCAACACAAAAATAATCCAAAACAGAAATATTTTCATTAACAGTTTCGAGTACAGGGTTGGGATTTACAGACGCAGGTTCACTTGACTCTAAAGTGGGTATCCCAGACCCAGACTCCCCCGAGGCAAGTAACCTGCCTTCCAAAACATTAACCCTAATCTTCGTTTCCTCAAGCTCCTTAGATTGAACCTCGATCAGCGCAGCTTGCTCAGCAATCTTTTCATCTTGAGCTATCATCCTTTGCTGCATACTCTGGATATCATTCATCATCTTTTGCATAAAAGCTGGTGTCGGTTGAATCTCAAAAGCATCTTGAGGCGACGGGTTGACTGGAGCTCGTGTTGACGAAGAGCGACGAACACGACGACTTGGTCGATAAGTCTCGTCAGCAGGATCATCGTCACCTCTAGTACGTTTCCCAGTATCCCTTGGAGGTACATACTTGCGTCCTGCCCTGATCCGACGCTGAATTCTCAAATATCTGAATGAATCGGTAATCCGGATACGTTCCATCTCAGAGGGATGCGGAACAGTACCGTCCGAGTGCTCAGGCATCGGACCCCCATCCTGAGGACCTACATTTACTGCAGCTTCAGAATCAGAACCTTCGACAGTCTCATGTGATGCTGAGTCGTCCGATTCAACATGGCCAAACTGCTCAATATTCTCCAAAAGAGCATCTACATTCTCCCCCGCAGCTTGAACAGGAATGTTCACAAGCGGTTGCTGCGGTTGCTGCGGTGCCGGAATGTCCATATATTGAGGTTCCGGAGGCGGCGCGTAATTCTCATCAACAATAGCACCGAATAAGGGAACATCCCTTGCCGTCTGAACCCCTTTCTCAAAACCTGCACAAATGGTAAAGATCCGACTCATCATTGGTGAAATCTTTAATTGTTGATCAATATCACCCTGTGCCTGAAGGTCTGGATGATGGCGATTGATGTGCAGCTGAATAAACCTCGGATACAAGATCCATTTCTGATCCCCGGCATTTGCATTGTCGACCATAGCCTTGAATATAAAACCCGAGAAGTTGAACGGCTTGTTGTACACTAATGCTAACATAGCAGAAGCCAAACTTCGGCTCATACCATCCGTTCCACCTTTCCTATTTCCCAAACAAACGATAATCACATGCATCAGATATCTCCAAACACGTGTGAGGTTCGCTTTCCTATACTGATCAGTGGGAATCCCGGGATATCCAATCCTTTGCATAGCTCCCGAAACGAAAACATGATCAAAACCGACTGGCATATTCGGTTGATCGTTCAGCTGTAAAAGTTCCCGAATACTCTGTTCTGTAATAGTGATTTCCGTATCAAGAACTGTAGAAACCAGTCTTCGAACGTTGTTATCAGTAACAACATTTGCGTTTCTCCAGAAAGGGTTGATCAGATTTCCAAAAGCCACAGTGTTATCCGAAATGGCGTGGAATACCCTTGAACGCCTCAAAAACGCAATCATCTGACGATACGGTGCAGCTTTATCAGAAGTATCATCAAGGTAAGCAGCAGTATTATGACGCGCTTCGAAAACAAGAGCCATATGTGCAAAAACAAAAACAAATTGCAACTCGACAAAGGTTAGCAAAAATGTTACATTTTTTTTTTGTAAAACCTTTATAAAATTCCTGGAACTAGCGACGTAGCCACTGACGTCGCATAATACAGAGCGACGTAGAATAGTACGTCGCCAAAAATCAGAATAAATTGAAAAGCGACGCAATGCCTGACGTCGCAGAAAATTCGAGCGACGTCAAGAGGTACGTCGCATTTTGCAATTTATTGTTAATTTAATCACATTAATAAAATAGCGACGTAGTGCGGGACGTCGCGTAGGACGTCGCGGTAAAGGCGACGTAGGGAAAGGCGACGTAGACTATTAATATTAATTAAGCGGAGCGACGTAGGCCACGACGTCGCAGCGTACGTCGCACCGAAGAACATTCGTCCCCAACCCAGAAACCCTAACCATCAAATTTAGGGGTTTTCAAAATCAAACGCACTAAAAGGTGCGGCTAACAATGGTGATCACAAAAATATAAATTATAACACGTAAATCTTACAATACACCATCGAATTTATCCCAAAACCCGTAACCCTTTAAACCGTAATATATACATAGCAATTATCGCATAATTACACGGTGAAAATAGGTTAGATTGGTACCTAAGTGTGCGGAATAACGAGTAGAAGAAAACTACGAGAGTGAATCGGAGTAAAAACGACTACAAATCACGAAAATGCTCGAAGAAGTGCTACGTCGCAAATCGCCAATGGTACGTCGCAGGCTACGTCGCAAGTGAATAGTGAATAGTGTGATGCGTTACGTCGCGGTTGAGACTATATATAGTCTAACCCTATGTGCGACGTAGACTGGGACGTCGCAGGCGACGTTGAGTGGGACGTCGTATAAAGCAGTTAGGATGTGATTTGAGTCGATTTTGAATTTTTTAAGAACCGTTTACTCGTTATTTTAGCAATTAATATCCAAATGACTCATGACTAGGGAAAAATAACTTAGAATAAAAATAAAGCATAAAATGAAATAAGTAAACCATAAATTCTTTTTGGTATTTTCTTTAATATCACAAAAAGTAAAAATATGACAAAATAAAATTATTAACACTCTATTTTTGGTGACGGAGTTGTTTTGTCTGATTAGGGATCATATCGGAATAACATGCATTTATTAGGAATAGTAAGTGTTATTTCGATCATCAGTATATTTGTCCACTTTAAATTTACGTGACACATTTAAAACACTTTTTATAAAAATTATTTCAAGACGATTATTGATATTGTTTGACCACCTAAACATGTGATATCCGTATTTGTGAGCTAACCTTTATTGTTAGTATGAATATTAATTTTGTGAAACCTATTATATGATATACTGATAAACTTTAGTAAAACACAAAACACTGCATATTTACGCAAGGTAGAGATTACAAGACCAAGATTTCTCGGCTCTCTTGTAACATACACTTGCCCTTCAAATTTAGGCATACATCAAACCGACTATGAAGATACTAGTGGCCCCAGATCTGTACTTAGTACAACAGAGGGTCCCTTAGTATGAACATAACAAGTTTGAGACTATTTGCATAACTAATGGATTCAGGTCTGTACTGAAGTACAACAATAGTCACCATTAGTTAGGCAAATAACCATATTATTACTATATGCCAATTTAACATATACATAATAATTATGACAGTGTATGACAGTACTTCCATTTATCAATTAAGACTTATGTCATACATCATATAACAATTTTCACAAAATAATAGACAAGTTTTTAATATTACTTCTTACTTACTCACAAACCGGTGTGTATCATGCCTACCAATACATCGTGTGATGAAGATAATTTAGATAGAAACTGTTTTAAGTGTGTCATATAAACCTACTGACACATCCAAGATAAACCTTAAAATTCCATTTTGTGCATGTCACCCGATGTACTATCATATCCCAAGCTGTTTACAGACACAACTTCAACGTCTATTTTAAAAATGTTGCAACCTCGCGTTTTCTTTAATACTAAAGAGTATAAAGAGTGGCTGTTGCCATTTTTTATTTTTTTTTTTACATTGAATTTAAAAACTTAAAAATCCAAGTCACAAATCATTTCTTTGACTGAAAGAACCTTAAAACTATCAGATTGACCAGTTCAATAAAACGTGATCGCAAAAAGGCTTTTTTGAAAAGGTCCGCACACTGCTTAAGGGTTTCTATATGTACGACATCTATAAGGTGTTTCTCAAAGCAATCCCGTATGAAGTGGAACCTAAGTTCAATATGTTTGGTCTTAGAGTGCTGTACGGGATTGTGAGTTATAGATATAGCAGCTGTATTATCAATGTAAATAGGAGTCATAGAAAGATTGAACCCGTAATCACGCAGCTGGTGCTGAATCCAAAGAACCTGAGAACAGCAACTTGCAGCGGCAACATACTCGGCTTCAGCTGTGGAAATAGCAACCGCAGTCTGCTTTTTACACTGCCAAGAAACTAAGCGCGATCCAAGGAACTGACATCCTCCAGTGGTTGACTTCATATCTACCTTGCAGCCACCAAGATCCGAATCCGAATAGGCAGTTAACTCGAAGTTTTTCTCGTTTGAATACCATAGACCCAGAGATGGCCTAAAAGCGAGATATCCAAAAATACGTTTTACTGCCTTCATATGAGACACCTTCGGATTTGCTTGAAATCGAGAGCAGAGTGAAACGGCAAACACAATATCTGGTCTTGAGGCGGTCAGGTACATGAGAGAGCCTATCATTGAGCGATAGTCTTTCTCCTTGCAATCTTCATCGTCCTCATTAGGTCCAAGATTGTGTCTTGCTTCAATTGGAGTGTCGTAGTGTTTACAGTTGAGCAATTCATACCGCTTTAACATGTCAGTGACATATTTTGACTGGTGGATATAAATTCCATTGTCAGATTGCTCAACCTGTAGTCCCAGAAAGAACGTGAGTTCCCCCATAGCACTCATTTCAAACTCAGATTTCATCAGTCTTTCAAAATCCTTGCACAACTGATCATTAGTTGATCCAAAAATTATGTCGTCCACATAGACCTGCACAAGTAATAAATCCGCTCCTTCCCTTTTGATGAAAAGCGTGCTATCAATCTGTCCTCTATCAAATCCATTCTTCAGCAAGTACTTGGCAAGTCGCTCATACCAAAGTCGAGGAGATTGATGAAGACCATACAAAGCTTTCTTCAGCTTGCAAACATGATTAGGATGCTTTGGGTCTTCAAAACCAGGAGGCTGACACACATAAATCACTGCGTCAACATCTCCGTATAGAAAAGCACACTTTACGTCAAGTTGATACACGCGGAATCCTTTAAAAGAAGCATAGGCTAGAAAAATCCGAATTGATTCCAAACGAGCAACAGGAGCGAAAACTTCATCATAGTCAATACCTTCTAGTTGACAATATCCTTGAACTACCAGACGGGTTTTATTTCGAATAACCGCCCCACGATCATCCATTTTGTTACGGTAAACCCAACGAGTACCCGTCAAGTGAGCACCCTTGGGTAGAGGAACAATTTCCCAAACATTCATCTTGTTTATTTGTTGTAGTTCCTCCTGCATAGCCTCGACCCAAGATGGATCCTTTTAGGCTTGTTCAGCCTTTTTAGGTTCAATTTGAGACAAATGACATGAATCGATATGAGCAATAAGTCCCAAAAACTGCTGAGCTGAAGTCTGCTTTGCTTGTTGTCGTGTTTGAACAGATGCCTGAGGATCACCAATGATATTATCAATGGGGTGATCCTTATGTATACGAGTTTCTGGTATGGCAGATGGCACAACGTCCACACCCAGATTGTTCAAATCTCCCTCAGTTTCGGGAGTAGCAGCAGACTCAGAAAAGGCTAACTCTTCTTCTTCCCCTTCATGTTCAGAAGTATATAAGTGAGAGTAGGCCATTGTTTCTTCCAATTCATCTTCTTCTTGAGGTTCCTCTAAAGGAGGCATGTTTGGATCATATGGAAGCTCCTTTGTGTAGTTATAAACTGTTTTAGAAGGAGCAGCCGAAGATGGTGGAGTAGGAGATGGTGTAGTTGGTGGTGATTTGGTTGTTGGTTGTGGTTGTGTGGGTGTTGTTTGTGAAGGTGTAGGTGTAGTTTGTGGAGGTGTAGGATTAGTTGGTGGAGGTGCGGGTGTTGCATTGGGAGATGGGTCGGATGGTTTATTATTAACAGGTGTATCTTGAGTAAGATCAAGTTCATGAAGTATAGAAACCAATTCTTCCGTATCATCCTCTTCCGGAATATTGAAAGAGTTGAAGAGGTTTCCATAGTTGAAAAACCAATCCGGACCCGTTCCTTGAGGAGGTTCCGTATACCTTAAACATTTCACTTCAAAATGTTCCTCAATCTGATTCGTTGATTTGTTAAAGACTCTTTTGTTCGGAGAGTTGACTGAATATCCAAGAAAAATCCCTTCAACAGCTTTATCACCAAACTTAGAGACCTTATCTTTTGTAATCATAATCAGGCATGGACACCCAAATGGTTCTAGGAACTGCAGATTTGGCTTACGGTTATTGAAAAGTTCATAACACGTTTTGTTCTTTTTCTTAACCATGAGTACTCTGTTGAGAACATAACAGGCAGTATTAACTGCCTCAGCCCAGAAGATGATTGGTAACTTGGAGTCAGCTAACATAGTCCGAGCTGTCTCGATGATTGTCCTGTTCTTCCTTTCTGCAACTCCATTCTGTTGTGGAGTCCTCGGAGCACTAAATTGATGCTCAATACCTCTTGTAGCACAAAACAATTCGAGAGTTGAGTTCTTGAATTCAGTTCCATTGTCGCTTCGTATCCTTTTCACCTTCAAGTTGCACAGATTTTGCCAACTTATCCAACAAATACACCAGAATCTCAGGAGTTTCCCCCTTTGTGGTCAAAAAGTAAACCCACGAAAACCTTGAGTAGTCATCAGTAACTACCAAGCAGTAAGACCGACCACCAATGCTCTTTGTAGAGACTGGACCGAAAAGATCCATATGCAGGAGTTCCAATGGAGCATTTATGGAATTCACCTGCTTAGACTTATGGGACTTCTTACGTAACTTTCCTTTTTGGATGAAGATACAGTCATCCTTTAGAGCAAATGACTGTTTTGGAACTCCTAGCACAAGGTCATTTTTAGTCAAGAAATTCATTTTTTGGAAATGAATGTGTCCCATTCGTCTGTGCCAAAGCAGTGAATCCTTTTCAGAAGCCTTAGACAAGAGACACGTATACTCGTTCGAGGTCTCAACAGTTCTCATGTTCAGAATGTATGTGTCATTCTTTCTTGGTGCTCTCAGTAACACCCATTCTTCCGGAATGACATACCCAGGCTTCAGTATCACACACTCTGTCTTTGTGAACGCAGTGGTATAATCCTTATCACAGACCTGTGAAACACTTAGCAAGTTGTGCGTAAGCTTTTCCACGTAGTTCACATTTTCAAAACTAACATTGCCGTTAGTTAGCGTTCCTCTTCCAGAAATGGTTCCTCCAGTATCTCCAGCAAAGGCAACATATCCTCCTGCGTATGGTTTAATATCCACAAGAAGAGATACATCGCCTGTCATATGTCGCGAGCAGCCGCTATCCAAATACCATTCACTATCTTTAATACGTTCTGACTGCTGCAACACACAAACGAAAGGAGATTAGTGAGAAACGATGACCCAAGCCTTTACAGACTTAGGTCGACCGTGGTCATCAACAATAAGCACGTCTGATAGGATTTTATCTTTAAACAAATTAGAATTTTTATCTGATGTGTTATTGTTGACGACTGAAGAGTCAACATCAGACTCTTTTTGTTTCCAAACTTTAGAAGGTTCGGAATTGGTATTAGAAGTAATGTTGGGCTTTTGAATTGGCAAGGGTTTTTGCTCAACATTACTTGGCTTCAAAACAGGCTTCAAAACAGGCTTGGGAGAGTTTGAGTAACGCCTAGGAGGAGATTTTGAAAAAGAATTTCTATAAACAGATGTCCTAGGCATCTCTCTCCCATAGCGCTGATTTGACAGCTTTGGGCATTCACGAATTAAATGTCCTTGTTTCTTGCAGTATAAACAAGAACGAGTCTCAACAAATGGTTGAGGCTGAGGAATTACCACATGAGATTGAGAAACATTTCTAGAACATGAACATTGCGTACACGTCTTAGAAAATGTTTGTTTTGGTTGAGAGGTTGAAGTTGAAGGTTTATCATACGAAACTCTTTCATTTACTATTTTGTGTTTCAAAATCTTTACAGGTGACTGTAAAGTTTGTTGTTTCGAATTTAAAACCTTGGCTTTTCCTTTATTTGGTTGAACCTTAATTTCAGGTTCAACCTTTGAAATCACTTTTTCAGGTTTAACTTCAACTTTCTTAACCTCAGGATACTCCTGATCCGTAATGTCCTCAATCTCAACAATCTCCTTAACACAGATTGGAGATTCAGTCTTTAGCTTAACACTCTTCTTAATACTAACAGGAGATTCATGCACAGACTTAACAAACGTTGGCCAGGGGTACTCTGGCCGCTTGGTTTTCTCCTTTGCCGGTTTGTTGTGTTTGGTCTCTTTAGCATCTTTAGCTTTTATTCCATAAAGCTTTGACCAATCAACTGGAATCTCTTCAAAGCCTTCCTTAACAGGCAGGGGACAGTGAGTAGTAGGAGGAGGGACTGAGTGGTATCCTAATCCCTCATTCTTTTTCCCACTAGTACCATGCTTGCTAAGAATTTCATTAAAGACAACCGTTGAGGAATTTGAACCTAAGACTTTACTCTTATAATTCTCATACTCATTTTTTAAATCTGTAAGTTCTTTCTTTAGTAGTTCAATTTCAACAAGATAGCTTTTAATGGCATCTTCTTGACTAAAAACCTTAGATTTATATTTATGAGTATCTAACCGATGAGCCTCAAGATGTTTTTCATAAAGTTTCTCATTAGCTTTTAAGAAATTATTTGACTCGGTTAGTTTTTCATTCTTTTTCCTCAACTCTACGGTTTCATTCTGAAATGCCTTTAGAGATTCAGTTAACTTAATGCATGAGATACAATTTAATGGTTCATCAGGTACCTCATTCACAATGTGAGCCATCAAACACTGTTGGTATTGCTGGGAGACAGCCGTCCAATCCTGACTTGTGGGCTCGAAAACAATCAGGGCATTATCAGCAGGCCCTTTCTTAGTAACTTCCTTTTCTTTGGTCTTTTGAGGAGTAGAAGGTGTTGTGAATCCCGATGCTGGCATTTTGGGTTTCTCGCACTCCCTGGCGAAGTGACCCAAATTTTGACAATTGTAACACCTGACCTTACTCTTGTTAAATCCGAAGCCAGTCTTCCCGTCACCTTCCAAGCTTTTACGCCCTGTCCTCTGCAAAAACTTTTGAATTCTTCGGGTGATCATTGCCACATTCCAAGTTAGATCCATTTGCTCTAGATCATCTTCATCAAGCTGAGCATAGTCTTCCTTAGTCAACTCCAAAGTAAGATTCGGTTGAGTAACCAAATCCTTGTATGAGCTTAAGAAAGCTGTGTAAATGGCAGCTTGCTCCTGAATAGCAGGTGAGACTTGAACCTGTTGTTGATTTGAAGAAGGTCCAGTCATGAAAACAGAATGAATCCCATCGCAAAAAGAAGAAGAGGTTGATGAAGCATTTGTATTTGTTACAAAGGCCACTCCAGATCCATAAGACTTTCCAGAGTTAATCTAAACACCGTACACACTAGGATTCTGAACAGCAGCACCAGACCTTGTTTCTTTCTTCTTAATCTCCATTTTGTGAGCTTGAAGATCCCCTATCAAAGTATCCAAAGACATGTTTGCAAGTTCTTCATTTTCTTTTAAAAATTGAACTTTAACATCCCAAGAACTTGGCAACACATCCAGTAGCTTCTTATTGACTTCAATTGAAGGAAAAGTATAACCCCCTTCAAACAACTCACCAACTAACCGTGAGTACCTAGTGAATAAAGAAGTTGTGTCTTCATTAGGAAGGATGTCAAAGATATCGTACTGTTTCTTAATTAGTTCGAGCTTGGCTTCCTTATACTTATCATTTCCTCCACAACGAGTTTCAATTGCCTTCCATAAATCAAAGGCTGTTTCATGAGTTCTGAAAAGCCATAGAACATCCTTGGTTAAACACATTTTAATCATTGAAAATGACTTTCTCTCAGTATCAAAATCTTTCTTCTCCTCGGGAGACATAGCTTTATAGGTCTTAGCAGGACGAATACCACGGTATTCCCCTTCAGCTAATGGAGGTACATAACGCTCACGTAATGGTCCCCATAATTCTGGACAGTGAAAGTCAATGTATTGTTCAACACGGTCTCTCCAGTATACATAATCCATATCTGCAGTAAATAGTGGAGGTTTATTACTTGAACCTATGTCATTACTTTGTTTAATCATTTCTCTCAGTCCTCTAATATCCTCTTTATCAGCTGCCATTGTAATTACTTAATCGAAAAAACAATCTTCTGATCTTAGCGACGTAGATGATAACGTCGCACAAAGATTATGCGACGGCGATGGTGACGTCGCAAAAAGCAAAGGATTCAATTAAGAATCAGAAATATGCGACGTTGAGAGGTACGTCGCAGATGACGTCGCAGAGGACGTCGCAGAGTCACACTACGTCGCAACAAGACGTCGCAACACAGCGTCGCAAAGACTAATTAAAGTCAAAATAACGACGTCGCAGATGACGTCGCAACAGTACGTCGCACAGACTAATTAAAGTCCAAATCACTACGTCGCAAGCGACGTCGTAGCTGAGGTCGCAGGTAACGTCGCAAAACGCGTTGAGCTGCGGCCACAAACCCTAAAAACGAAGATTTTAACCCTAAACGAAAACCACGAATATCGAACGACTGAAACCTTCAATAATCCCAGTAATATTGATCGAACACCTGTAAAAACACAAATCAAACGTGATAAACACAAAAACACACGAATATCACGTCCTTTTAAATCCCAAACTCGATCTGTTAAGCCAAAAACGAGCACTTTCTGCTCTGATACCAGTTGTTTGTCCCTAACCTTGGATCTATACGAACCGAGTCACTCAATCGTTTGCGGAATCAACGATTAAGTTATCACACGAACACAATGAATAATCAAACACAATAGAATAAGAACAAAACGCATGTATATTGATTATAACCGATCAGATTACAGGTGGATTCGACTAATTGCGTTTAGGGTTTCGTCAACCCTAAAACAGAAGACGTAAAACGTTTATATACAAAATCTGGCACATGCGACGTCGCACACGACGTCGCAGGCCCAAGCCCATGCGACGTTGACTACGTCGCAGGCCCAATACCTGACGTCGCACCAGCGACGTTACAGCCAACGTCGCAGGAATCAGGAAACTCAATTCTAATTACAAACTACGAGCTAGACCAACTGACAGACACAAACATGTACCAACAATAACACACCGTATACAGCCCTATGAAGGCTGTATACGGCCCTTGGTACCCCATATGCTGCCCGTTTGTGCTTCGTTTGCGTGTACGTGCGTGCTTCGCGAGTTGTACGGCTGATTTCAAGCTTTGCCTATAAATAGGAGGCTACCCCTCCATCATTCTACACACTTCAACATTTCATTCATTTCTTCATTTCCACTTTCTCTCTCACACACTCTCTCTCTCTAAACTCTCTTTCTTTTTTTCTCTCTCTAGAAATTAGGGTTAGATCCAGTTAGTTCTCAGT
The DNA here is from genome assembly GCA_949592205.1 of Helichrysum umbraculigerum. Classification (NCBI taxonomy): domain Eukaryota; kingdom Viridiplantae; phylum Streptophyta; class Magnoliopsida; order Asterales; family Asteraceae; genus Helichrysum; species Helichrysum umbraculigerum. The sequence continues at coordinate 32,194,234 of CATIUR010000006.1, forward strand.
TAATACTTAACTGAGACTAACGGAGGGGCTACTTTTGTAATAGCATAGGGAATAGTTCAGGGGCTTTTATTGTAATATTGTCAAGGATATTGCGGAAGTTTTGCTTGTACTCTCTCTCTAAACGTTTATTCAATCTACGCTTTATTAACGGTTACTTCTTTCCTTATCTGTTATAATGATAATTGCTATTGTTATTATGCTAGATTTAGGATCTGTTATTATGCGTAGTGAGTAGTTTCCTTGTGTGTTTGTTATGATGTAGTTAGTTTATATATGTGTGGGGTGATGCTGCTTTAAACATATAATTGGATAACATTATGAAATAACGGAGGTAACGTTATATGACTTTCATTTGTATAGCGCCGGAATCATCACTTATGTGTGTAGTACGGAACGTGGAAGCTATGAAATTCGTGGGCACAATCCGTTGTGGAAATAATGTTTCCAGTTATATTATATAAATGAAAATCGGTGATCTATTAATCTTGTATTTATGAATTTCTAAACCAAATCGCCTTTCCTCCAATTAAACGTGGTTAGAACCTTTATGACAAGGAGTCGCGAACCTTGATCAAACGGTCACTACCTATCTATGTTTTCTGAAATTGTAAACATGGTCTGAATTGCGTAGCTATGGAAATACTGTTTAAAACCTTTCGTATAGTACACCGTGAATCAATCAGGGATTTATTGGGAAATAGTGAGGGCTGGCTTATATCAAAGATGGTTGGGCTTTAATACAAACTTAGTTTAAACTAGTCTAGAGTGACCATAAAGTATGTGACCCCGGAAAGACCACGGTAAACGGCACTGTACTTCATGTAACGTTGGAAACACCTTTGGTGGAGTACAAATACGTAGGAGCTAAGGAAATGTCGGTGGTTGAAGACTGTGTCACATCCTGGTTTGACTTCAAAGCTGTGGAAATGTTTGATCGCACTGTACACCGTTAGTACACCTAAAGATCCGGAACACTGTGGAAATGCTTAGATGCACTGTACACCGTTAGTACATCTTGGGTCTGGAAAACTGTGGAAATGCATAGTCGCACTGTACACCGTGATGAAAGCTCTAGGCTAAAATAAAACCATTAATATAGAGTTAATAGTCACCAAACCAAGTCTTAATCTTAAATGCCTTGTTTGACTTCGTTGTCCCCGTAGTGTTAAGAAAGGTCGGAACCTTAGTGGGTATGTTACTCTATCTCATGCACCCAGGAACTAACATTCCAAGGGTCGTTACTCCGTCACTGGATAACGTTGAAGAGTTGAGCATCCTCCTCCGATCAGACTCAATTTGGCCTAGTATTCAGTGACATATTGATTGGTTTCCCCAATCAGTAGGGTACTAGTGTTTACACTACCAACAATTAAGCTCAGATAAGACACAAACCTTTAAAAGACGTTTTCATATCAAAAACCCTAGCATCACCCCTGCATAAGCTAACGAAGTCATAACAAACACATCTCCTCCATACTTATTCCATCCCTATTTCTATTTTCCACTTATTTACTTTTTATTTAATTGCTTTAAATTACGGACCTAAGTATCAAAAACTCACCCAAACTCTGTTTTAAAATTCCCATCACTAAAGTAAACAACTTGTCTTGATACTCTCGTTTCACAATACGGTTAGCTTGAAGAACGACCCTAGGTCATACTGCTGCTATACAGCCGTAGTAAAACTTAGGTCCCCAGCTCTTATAAATTTAAAACTCCACTGCCGTGTCCTCCTTCCGTTGCGTTGACGACCGTGACCGATTGAGGTGACGACACACGTGGCAGCGAAAGGATGAGGTGTCACGGGGGCTACGACCAAATTAAATATCACAACACAAAGATTGCAACAAACAACCTCTAAATGAGACGTTTTGAAAATAGTTACATTCCATAAATATAAATGTTTAGAAAATCCATGGAGTTCGCATCAAATGTTGAGAGATTTATGATACATAATGGTTGATACAAAAATATCGTAATGCAGTCTAATCTCTTGTTGATTTTGAAAACTTACGACTCGAGCTAATGTTTTTCAAAAGCATCCTACTACGGCGGGTTACCTGAGAAATACATACTAAAAGAGTCAACATAAAGTTGGTGAGTTCATATGTTTAAACAGTCAAAAACATAAGTAAGAAACACGATATTTCCTTTGTGTTACACGTATGCAAAAAAAGTTGTAAAAGTATCATGTTATCTTTTGTTATTCTTTGTTTTCCTTTGTTATCATTTGTTTTCATTGGTTATCATTTGTTATCCTTTGCGTCATGAGTGTTTGTCCCTATGCTAGGATCTAACAGAACCGAGTCACTCAATCGTTTGCGGAATCAACGATTAAGTTATAAACTAAACACACAAATAATCAATACGTAATGAATACGAACCAAGACGTTTGTATATTGAATTATAATCGATCAGATTACAGGGCTTTCGACAAATGGCGTTTAGGGTTTCGTCAACCCTAAACTGAAAACGAAAATACGAATTTATACAAACTCTGGCACCTGCGACGTCGCACACGACGTCGCAGGCCCAAACCCATGCGACGTTGACTACGTCGCAGGCCCAAAACCTGACGTCGCACCTGCGACGTTACACACAACGTCGCAGGAGTCAGGAAATCTAATTCTATTAACTAACTACGAGCTAGACCAACTGACAGACACAAACATGTACCAACAAACTCCCCCGTGTCTTCAGCTTGGTCTTCAAAAATCTTCTTTAAACCCAGCCCGCAGGAAATTGACCGTCGGCGTGAATTCCATTAGCCACACAAACTGTAACCACATTATAAAACTGTTCGGCTAAACATTTATTGAATTCATTCTTTTCACCGACCCGAATCCGATTGTCGTAGAGTTTTCTCAAATCTTTTTCATGAAGATTAATCAAACTCATCGGATCATATATTCTAAACGTTGCTTGCTTTAAATTCCATATACCTCCAACTTCTGGCCACGGTTCAGAATCTGGAACGAAAGTAATAACCGCTTCACCAGTCTATGGATCAAGTTCCCATTTAACGAATCTTCGCAGAAAATAATAAGGAACAGGTTCCAGAGGTATCTCAGTCAAACATTTTGTTGGCGGATAATGAACTCTAACGATCGGACGCTTCGTAGCTGGATCAATCTTTTTCTTGAATGTATATCGTGTACCTAACGTCGGTTTCAACTTATTATACTTTTTTGACAAAACCTCTCGACGTAAGCATCTTTGTATAAATTCAGCGTAATCATTGTTGAACGGATTGATCAGATTCAATTGAGCTAAACGATTTATTTCTCCTTTCGGCAACGAGCTCAATCTATCAAAACGCATTCTGAAGTACTGAACTCCATCCCTTCTCTTTATCATAAACAAATTTCTCTGACATTTCCAGCTTCTGATAACTCCAGTGTAATTTCGACTAACTCGATAAACTTGACATTTAACTGGAATAGGAACTGGATTGTGTCCCTTAGGCCACCATTGCTTATTTCTTTCTCTCTTTTCTTCAGCAGTTAATTTCTTCTTAGGAACATCAGAAGATTCAGTTTCAGGAGCTGCTGAGTCCGGTGCCTGTGTCTCTGGAGCTGGAGTCGATTGTTGAGCAGGCTTTGCAGAAGAGCTTGATTCTTCACATTGATTCTTAGCAGGCCTCTCATCTTCACTTGAATCAGATTCAATAATCGGTGCACCATCGTAAGCTTCCCCAGATTGTGCATCATCATACGTTTCATCTGAATTCAACTGTTCTTCTTCAATCGAAACATCATCATTCATCTCAAAAACATTATCCGTTTCTTCCTCAGAGCCAACTCCACTGGTCATTCTCTGAATAAACGATAAGTCAGCGAATGAATAGTCAACAGCCAGCGGTCTCGGTTGCCCTGGAATATCATCAACACAAAAGTAATCCAAAACAGAAACATTTTCATTAACATTTTCAAGTACAAGGTTGAGGTTTACAGACGCAGGTTCACTTGACTCTAAATTGGGTACCCCAGACCCAGACTCCCCCGAGGCAAGTAACCTGCCTTCCAAAACATTAACCCTAAGCTTCGTTTCCTCGAGCTCCTTAGATTGAACCTCGATCAGTGCAGACTGCTCAGCAATCTTTTCATCTTGAGCTTTCATCCTTTGCTGCATCTTCAAGATATCATCCATCATCTTTTGCATGAACGCTGGAGTCGGTTGAATCGCAAAGTCATCTTGCGGCGACGGGTTGACTGGAGCTCTTGCTGACGAAGAACGACGAACACGACGACTAGGTCGATAAGTTACATCAGCAGAATCATCGTCACCTCGAGTACGTTTCCCAGTATCCCGAGGAGGAACATACTTGCGTCCTTCCCTGATCCTACGCTGAATCCTCAGATATCGGAATGAATCGGTAATCCGGATACGTTCCATCTCAGAGGGATGCGGAACAGTACCGTCCGAATGCTCAGGCGTCGGACCACCATCCTGAGGACCTACAGTAGCTTCAGAATCAGAACCCTTAATAGTGTCATGAGATGCTGAATTGTCCGAGTCAACATGCCCAAATTGCTCAATGTTTTCCAAAAGAGCATCCACATGCTCCCCCGCAGCTTGAACAGGAATGTTCACAAGCGGTTGCTGCGGTTGCTGTGGTGCCGGAATGTCCATATACTGAGGTTCTAGTGGGGGTACGTAATTCTCATCCACAATAGCACCAAATAAGGGAACATCCCTTGGTGCCTCAACCCCTTTCTCAAAACCTGCACAAACGGTAAAGATCCGACTCATCATCGGTGAAATCTTTAGTTTCTGATCAATATCACCCTGTGCCTGAAGATCTAGATGATGGCGATTAATGTGAAGCTGAATGAATCGCGGATATAAGATCCATTTCTGATCCCCGGCGTTTGCATTATCAACCATAGCCTTGAATATAAATCCCGAGAAGTTGAACGGCTTGTTGTACACTAACGCTAACATGGCAGAAGCCAGACTTCGGCTCATACCATCCGTTCCACCTTTCCTATTTCCCAAACAAACAATAATCACGTGCATCAAATATCTCCAAACACGTGTGAGATTCGCTTTCCGATACTGATCAGTGGGAATCCCGGGATATCCAATCCTTTGCATAGCCCCCGCAACGAAATTTGGATAAAAACTAACAGGCATATCTGGTTAATCGTTCAGCTGAAGAAGCTCCCTAATGCTCTGTTCAGTAATTGTGATCTCAGTGTTAAGAACTGTTGAAACCAACCGTCGAACGTTGTTATCAGTAATAACGGTGGCATTTCTCCAAAATGGGTTTATCAGATTCCCAAAAACAACTGTGTTGTCAGCAATTGCATGAAATACCCTCGAACGTCTCAAGAATGCGATCATTTGACGATATGGTGCTGCCTTATCAGAAATATCATCAAGATAAGCAGCAGTATTATGACGCGCCTCAAATACTAAAGCCATATCTGCAAAAACAGAAGCATACAAGATATTCTCGAAAAGCGTTAGAACAAACAAAGTATACCAAACTTATCACAAACGAAAGGTTTCATTGATATGTTAGATAAGTACAAAGTTACAGACACACATATCAAATCCTAAACCCTAAACCCTAAACCTAGACCAAAGATCCCGGTTAAACGAATACAGCCAAAATCGAAGACAAGGTCAGGCTAAAATCCAAGACAGGGATGGTATCCCACCAGACCAGAAGGCCGAGATCCAGGATAATAAAGGAATTCCTCCAGACCGGAAAACCAAGATTCAGGACAAAGAGAGAATTCCACCGGATCATTAACCAACGGAGACAAAAATGGTCATATCTAAGTGACCAGATAGAAACTTTAAGGCGCATGACCACCAGAAAGCACAAAAAAAATCCACGACCGGAAGAGGATCCTTCTAGCCGCGGACGGGCGAGTGGTGACACTCTTTGGGCAGAAGCAGTGAACACAGTCTTTCTGATTCAGCGAGGAACTGAAAGAAATCGCCCGCCATTGCTGGACAGAATTTAACAGTCCGAAAAATGCAACATTTGGTTTATAACAAAAATTGTCATTTTCTTGTAAGAGGCGACGTAGCCTATGACGTCGCATGTCAGTAAGCGACGTAGTAAAGGACGTCGCAGAGAATCAGAATAATAACAACAGCGACGTAGCCCGTGACGTCGCACAAAATTCGAGCGACGTTAAAGGGGACGTCGCATTTTGCTATTAATTGTGAATTTAATCACATTATCAAAACGGTGCGACGTAGAGTAAGATGTCGCTCAGGACGTCGCAGAAAATGCGACGGCGCAGACAATTAAATGATAATGCGACGTAGGCTACAGCGTCGCAGCCGACGTCGCATTGATGAACATTCAAGCGCAAACCCAGAAACCCATAAACCCTAAGATTCGAAATTTGGGGTTTTTCAAAATCAATCGCACTACACGGTGCGGCAACGAATGGTGATCACGAAAACATAAATTATACGATGTTTAGATCACTATTACATAACTAATTCAACCCAAACCGAGAACCCTAAAACCCGCAATATACATTTAACGATTAAAGCTAAAATACAAGATGAAAAAGGGTAAGATTGGTACCTAAGTGTGCGGAATAACGAGTAGAACAAAACCACGTGAATAAATCGGAATGAAAACATCTACAAATCACAAAGATGCTCGAAAAAGTGCTACGTCGCAAATCGCCAGATGGTACGTCGCAGGCTACGTCGCAGGTGAATATTGAATAGTGTGACGTGTTACGTCGCGGTTGAGACTATATATAGTCTAACCCTATATGCGACGTAGACTGGGACGTCGCAAGCGACGGCGAGAGGGACGTCGCATAAAGCAGTTAAGATGTGATTTGAGTCGATTTTGAATTTTCAAAAACCATTTACTCGTTATTTTAGCAAATAATATCCAAATGACTCGTGACTTGGAAAAATAACTTAGAATAAAAATAAAGCATAAAATTAAATAACTAAACCAAAAAAAAAAAAATATTTTTGGTATTTTTCTTTAATATCACAAAAAATAAAAATATAACAAAATAAAATTACTAACACTCTATTTTTTGTGACGGAGTTGTTTTATCTGTTTAGGGATCATATCAGAATAGCATGCAATTATTAGAAATAGTAAGTGTTATTTCGATCATCAGTATATTTGTCCACTTTAAATTTACTTGGCACATTTAAAACACCTTTTATAAAAATTATTTCAAGACGATTATCGGTATTGTTTGTCCACCTAAACACGTTACATCCGTGTCTGTGAGTTAACCTTTTATTGTTAGTGTGAATATTTCACCGTGGTCCCTACCATAGATATACCCCTGTAACCCAGACATGAACATATTTTCCAAATTCAGAAAGAATAAAAGAGAATCAATTTTAAGAATCAAGCCAGCGGTGACAGGTCTGTACTTGCGTACAACAGAGCAACATACACTTGATTCAGGTTTAAGCAAAACCAAACGCAGTCAAACCAAATTTGTGGCGACCTTGTTTAGTACCTTAAGTTTAAGACTTTGCAAGTGCATTGACTCACGTTTGCTTAGTTTTGAGAGTAAGCTGAATTGAGACCAGGTCTGCACTTACGTACAACAGAGGAAACAATCAGCAAACTCCCCCAAAAGATCTCAGATATACGATCCAAAAATAGAAGTATGTCAAGCTACGCTAAGGAATTAAGACTTAGAGTCGTACATCACAAGGTGTTGACCACAGGATCATAGACATGTATTTAAATTACTTCTTAATACCTCAGAGACCGGTGTGTACCATGCCTACCAATACATCGTATGATGAAGATAATTTAGATAAAAACTGTTTTAAGTGTGTCAGATAAACCTACTGACACATCCAAGATAAACCTTAAAATTCCATTTTGTGCATGTCACCCAATGTACTATCATATCCCAAGTTGTTTACAGACACAACTTCAACGTCTATTTTAAAAATGTTGCAACCTTGCGTTTTCTTTAATACTAAAGAGTATAAAGAGTGGCTGTTGCGATGGTATAATTTTTTTTTTTTTTTTTTAAATGAATTTAAAAACTTAAAAATCCAAGTCACAAATCATTTCTTTGACTGAAAGAACCTTAAACCTATCATATTGACCAGTTCAATAAAACGTGATCGCAAAAAGGCTTTTGTGAAAAGGTCCGCACACTGCTTAAGGGTTTCTATATGTACGACATCTATAAGGTGTTTCTCAAAGCAATCCCGTATAAAGTGGAACCTAAGTTCGATATGTTTGGTCTTAGAGTGCTGTATGGGATTGTGTGTGATAGATATAGCAGCTGTATTATCAATGTAAATAGGAGTCATAGAGAGATTGAACCCGTAATCACGTAGTTGATGCTGAATCCAGAGAACTTGAGAACAGCAACTTGCAGCAGCAACATACTCGGCTTCAGCTGTGGAAATAGCAACCGCAGTCTGCTTTTTGCACTGCCAAGAAACTAAGCACGATCTAAGGAACTGACATCCTCCAGTAGTTGACTTCATATCTACCTTGCAGCCACCGAGATCCGAGTCCGAATAGGCAGTTAACTCGAAGTTTTTCTCGTTTGAATACCATAGACCCAGAGATGGCCTAAAAGCGAGATATCCAAAAATGCGTTTTACTGCCTTCATATGAGACACCTTCGGATTTGCTTGAAATCGAGAGCAGAGTGAAATGGCAAACACTATATCTGGTCTTGAGGCAGTCAGATACATGAGAGAGCCTATCATTGAGCGATAGTCTTTCTCCTTGCAATCTTCGTCATCCTCATTAGGTCCAAGATTGTGTTTCACTTCAATTGGAGTGCCGTAGTGTTTACAATCGAGCAATTCATACCGCTTCAACATGTCAGTGACATATTTTAACTGGTGTATATAAATTCCATTGTCAGATTGCTCAACTTGTAGACCCAGAAAGAACGTGAGTTCCCCCATAGCACTCATTTCAAACTCAGATTTCATCAGTCTTTCAAAATCCTTGCACAACTGATCATTCGTTGATCCGAATATTATGTCGTCCACATAAACCTGAACAAGTAATAAATCCGCTCCTTCCCTTTTGATGAAAAGCGTGCTATCAATCTGTCCTCTATCAAAACCATTCTTCAGCAAGTACTTTGCAAGTCTCTCATACCAAAGTCGAGGAGATTGATGAAGACCATACAAAGCTTTCTTCAGCTTGCAAACATGATTAGGATGCTTTGGATCTTCAAAACCAGGAGGCTGACACACATAAATCACTGCGTCGACATCTCCGTATAGAAAAGCTGTTGGCGCCCGATCAGGTCGGTGTCGTTAACGATTACTAACCGGGCGCGCAACAGTGGAGTTGTTTTAAATTTGTAGTTGCGGGGCCTAAGTTTTTCCTAACAATGCTAATCCTAAGGGTGAGCAAGTGGTAGGTATGACCTAGAGTCGTTCTTCAAACCGACTGAATTGAAACTAAGGCGTGGCAGATGAGGGCTTTCAAACTAGTGAAGGGTTTATAAAATAGTGGGGGTTTTGGTTTTTATATTAACTAACTTAGGCAAGTAAATAAATAAAAGTGAAATAAAAGTAAAATGTAAAGCAGATAAATAAAGATAGTATTTGCTGAGACTTCGTTAATTAAGTTATGGGATGATGTTTGGAGAAACTGTTTTAAAAGATATTAATTTTTATTCTTGAATACTTGTGATTACTAATTAAAATCCAATTAGCATGTCACACCGGGAGCTAGGTTATGGTAACATTACAAAGTATTTAGAATAATAAGCAACATCTTACTTATGGTTTAATAATACTTTCACATGAACGGGAATAAAATCTTAAGGTACTAGACATAATTGAATCATATAACGATTCCTCGTCATCCTAACAGATTTGTATATGTAAACAGTTCATTTACGACTTTAAACCAGCCCTTGCTTGAGACTACCCAATAAATCCCCTAGTTATTCACAGCGTTCCTCACTTTAAGTGGTTCCACCGCTTCAAACCTTGGCCATGTCTTGTCCTACGATAATCCCCCATGTAGCCTTGCGGTTCCATAGTTTCATACCTTTGACAAATTATGTTGACACAGATAATTGACTACCTTTTAATTGGACGTCGTAAAAAGGTGTTGTAATCACGTTTATTGGTGGAAAGGCGATAGATTAATTTAAAGTTTAAAAGTCTATTTAGAAAGGTTAATTAAACTGGGTTTCTCATTTTATATATATTAGTCCGTAATATAACTACCTTCGGTCGTTACGCAGCTTCCACGTATTTGTACTACACCTAAAGTGTTTCCAACGCTATACTGAGTAACAGTCGAATAGGGGCCATCATATTACTTCATAATATTGTATCGTTTCGTAATATGACTACCTTCGGTCGTTCCTCGACTTCCATACATTTGTACTCCACCTTGAAGTGTTTCCAGTACTATATCGAGTAACAGTCGAATAGGGGCCATCATATTACTTCACGATAATTAAGAACGTTTATATATTATTACTATGATAATCCTAAGGCAACAATCAAACAAGAACATGCAATAAGACGATCAAAGCAATATTACCGATCTTTAATATTTAATTATAAATCATCCCATAATTAACTAACTACATCGCAAACAAACACAACAAGTATACTACTCTCTAATCATGGCAATAACTAAACCTAGCATAATCAATATAAACGTAATTAATTAAGATAGATAAGGATTAGAAAGAACCAGAATTAAATGCGAGAGAAAGTAGACTTGAATTAATTGACACAATTCCGAGCGTACTCTAAAGATTACAAAGCGTTACACACTTTCCTTCTATTCCTAATTAAACTTCTAAACTAGTTTGCATACTAGTTAAAACTAATCTAGAGAAAGAATGTAGAGAGAGAAAGTTGGAGCTTAATTCTAGAGTGAGAAAATAAGCTAGGAAGGTGTGTTTTGCAAATGGAACCCAAGCCCTCTATTTATAGGTGAGCTTTGGCTCACATTAGCACCATGAGGTGCATGTTAGAAAGCTTTCCAAAAATGGCGTGTACCACACGAAAAGTAGGCGCACCGGGTACCGTACAACACGAAAAGTAGGCGCACCAGGCACGGGTTTTAACCAAAAAAGGAAAGAGAGACGGGGGGTGGCCAGCCGGCGGCGGCACTGTAGCAGCCGACGGCGGCACTGTAGATGCCGGCGGCTACCCGCCCCGTTTCGCTTCGTTTTTTGATTCGTGCGTATTTTCTTCGTTATACGTCCGTTTGCGTCGATTCTTTTTTTGTTGGATTTGTAATTCAAAAACGAAGATTTTGACATAAGATAGGCCCTGAGATGAGGTCCCTAGCTCCAGATATTGCGTGCGAATCATTTGGATCTTCCGGCGGGCGCGAAATCTTCATTTTTTACCCGTTTTGGTTGATTCTTCTTCTGTTGGATTCGTATTTTGAAAATGAACATCTTGAAAATAGTGGATGTTGGTGGAGGGCAATTTGGTCTTGAAATCTCGTTTTGATGCCTTGAATCTTCAAACGTGTATGGAGTCTTCGTTTTTCATCCGTTTTGCTTGATTTTTATCGTGCAACCTCGTTTTGACCATATTGGCATAATGTTACTGATTTGAACTATATTTGAGTTCAAAATGCCAAGAATCGTTCTAGATTGAGAGAGATATCGGTAGTAAAAACGTGACTTTTTACGCGATATCAAGTATCCCACACTTAGAACTTTGCTTGTCCTCAAGCAAACTAACATTCAACGGAGATAAAAATAAGCAGATAATGAAATATTTTAAGGCGGAACGTTTTACTAAGGGGGTTTTGGAAAAGTAAAATACTTGTTCTTTAAAAAGGAAAGATTGTAATCTTTAGGAGCATGCTTGTGATCTTTGATCTTGGATACATGACTAGGCGATCCTCTCATGGTGGTCACTCAAATCACTCAAAGTGTTTAGGGTTTCCTATTCTATTATATCAATCGCTCAGAACGCCAGTCATGTATCGTTTATCATCATAGGCTTGATTGAGTATCAAATCGTTACCTTTTAGGTGAGCGCGAAGTCGATCTAGCCACAATCATTCTAAGGGAAGTGATGTAGGGTTTTGAGTGGAGTGTTGGTGGTATGAGAGGGGGTTGTGTTGGTTTTTCATAGGTTTTCTTTTTGGTGATGCGGAAAGCTGAAATTTTTGAATTTTCGGGAGATTTGACGCCTTTTTCTTTTGGGAGGAGTCTTTTTCTCCATTTGACTTTCTTTTCTTCGAATTTTCTAAGATATATTTTTTTTTTGACGTCATATCCTTAATACTTCTCTTTTTTCATCTTTGGAACTTTCTATGAAGTTTGAGGGATGCTTTTGAGTAGGTAAAGGGGGTAACGTACTTATTTTTGGGTGTATGGATGGGTTCAAGAATGATGTGATTCGATCTCCTTTTTGATTCACCAGTTCGGATTCGAAATGCATAGCAAGAGCAAGTTCTGATTCTAAACGCATACATCGGCACACTCAAGAATCGAAAAAGTGAAGCATTAAAAGTGAATGCTTTTCATATGGCTCAAGATACCTCACGAATCGAAAGTTGGGTTGTTGTGTGCTTTGTCATGCGATGCTCTTTATGGGATTACTAAACTTGTTTTTCAAAAGAATTTATATTTTATTTTTCCTTCTTCCCCAAAGTAAATCATTCTTTGTTTAAATTTTTTCATTTTCAACATATTTTTAACTCAATTTTGAAAATTTTGTTTACTTTTATGGAGAAGCGGGGTCTTATAAAGAGCAACGAGTTTAGAATCAAGCATATACCATTATCCATTTAACAGTAGTGTAACTACTGCTATCCCACACTTAAAGGAACATCGTCCTCGATGTTAAACTAAGCTCATAATGGGGTAAAATCCCACACTTAGGATTTGAAACATCTTAGACGTATTCTTTTAGCGTTGTGTTTTGGGTTTGAATCCCACACTTAGTGATAAGCATAGTGGATATGGTATATTTAAAACGAATGAAAGAGACGGTTTAGAAGTACTCCCCTGTTGTTGCAGTTCCTTTGTGTGCATTTTCCGGATTCCGTCTTTCTTGGTGCATTCTTGATCAAGTCTTCTTGTGATTGGTCTCGTAGGTGTGAACACGTTGGATATACTTTCTTTGATGCGCGGCGTCAAAGACTTGATGCGTCGGGCTGAAACTTGGTCGTATATCCAAGTGTGAAAGATAGTCGGAGACTTTATCACTTCTTGGAATGTAAAATTGCGGAAATGTAAAACACGGGTTGCCTCCCGAGAAGCGCTCTTTTAAAGTCGATAGGTCGACTTCTTTTCTCCTAGCTAGATGGAGATGGATGCATCCATGGGATCCACTGTGTTGATGTTGTGGGCCCTAGGTTGCGGAAAAGTGTATCGAGGTGGATAGATTCTCATGAAATGGTTGACTATTGTAGTAATCAATTCAAATGGACTATCTCTCGATTCTGACTTGTAGTTCTGAAGATGCTCTGAAGTTATCCTCGCAAGTCCGTGAAGTCCGAAGGTGATGTAGTCAACTGCTTTAGTGACAGGTCCACTAGGGTCGGTCATGGTGGCTGTGTCTGTCTTAACAACCTCTCTTGGCGGTGGGTTTTGCCAGAGAGAGCATACAAACGCCAAGAATTGCAGTTTTATGCCTTCATAATTTTCGGTCTTGGGGTCTCCGTTGAATCTTCTGATGGACGTGCACAGGTCCTCTATTTGCCGGTGCTGATGGTTGTTGAATGGAAAGTCGGATTCTGAGAAAACTAGAATAAGCTGACGAAGTATCTCCTTGCATCCTGAGTAGAATATGAACTTTCTTCTGGAGTTACTTTTCCGTTGTTGAATCTCCCGTAGATGGATCGTAACAAAAGTAGCGATATCAAGTGGTGATTCATATGTGGCCCTAAAAGGTCGTTCGCGCCTTGATTCCTCCGAAACAAGATCACTAAGTTCTTCAATCAGTAACTCAACTTGTTTTTCAATAGTGGAGTTGATAACCATAGATCCGCTTTCTTTGGAACTAAGGTGATCTTCTCTATTTAGCAAGTCTAGCAATGATGTGAGGTCACTCATCGTCAAGATGTTGGCTCGACTGCTTGGATGTCCAGTAGTCTCTTTCATATGCGCTCTAATGGATCCTAACATCTCCCATTGCGTTGAGGTAAATGGGATGTTAGATCTTTTAAGGGCATTGTAGATTCTAGCGTAAGTCCGTTTCTGTTGTAGACAGAATTGCAGTTCAGCAGGGGAAAGAGCAAGCATGCTTACTACGCCACTTATTCCTCCTACTACTTTGTCAAATCTTTGGATGAATTCTTCGAGCACTTTGTGATCTATGATGGTTTGCGGTTGGTATCTTGTGCGTTTGGAATATTCCTCCAGTGTTTCTCTTCTCATGGGATGGTTGTGGTTACTTTCCGCCATTTCATCAGTGTTAAATAGGTTGAGTGGCGGTCTACTTCTTTTGTTTTCTTCTTCCATCTCTTTCATCCCAATTTCTTCCATCGTTGGTTTGTTTGCTGATGGAGATGCATTTTTCATCTCTTGTCCTATTCGTCGGAGGACAATCCGGAAATATGGCGTGATTGCCATTTCCTGGCTAGATTTCCTTTCACTTGTTGACTTTGCAGTTTCTTCGTCTCTGGCGGTCTTCATGGAGATCATGTACATATCGGCTTGCTCTCCAGCATTTGGATTGTCGATATGGAAAGTGATGGTTTCTCCCTGAGACTGCAAGCTGATGGTTTGTGCGAAGACGTTGATGATTGCCTTGGCCGTATTCATGAAAGGTCTTCCTAGTATGATTGGGATGTGTACGTCTTCCTGCATATCCATTATTACAAAATCTGTTGGGTAAAGAAATTTGTCAATCCTAACTAAAACATTTTCAGCTAATCCCCTAGGGTATTTGACCGAGTGGTCAGCAAGCTGTATGGTCATTTTGGTAGGTCGAAGATTTTCTAACTCAAGCCTCTTGAAAAGCGAGTATGGCATAAGATTAACACTAGCTCCTAAATCGGCGAGAGAACAAATAATGCCTGAATTGTAAATAGAACAGGGGAGAGTAAAACGACAGGTGTCTCCGAGTTTTTCAGGAATGATATTTTTCAAGATAGCTGAACATTCCTCGTTCAGCGGGACATTGGGTACTTCGGGTACCTTATCCTTGGTTGTAAGAAATTTTCTGAAGTACTTTTTGGAGTGAACTTCAGAGGCGGTATCTAGGAATTTCCTATCAAGCTGAAAAGACTTAAGCTTGTCTGGTCGTTGTTTAAGACGAGCCGGAAATGGGATTTTCCTATTTGGTGTAGACTCTAAATCCATTGTCGATGGGACAATAGGTGGTTCCTTCACCGGAGAAGAAATCGTAGGTGGGCTATGTGCTACCTTAGAGTCTAGAATATGAGAAACCTCCTTATGGCAACTAGTTGGACTATCCTGAGGTTTAGCGGTAATACGTTGTGCTAATTGTCCTAACTGGGATTCGAAAGCTTTCAACAAAGTCAAATGATCTCTTAAGATGAGATCAGTTTGGTCTTGTCTAGCCGAGAGACCTTGAATGACTTGTATCAGGGTGTCGTCAAAACTAGAGGTTTGTGAGGGAGAGGGTTCCAAAGGTTGGGGTTGGTAAGTTGGTGGGCTATTCGTAGGTAGGTAAGGAGAATGGTTAGTGTTGGGTGGTGTTAGATGAGACTCAGGAATTTGGGCTGAGTGGTTCAGATTAGCACAATTAAGGCAGGTTTGAACTTGACAGACTTGTTGTTGTTGACTTTTCAATTCCTTAATCTCCTTGGTTAGGTCTGCCACTTGCTGAGTGAGGGTTTTGATAGCTTCATTCCCGATTGTAGTAGGTGAATTCACTAGCGAGGGGTGATTTTCACTGTTCCAGTCATTGTTGTGCATTGTCATTTTCTCAATAAGGCTCCAAGCTTCATTTGCCGTACAGTCTATGAAACTGCCTTGAGAGGCGGTATCGAGCAAAGGACGGTGATGTGGGAAGAGACCATTGTAGAAAATGCGCAGCTGGTCTGAACGCTCAAAACGATGATTTGAACATTTCTTAAGCGATTTCTTAAAGCGTTCCCATGCATCGTAGATTGATTCATCATGCACTTGACGAAAGTTTATGATGTTGGACCTAAACGTGGCTTGTTTTGATGGGCGGAAATATTTAGCCAAAAATTTGGTTGCTAATTCTACCCAAGAAGTTATAGAGTTAATCTCTAGTTCCTCAAACCAGGTTTGTGCATTGAGAGTGAGTGAATATGGAAATAGGTATAGGTAGACTATGTCCTGATTAACCCTAATCGGCTTAAAAGAGTTGGATAAGGAAATGAATTTGTCAAGGTGGGAGTTGGGATCATCATTTGGTAGGCCACGGAATTGACAGAGGTTTTGGACTAACTGAACAATATGGGGCTTTAATTCAAATGAAGTTCTATTGATTTCCGGATAGACAATTGGTCCTCCTCGACCTTCAATCAGAGGTTTAGAGTTTTCAGCGAGAGTTACACGTGTAGCTGTCATAGTCTCGTTGGCAGGTGGTTGACTGGTTGAGTGGATAGGGAAAACGTAATTTGCAAAAATAGTAAAAGGAAGGAAAAATAAAGAAAGACGTAGGGGTCTAAGGAGAAGAGTTAATCCTAAAGGTTCACTAGCGAGTAAGTTCATCTTGACGCCTAAGGATCGTACAGTTGGTTCCCCGGCAGCGGCGCCAAAAACTTGTTAGCGCCCGATCAGGTCGGTGTCGTTAACGATTACTAACCGGGCGCGCAACAGTGGAGTTGTTTTAAATTTGTAGTTGCGGGGCCTAAGTTTTTCCTAACAATGCTAATCCTAAGGGTGAGCAAGTGGTAGGTATGACCTAGAGTCGTTCTTCAAACCGACTGAATTGAAACTAAGGCGTGGCAGATGAGGGCTTTCAAACTAGTGAAGGGTTTATAAAATAGTGGGGGTTTTGGTTTTTATATTAACTAACTTAGGCAAGTAAATAAATAAAAGTGAAATAAAAGTAAAATGTAAAGCAGATAAATAAAGATAGTGTTTGCTGAGACTTCGTTAATTAAGTTATGGGATGATGTTTGGAGAAACTGTTTTAAAAGATATTAATTTTTATTCTTGAATACTTGTGATGTAAACACTAAATTCCCTACTAATTAAAATCCAATTAGCATGTCACACCGGGAGCTAGGTTATGGTAACATTACAAAGTATTTAGAATAATAAGCAACATCTTACTTATGGTTTAATAATACTTTCACATGAACGGGAATAAAATCTTAAGGTACTAGACATAATTGAATCATATAACGATTCCTCGTCATCCTAACAGATTTGTATATGTAAACAGTTCATTTACGACTTTAAACCAGCCCTTGCTTGAGACTACCCAATAAATCCCCTAGTTATTCACAGCGTTCCTCACTTTAAGTGGTTCCACCGCTTCAAACCTTGGCCATGTCTTGTCCTACGATAATCCCCCATGTAGCCTTGCGGTTCCATAGTTTCATACCTTTGACAAATTATGTTGACACAGATAATTGACTACCTTTTAATTGGACGTCGTAAAAAGGTGTTGTAATCACGTTTATTGGTGGAAAGGCGATAGATTAATTTAAAGTTTAAAAGTCTATTTAGAAAGGTTAATTAAACTAGGTTTCTCATTTTATATATATTAGTCCGTAATATAACTACCTTCGGTCGTTACGCAGCTTCCACGTATTTGTACTACACCTAAAGTGTTTCCAACGCTATACTGAGTAACAGTCGAATAGGGGCCATCATATTACTTCATAATATTGTATCGTTTCGTAATATGACTACCTTCGGTCGTTCCTCGACTTCCATACATTTGTACTCCACCTTGAAGTGTTTCCAGTACTATATCGAGTAACAGTCGAATAAGGGCCATCATATTACTTCACGATAATTAAGAACGTTTATATATTATTACTATGATAATCCTAAGGCAACAATCAAACAAAAACATGCAATAAGACGATCAAAGCAATATTACCGATCTTTAATATTTAATTATAAATCATCCCATAATTAACTAACTACATCGCAAACAAACACAACAAGTATACTACTCTCTAATCATGGCAATAACTAAACCTAGCATAATCAATATAAACGTAATTAATTAAGATAGATAAGGATTAGAAAGAACCAGAATTAAATGCGAGAGAAAGTAGACTTGAATTAATTGACACAATTCCAAGCGTACTCCAAATATTACAAAGCGTTACACACTTTCCTTCTATTCCTAATTAAACTTCTAAACTAGTTTGCATACTAGTTAAAACTAATCTAGAGAAAGAATGTAGAGAGAGAAAGTTGGAGCTTAATTCTAGAGTGAGAAAATAAGCTAGGAAGGTGTGTTTTGCAAATGGAACCCAAGCCCTCTATTTATAGGTGAGCTTTGGCTCACATTAGCACCATGAGGTGCATGTTAGAAAGCTTTCCAAAAATGGCGTGTACCACACGAAAAGTAGGCGCACCGGGTACCGTACAACACGAAAAGTAGGCGCACCAGGTACGGGTTTTAACCAAAAAAGGAAAGCGAGACGGGGGGTGGCCAGCCGGCAGCGGCACTGTAGCAGCCGGCGGCGGCCGGCGGCTACCCGCCCCGTTTCGCTTCGTTTCTTGATTCGTGCGTATTTTCTTCGTTATGCGTTCGTTTGCGTCGATTCTTTTTTTGTTGGATTCGTAATTTAAAAACGAAGGTTTTGACATAAGATAGGCCCTGAGATGAGGTCCCTAGCTCCAGATATTGTGTGCGAATCATTTGGATCTTCCGGCGGGCGCGAAATCTTCATTTTTTACCCGTTTTGGTTGATTCTTCTTCTGTTGGATTCGTATTTTGAAAACGAACATCTTGAAAATAGTGGATGTTGGTGGAGGGCACTTTGGTCTTGAAATCTCGTTTTGATGCCTTGAATCTTCAAACGTGTGTGGAATCTTCGTTTTTCATCCGTTTTGCTTGATTTTTATCGTGCAACCTCGTTTTGACCATCTTGGCATAATGTTACTGATTTGAACCATATTTGAGTTAAAAATGCCAAGAATCATTCTAGAATGAGAGAGATATCGGTAGTAAAAACGTGACTTTTTACGCGATATCAAAAGCACACTTTACGTCAAGTTGATACACACGGAATCCTTTAAAAGAAGCATAGGCTAGAAAAATTCTAATAGATTCCAAACGAGCGACAGGAGCGAAAACTTCATCATAGTCAATACCTTCTAGTTGACTATATCCTTGAACTACCAGACGGGCTTTATTTCGAATAACCGCCCCACGATCATCCATTTTGTTACGGTAAACCCAACGAGTACTCGTCAAGTGAGCACCCTTGGGTAGAGGAACAATTTCCCAAACATTCATCTTGTTTATTTGCTGTAGTTCCTCCTGCATAGCCTCGACCCAAGATGGATCTTTTAAGGCTTGTTCAACCTTTTTAGGTTCGATTTGAGACAAATGACATGAATCGATGTGAGCTATAAGTCCCAAAAGCTGCTGAGCTGAAGTCTGCTTTGCTTGTTGTCGTGTTTGAACATATGCATGAGGATCACCAATGATATTATCAATGGGGTGATCCTTATGTATACGAGTTTCTGGTATGGCAGTTGGCACAACGTCCACACCCAGATTGTTCAAATCTCCCTCAGTTTCGGGAGTAGCAGCAGACTCAGGAAAGGCTAACTCTTCTTCTTCCCCTTCATGTTCAGAAGTATATAAGTGAGAGTAGGCCATTGTTTCTTCCACTTCATTTTCTTCTTGAGGTTCCTCTAAAGGAGGCATGTTTGGATCATATGGAAGCTCCTTTGTGTAGTTATAGACTGTTTTAGAAGGAGCAGCCGAAGATGGTGGTGTAGGAGATGGTGTAGGTGTAGGTGTAGATGGTGGTGATTTGGTTGTTGTTTGTGGTTGTGTGGGTGTTGTTTGTGATGGTGTAGGTGTTGTTTGTGAAGGTGTAGGATTAGTTGGTGGAGGTGCGGGTGTTGCATTGGGAGATGGGTCGGATGGTTTATTATTAACAGGTGTATCTTGTGTAAGATCAAGTCCATGAAGTATAGATACCAATTCTTCCGTATCATCCTCTTCCGGAATATTGAAAGAGTTGAAGAGGTTTCCATAGTTGAAAAACCAATCCGGACCCGTTCCTTGAGGAGGTTCCGTATACCTTAAACATTTTACCTCAAACTGTTCCTCAATCTGATTCGTTGATTTGTTGAAGACTCTTTTGTTCGGAGAGTTGACTGAATATCCAAGAAAAATCCCTTCAACAGCTTTATCACCATACTTAGAAACCTTATCTTTTGAAATCATGATCATGCATGGACACCCAACTGGTTCTAGAAACTGCAGATTTGGCTTACGGTTATTGAAAAGTTCATAACACGTTTTGTTCTTTTTTTTAACCGTGAGCACTCTGTTGAGAACATAACAGGCAGTATTAACTGCCTCAGCCCAGAAGATAATTGGTAACTTGGAGTCAGCTAACATAGTCCGAGCTGTCTCGATGATTGTCCGGTTCTTCCTTTCTGCAACTCCATTCTGTTGTGGAGTCCTTGGAGCACTGAATTGATGCTCAATACCTCTTGTAGCACAAAACAATTCGAGAGTTGAGTTCTTGAATTCAGTTCCATTATCGCTTCGTATCCTTTTCACCTTCAAGTTGCACAGATTTGCCAACTTATCCAACAAATACACCAGAATATCAGGAGTCTCCCCCTTTGAGGTCAAAAAGTAAACCCACGAAAACCTTGAGTAGTCATCAGTAACTACCAAGCAGTAAGACCGACCACCAATGCTCTTTGTAGAGACTGGACCAAAAAGATCCATATGCAGTAGTTCCAATGGTGCATTAATGGAATTCATCTGCTTAGACTTATAGGACTTCTTACGTAATTTTCCTTTTTGGCAAGAGATACAGTCATCCTTTAGAGCAAATGACTGTTTTGGAACTCCTAGCACTAGGTCATTTTTAGTCAAGAAATTCATTTTTCGGAAATGAATGTGTCCCATTCGTCTGTGCCAAAGCAGTGAATCCTTTTCAGAAGCCTTAGACAAGAGACACGTATACTCGTTCGAGGTCTCAACAGTTCTCATGTTCAGAATGTATGTGTCATTCTTTCTTGGTGCTCTCAGTAACACCCATTCTTCCGGATTGACATACCCAGGCTTCAGTATCACGCACTCTGTCTTTGTGAACGCAGTGGTATAATCCTTATCACAGACCTGTGAAACACTTAGCAAGTTGTGCGTAAGTTGTTCCACGTAGTTCACATTTTCAAAACTAACATTGCCGTTAGTTAGCGTTCCTCTTCCAGAAATGGTCCCTCCAGTATCTCCAGCAAAGGCAACATATCCTCCTGCGTATGGTTTAATATCCACAAGAAGAGATACATCGCCTGTCATATGTCGCGAGCAGCCGCTATCCAAATACCATTCACTATCTTTAACGCGTTCTGACTGCTGCAACACACAAACGAATGAGATTAGTGAGAAACGGTGACCCAAGCCTTTACAGACTTAGGTCGACCGTGGTCATCAACAATAAGCACGTCAGATAGGATTTTATCTTTAAACAAATTAGAATTTTTATCTGATGTGTTATTGTTGACGACTGAAGAGTCAACATCAGACTCTTTTCGTTTCCAAACTTTAGAAGGTTCGGAATTAATATTAGAAGTAATGTTGGGCTTTTGAATTGGCAAAGATTTTTGCTCAACATTACTTGGCTTCAAAACAGGCTTGGGAGAGTTTGAGTAACGCCTAGGTGGAGATTTTGAAAACGAATTTCTATAAACAGATGTCCTAGGCATCTCTCTCCCATAGCGCTGATTTGACAGCTTTGGACATTCACGAATTAAATGTCCTTGTTTCTTGCAGTAGAAACAAGAACGAGTCTCAACAAACGGTTGAGGCTGAGGAATTACCACAGGAGATGGAGAAACATTTCTAGAACATGAACATTGCGTACACGTCTTAGAAAGTGTTTGTTTTGGTTGAGAGGTTGAAGTTGAAGGTTTATCATACGAAACTCTTTCATTTACTATTTTGTGTTGCAACATCTTTACAGGTGACTGTAAAGTTTGTTGTTTCGAATTTAAAACCTTGGCTTTTCCCTTATTTGGTTGAACCTTAATTTCAGGTTCAACCTTTGAAATCACTTTTTCAGGTTTAACTTCACCTTTCTTAACCTCAGGATACTCCTGATCCGTAATGTCCTCAATCTCAACAATCTCCTCAAAACATATTGGAGATTCATTCTTTAGCTCAACACTCTCCTCAACACTAACAGGAGATTCATTCACAGACTTAACAAACCTTGGCAAGGGGTACTCTGGCCGCTTGGTTTTCTCCTTTGCCGGTTTGTTGTGTTTGGTCTCTTTAGCATCTTTAGCTTTTATACCGTAAAGCTTTGACCAATCAACTGGAATCTCTTCAAAGCCTTCCTTAACAGGCAGGGGACAGTGAGTAGTAGGAGGAGGAACTGAGTGGTATCCCAATCCCTCATTCTTTTTCCCACTAGTTCCATGCTTGCTAAGAATTTCATTAAAGACAACCGTTGAGGAATTTGAACCTAAGATTTTACTCTTATAATTCTCATACTCATTTTTTAAATCTGTAAGTTCTTTCTTTAGTAGTTCAATTTCAACAAGATAGCTTTTAATGGCATCTTCTTGACTAAAAACCTTAGATTTATATTTCTGAGTATCTAACCGATGAGCCTCAAGATGTTTTTCATAAAGTTTCTCATTAGCTTTTAAAAAATTATTTGACTCAGTTAGTTTTTCATTCTTTTTCCTCAACTCTACGGTGTCTTTCTGATATGCCTTTAGAGATTCAGTTAACTTAATGCATGAGATAAAATTTAACGGTTCATCAGGTACCTCATTCACAATGTGAGCCATCAAACACTGTTGGTATTGCTGGGAGACAGCCGTCCAATCCTGACTTGTGGGCTCGAAAACAATCAGGGCATTATCAGCAGGCCCTTTCTTGGTAACTTCCATTTCTTTGGTCTTTGGAGGAGTAGAAAGTGTTGTGAATCCCGATGCTGGCATTTTGGGTTTCTCGCATTCCCTGCCGAAGTGACCCAAGTTTTGACAATTGTAACACCGTACCTTACTCTTGTTAAATCAGAAGCCAGTCTTCCCGTCACCTTCCAAGCTTTTACGCCCTGTCCTCTGCAAAAACTTTTGAATTCTTCGGGTGATCATTGCCACATTCCAAGTTAGATCCATTTGCTCCAGATCATCTTCATCAAGCTGAGCATAGTCTTCCTTAGTCAACTCCAAAGTAAGATTCGGTTGAGTAACCAAATCCTTGTATGAGCTTAAGAAAGCTGTGTAAATGGCAGCTTGCTCCTGAATAGCATGTGAGACTTGAACCTGTTGTTGATTTGAAGAAGGTCCAGACATGAAAACAGAATGAATCCCATCGTAAGAAGAAGAAGAGGTTGATGAAGCATTTGTATTTGTCACGAAGGCGACTCCAGATCCATAAGTCTTTCCAGAGTTAAGTTGAACACCATAAACACTAGGATTCTGAACAGCAGCACCAGACCTTGTTTCTTTCTTCTTAATCTCCATCGCGTGAGCTTGAAGATCCCCTATCAAAGTATCCAAAGACATGTTTGCAAGTTCTTCATTTTCTTTCAAAAATTGAACTTTAACATCCCAAGAACTCGGTAACACATCCAGTAGCTTCTTATTGACTTCAATTGGAGGAAAAGTATAACCCCCTTCAAACAACTCACCAACTAACCGTGAGTACCTAGTGAATAAAGAAGTTGTGTCTTCATCAGGAAGGATGTCAAAGATATCGTACTGTTTCTTAATTAGTTCGAGCTTGGCTTCCTTATACTTATCATTTCCTCCACAACGAGTTTCAATTGCCTTCCATAAATCAAATGATGTTTCATGAGTTCTGAAAAGCCATAGAACATCTTTAGTTAAACACATTTTAATCATCGAAAATGACTTTCTCTCAGTATCAAAATCTTTCTTCTCCTCGGGAGTCATAGCTTTATAAGTCTTAGCAGGACGAATACCACGGTATTCCCCTTCAGCTAATGGAGGTACATAACGCTCACGTAATGGTCCCCATAATTCTAGACAATGAAAATCAATGTATTGTTCAACACGGTCTCTCCAGTATACATAATCCATATCCGCAGTAAATAGTGGAGGTTTATTACTTGAACCTATGTCATTACTTTGTTTAATCATTTCTCTCAGTCCTCTAATATCCTCTTTATCAGCTGCCATTGTAATTACTTAATCGAAAAAACAACCTTCTGATATTAGCGACGTTGATAATAACGTCGCACAAAGATTATGCGACGGCGATAGTGACGTCGCAAAAAGCAAAGGATTCAATTAAGAATCAGAAATATGCGACGTTGAGAGTCACGTCGCAGAGGACGTCGCAGAGTCACACGGCGTCGCAACAAGATGTCTCAACACAAGGTCGCAAAGACTAATTAAAGTCAAAATAGCGACGTCGCAGATGACGTCGCAACAGTACGTCGTACAGACTAATTAAAGTCCAAATCACTAACGTCGCAAGCGACGTTGCAGATGATGTCGCAGGTAACGTCGCAAAACGCGAAAACCTGCAGCCAAAAACCCTAAAAATGAATTTTTAACCCGAAAACCAAAACCACGAATGTCGAACAACGAAAACCTTCAATAATCCCAGTAATATTGATCGAACACCTGTAAAAACACAAAAAACAAACGTAATAATCACAAAACAATATGAGAATCACGTCGCTTTATCCCGAACTCGATCCAAATCGCCAAAAACGAGCACTTTCTGGCTCTGATACCAGTTGTTTGTCCCTATGCTAGGATCTAACAGAACCGAGTCCTACGAGTGTTTAATCCGGAACACTCGTATATACACTTGTTTCTGGCTCTCATAGTTCGAAGCTTAACCTTTGTTGGTGCCTCTACGAGTGTTTAATCCGGAACACTTGTTTAAACAAATAATACTGCGTCCGTGGGTTGGCTAGAGCAACTAGCTCGGACGGGGGTGTCAATCCCCAATAGATCTATTCAATAATATTCACGCTTCAAGATTAACGAACTACGATGTGCGAGGGCTTTGTTGGATTATGGTCTCACTTATGCGTTATCCTTTGTTTCCTTTGTTATCCATTGTTTATAAAACAGACGTATAAAAGCATTTGCATAACGACAGTTGTATAAAGCTTGTATAAAGACAGTTGTATAAAACATGTGTGTATGTATTCTCACCCCAAAATAGTTAAAACGAGTAAAAGGGGCTATGAAACTCACCTGAGTTTAGCAATAATCAAGCAATTAATCAAATAGCAAGCAAGTAAGTGTGTTTCCAAATGCAACCTTCTAACGCCCTAAACGTATAAGGTTGTGTGTGTAAGTAGATGTCTTAAAAGACCATCTATGTAAGTGGAGGGTTAATGTCCACTTAAGCTAGTTGTGTAGGTGGAGGGTTAATGTCTACCTACGCTAGTTGTTCACTCAACTAGTATGTCCAATTGTGTTTTGTTTTCGAATATAAATGTGTACGACCCATTGGTGAAGGTTTGTAATAATAAATCTTAAAGACATTTTTATTAAGTTTGTTTTGTTGCATCCTTTACAATGGTAAATGTCATTTGTTATCGAGTTGCCTTAGTACGTGGTTATCGGTTGTCACGCGAATTTAATACTTAGTGTAAAAGTCTTGCGGTTTACGTTTAGGTTCAAATATAAGTGTTGTTTTTCGTGCGGGTTATATTTACAAGTCTCGTTTTTTTGTCCAAGTTACTTAATATGTCACCCAAACCCATTTGCTTACAAGTTTTGCCAAAAATAGTAAGTTTGAGGTTTTTCAAAATTGAGCCCCGCTTTTGTTGACTTGGTCAAACCGAGTCGGTTTGACCCGAAACTTTTACCCAACCCTTAGATATGTTCATAGGTAATAAAAATCAGTTTCTCTACTTATACTAAGTTTCTAAAAAGTGTCGGTTTTTATTGTTATCCAAAATCAGTCCACTTTTACATTTTTCCAAAAAATACATCTCCTTGTCGAATTTTTCTAAAAATCTACAATCCGCAATCACATCCAAAAAAATTACCAGTTGTACCTACATATGTTATTTACTTTCAGTAATTTTTACAGGATTTTTAAAGAAGTCTAAGTATTTTTAATAATTACTTTTGTCTTCTGAGGTCAGATTTAGACACATGCATGAAGTCGTAATTTCTGGGAAAAATCCATAGGTTTTCAGAAAAAGTGGTCAACACGACATTTGTAGACAACAAAATTTGTGAACTTTTGGCGGTGATTTCAAGTCATTTGGAATCGTGTAGCTCGAGATATGGTCAAAACCATAAGGCTAAAGTTTCTGACTTCACTGGACGGATTACCTATGTGTTTTCATAAAAATAATTAAAAATAGTAAACGAACTCAAAAAAATATGAGACTTGTGGAGTAGGAAAGCTTACTTCTTGAACTTAATTTTTGACTATAAAAACATCCATTTTCATGAATAAATGAATTTTATAAAATTCATGGAAGTAGATGAAACTTTCTGGACATAAAGTTTTTCTTATATTTTTGTTAATTTCAAGTTATGAAAAATGGTTTTTGAGCAAGATTTGAACATAATACTTAGAGTGAACTTTTAATACATGTTATTTAACATAAAATGAGAGTAGATTATGTCCTTAAAATGGTGATTATGAAGATGTTTGGACAGAATATGAAAGAGGAGTTCTTGAGCTTTAATTCGTTGTAAAAATCTTGAGAAATGGTGGTGTATTGTGGTGGTGGTTAGTGGTGGAGCTTGGGTGGTTTTAGGTGGTGTTATGATGGTGAATCTCCAGATTTTAGAGAGATAGTGGAGAGTCTTAGAGAGAAGCTAGAGAAAATGGAGGTGAAGTGTGAGGTGAAATGATTCTTGTGCATGTAATTTGAGAGGTGTAAGTAAAAAGGAAATGATGGAAAATTGCATGAATCATGAGAGGGGGAAAGAGAGGTGGCTGGCCCCCACAAGGGTTTGTGTGATTTAATTTTTTGATTTTCAGACTGTGTTACGTAATGTGGTCGTTTACTCGTTATTTTCGTTATTCGGTTAATTGTTAAATGTTTATTCGAGTCGTTTTTAAATAACGATTTATTTTAGATATTTTTCCATTGAAGTATTATTAAAATACTTTATTTTGAGTTATCAAAATATTATTTGGGTTTCGTTTGGTTGTCGAGTTCAGTTTGCGCGTTTTCGCCGCGTTTGTTACGTTTTACACAAAACGTCTAAGTTTTTTCGCGTATTATTATAACAAAATAATAATAATAGTGTAAATAACTACTATTTAACTATTAAATAGATTTACGTTATTTATAAAAAAGGTTTTCACCAACGTCGTATAAGTAGTCGGACTCCGTCCGGTTGTTTCGCGTAATTTCAACAAATCACGTAAGTGTATATACACATATACAAGTAGTTACAAGTACTTAACCTAAATACTAACTAAATACACGTAATTATCGTTTTAGCTTAGGATTAACAGTTAACCTAAAGTGTCAGGTGTCACACAAACTAAGATCAAAACAACGATAGAGAAGAAGAGCTATTTTCAGCAAATTCTTTTTTACTTCACAGTTCATTCTTTTTGTAGATAGCCAGTAATATTATCATCTTTTTATTATTTCGATTAACAACGGAAGCTTCCTTCAGTTGATCATCTTTTGTAAGCTTGTGAACTATAATATTGTTTAACCATGTGTATACAATTATGTTAGATTGCCACATTTCACCAAAAGATCATTATTGATGAATAGTGTATTGGTGATTTTTTAACCATGTGTATACAATGATGTTAGATTGCCATATTTCACCAAAAGATCATTATTGATGAATGGTGTATTGGTGATGCCATCTTTGTATTATGTTGTGTAATTAGTTAAGATCCACGATTTCAATACTTATGCTGATAACATATATTTGTCTTGGAAGTTCATGGGTTTGTAAATTTCCCACTGATTATAGAAATATTTGTGTTGCATAATATTCGATTCTATAGGTGCTATCATATTAAAGTGTTGTATAAATATTTCATGATATAATAGTTTTCTATTTTCTATTCGTTTTATATATAATTTATATTTAAATGAATTAGTGGTTATCTAAATAATGTCGCAAATGTAATAACATTCAAGTAATCCCGCATAAGTACGTGTGGGTCAGTCAACTACCATATTGAAATCGGAAAAAATAAAAGTACTTACACATTTGCAACTTTAACTAAAATACGTTATATAATATAATGTTAAATTAACATCCAAAGTTATGTTAAAATTGGTCTACTTATTTCATTTTACATTTAACACAATAAATATATTCTCTTTTATCTTTAATATTAAATCTTACAAAATAAAATACCGTAACCCGCGTTGTCACGGGTAGGGGTGGGCAAAACTATCCGATCGGATATCCGAAAATCCGAATAGTATAATTTTAGCGATATTTTTGCTAAGTCAGTCTTTTCTCTATTTCCAATCTTAAATTGAAAGATTAAGCATTTAATGACTTTGTCATCAAGTATTTTGTATTCTAACATCATGTGACTCTAATAACAACAAGTACGTAATCATCAATCATTTAATATTTCGTTTGTTTTTGAAAGTTTTTATATGGATTAAATGGGTTCGGAGTCCGGATTGTCCTGTTACTAGCTTATGATTTATAAAATTTGCTTTCTATTTTTAAAACATACAAAGTAGGTCCACCACGCTTAAGCAAAAGATAGATTATAGTATGAGATTATACCTTAAGACTGTAGTCTTTTGGTCACCTTCGTCCACCTTGCACAGCCTATCGACCTCTCGTCATTCACGGCTTCTAGCAACTAAAGGACTTCACTGTGTAAAGACATATTTTCTTAACTATATTTCCCATAGCACAATAGATGAATTGCTTATCTCCGGTGAATCTTCAAAATATATTTTATTGATAGCAAACTTATTTTACAAACCTAAGTAGTTGAAGGATTAAAATCCTTCTCCTACCCTAAGGAAATTTACTCACTCATTTTTCACACTTATTTTTACAAAGAGATATGTTCTTGTGTTGGGTGCAAGATGCATACTCTATTACATTTTATGCCTTATATAGGCAAACACAAACAACAAATTGAAATTACACGCGAAAAGGTAAAATCTTCCCGCAGATTTTGAAGATAAGGTTTTGTCCTCTTGTCTTCAATAATTTCTTCCACTAGCGTTTGGCGTGAAATTTCATTTTTGGTGTCTGTCCCACCAATTTGTTTTGTCTCCCATTATCACATGATAATATCTTCGGGAATCTTTTCCTTTTCCATTAATTTGGAATAATGCTTTATTCCCTCTTCTTTCATTGGGAATTGATTGGACATTAACCACTGAGCCTGTTGAGCGATGGTTAAGCTTCGTTCATTAGGATTTTTGCCGCTTGCTATTGCGATCCAGTTTGAACTTGTAGCAAATACTCGAGAACCCTTTTGATGTTCTCGAAACAAAGTACAGACCGCCACCTTTCTTCCGATAGCTCTTCTGTACGTATAGAATTTGTGATTAAACACATGTGTTTTTGTGGGAACGAGGTTTTTTCCCAAATACCTTTTCCTGGGTTTGAACAACAGAATTAAATATTCTCTTGCATCAGGCTCTGGTGAGACTGAGATGACTGAGACTTCAATAGATTTATAACTTTCTCCAAATTGGGCATCTAATGTATCTGGAAGAAAATCATCAATTTTTTCAAAATTCTTGAAACCTTTATTTGGCTGAATAATGTCTGTGTAGCCAAATCTTGTGTATCTTCCAATTTCCATTGGATCTGCATTTTCTTGAAATATAATCCTTGGATAAATGGAATCATATGTTGCTATGGCGTGTTGTACCATAAATGAATAGGTTGATTGGTGTATCATCCTGTATTCTTCCAAAAATGGTGTTTCTTTTGAAATTTTAACCATTTTGTCCTGAAAAAGTTTGACAGATTTTTCTGTTGGTTGAGTAGTTTCTGAACTAGTTTCAGTAGGAATACTCTTTTCCTTGTTTATGGTGTTTTCCGATGAGGAAGGACCACCAATATCCTTTTTACCAGTTATGGAATTCTGGTTTTGCTTTGGAATGAAACCCAAGCTTTCATATTTTGGTTTTTCAACCAAATTGCTTTTGTATACCAACGCCTCCTTATAAGGTTCCGTTGATTCGTAACCAATTTGATCACGCAATTTTTTATTTTCTCTTAACAGAGATTGAACTTTGGGGATATCATTGATGATTTTATCAATTTCCTCCATCGTATGAGTATATTCCAAGTAGGAATCCATCATGGTATCCACCTGCGTGTTTATCATATTGATAGTTCCATAAAGCTCATCAATTTGATTAGTTAAAATATCTCTTTTCTGAGATGCTGATACTCGTAAACTTATCAAACTTTGCAGCTTCAAAATTATGTCACTTGTTGACATGATTCCTGCTAAGATAGTCAGCAAGATAATTATCACGACCTTTAATATATTCAATTGAAAAGTCATAATATTGAAAAAACGTTTGCCATCTAATTAGACGTTTATTTTGTGGTAAACCTTTTAAATCATTGAATATAAATGGTTTAACCTGTGTATTATCTGTTTGAACCACAAATTTTTTGGGTAACAGAAATAAAGTGAATTTTTTGATTCCTTTTAAAATAGCTAAAAGCTCCTTTTCATTAATACTATAATTTACTTCTGCTGGTTTAAAAAGTCCAGAAGTATAACGGCATATCTGACCAAGGTCAGTTTTTAATACAGCACCCCATGCTTGTTCACTGGCATCTGTTTGTAAAATCAAATTATCTTTTTCAGATGGTAATGTCATATCTGGTAGGTTACAACATTCTTCTTTTAAAGTTTTTACAACTTTGGTATGAGAATCATTCCATCCACTTTGATTATTTTTTCTCAAAAGTTTTTGGAGTGGAAGTTTTTTGATTGCCAAATCTTTGATAAATGCTTCGGCGTAATTTAGTTGTCCTAAAAAACTTTGAATTTGAGTTTTTCCTTCTAAAATATCGGGATACTCAGAAATCTTTTTGCCAATGTGTGGCTGAAGTTTTATACCATTAGAATTTAAAATTAATCCCAAAAATTCTATTGATTCTTTTGCAATAGTTGCTTTCTTTTCGGAAAGAATTATTCCATGTTTTAGAACAAGTTGTTTAAAATCATTTAAGGTTTTAACATGTTCTTCTAAAGTATTAGACGCAATTAAAATATCGTCAACGTATACCACGACATCTTTTATTTTAAAAATATTATCCATTCTTCGTTGGAAAATTTGTGGTGCATTTTTAAGACCAAATGGCATGACTAGCCATTCATAATGACCTTGTGGAGTACTAAAAGCTGTGTATTCCACTGACTTAGGACTCAACTTTATCTGCCAAAATCCTGATTTACAGTCAAATTTTGAGTAAAAGTTTTTACCACGGACTGTATTTATCAAAATTTCTTTATTTGGTAGAAAATATCCATCAAATATAGTTCTTTGATTTAACTTTTTATAATTTATTACCATTCTGGCTTTGCCTCTGGTAATTTCGGCATGATTTCTAACCATAAAGGCAGGACTACTATGCTGAGATTTTGAAGGTTGAATTAATTTTAACTCGAGTAATCCCTTCAACTGTTTGTCAAATTCTTTTTTGTCTTCTTCTGAATAGACAATTGGTTTTACCCTTATAGGTTTTTCCATCCCATTTGCATCGAGTTCTAATCTTACTTGTAATTCTGCAAAATGTTTGTCGTTTTTCCATTTTTCTAATGGATTTTCTCCGTAGGTTTCTTTAAAACTTTCTTTTATTTTTTCCAAAGATAATTTTTTGATGGAGAATTCTTTTCTAAGTTTAGAAATCGAAATTGGTTTTATCGAAATTTGCTTTTTGATTACCCTATCACCATGCTTCTCGAGCGTAACTTTGAAGGGGTTGAATAGTCTAGCAACAGTAACTATGTGATTGCAAATAGTTTTTACAGTAATATTATAAATGGTTTGTTTATAATATTTAAATGTTTGTAAAAAATCATTTCCAATCAGAATATCTATATGCATAGATGGTTGAGGGTACACATAAGGAATCTTAAAGATTTTTGATCCTAAGATTATTTCTACATTGTAAGCAATATTTTTAATAACTGTTTTTGAGTCATTAAATCCTGTGGCTATAACTGGTTGATCCAATTGTTTCCAATTACTAATTAAATCTTCTTTAACTAGTGTTGCTTGTGACCCTGTGTCTATAATAGCACAAGCGGTTATATCCTCTACAAGTAGAGTCACTTGTATATAGATAGTTGTACTGATTTTAGTATGTTGGGGCATACTATATTCTAGGTATCATATACCAAGTATTATCTTTTTGGACGCATACCTTTTGATCGGTAATTTTGTATTGTCTAAAGCTTTTTAGAAACGCTCCTCCTAATATTACTAGGTAGTCACGGTTATCTAAATTTGAAGTTACCAAACATTCTACCTTATGGGTTAATGTTTGTTCATTATTTGTTGCAAACTTAATGTTTACAGATACCATTTCATCACATGAATCACGAACTTGTTTAATTATTCCTTCATATTCTACAGGTGAGACTTTATATTTAGGTAAAGATCCTATTTTGTTTTTAGGAAACAGATTAATTGAAGCACCTGTGTCAACTAGAGCTTTTCCTTTAAAAGTTTCTAAATCATTAGTTATCTCAATAGTTATAAAACATTGATCTGCTAAAGATTTGTAACTATAGGTAGGAATAATATTTTTACGAAAAGAGGGTTTTCGTAGTGCTAAAGTATTAGAGTTTTCATCATATGAAATTTGATTTCCTACTGGTATATAGGAATTTGACATTCTAGGTAAAGTTAAAGAACTACTTTCGGGTTCTGTTAAAATTCCTAGTGTTGGTTGAATAGCCTGAGCAATGCCATCGCATTTCTCATGAATTTCAATGATTGGTTTATCATCAAAAGGGTCGTTTGTATTAGAATTACAAATACTATACAAACAAGCGTATTCTACTGTGAAGGGGAATGATCCTGCATCAGTTATATCTTTTCTAGTTAGAACATAATTTACCATTATTGATCTTTCTAGATTTCTATCTTTTAAGGCAATGCAGTAATTCGGATAGCAAGTAAAAAGTATCTTTTTATATGCTAAATTTCCTGTTATGCTTCCTAAGTGAGCATCTTGGACATTTGTCATTCTTTGATCTGTCAAATGGATCGTAAGAGGACAATTAACACCCTTTTTAAATAAAGATTTAAACATGATTTGTACTCCTGAGAGGTAAACATATTTATATTTTTCTCTATCTTTTTTATTAACCTTACTTAAAAGATTATTAATTACGTTTTTGTCAAAAACATTTAGCTTGGCTTCACCACGGGTATGTTCTATACTTATGGCTGCTTCTAATTCCATGTAATGGTGTAAAACATACTTTTTTCTTGAAAGAAGTTGAGAACATTTCTGAAGAATACTATCTCCTGGTTTTAAATCAAATTTTGCTCCTTTGATTTGTTTATATTGATCTTGGTTAAAGGTCAATGTTCCAGCATAAGAATTTTCATCTTCATTTTGAAAAGCATACTGATTAATTTCAGTGTTTTGATTTTCAATCATTTGACTCATTCCGAATATTCGGAACTGCTTTCGTTATCAGAAGAACTGTTTGAATCTAATTCTGACTCATATAATTCAAAGACTTCTTCATCCGTTTCTGGATCACTAATTTCTTCGAATTCATTTATCAAAAAATTGTTTATAGCAATTTTTCTTGATTTCTTTTTAGGACATTCATTTGCCATATGTCCTTCTTCTTGACAATTCCAACATTTACAGGGTTTTCTAATATTCTTATTAGCCTGTCTTGGTTTAAAAAATCGTTTTTTCTGAAATCCTGGTTTTCTAGAAAATCTCTTTCTTTTTAAATATTTCTTTTGTTTCTTTATTTTCTTTTTATTTTTTCTTCTTTTATATTTTTCACATCCCCATTCTATTGGGTAGTCTATTGTTTCGCAACAAAGTCGTTTTCTAGCTCTAAAACCCTTTGCTCCAGATTTGTTCAACTTTTGGTTATAACAAGCTTGTGCGAGTTTTTGTTTTACAAAAGTAATTCTAGCTCCTAAAGAGTCTGTTAGAATTTCTCTATTTGTAATTTTTTGGTAAAACTCTGTTATCAAAGTATTCCAAGGGGTTGGAAGTTTGTAAAAATACAAATCCTTAATTTCGGTCGGCATGTTAGGTTTAAATATCTTATAATAGATATCTTCAAACTGACACGTATACTGAGAGAGAAAACAAATATCACAAAGCTTAATTGAATTTAACTTTGTTAGCTGTTCTCGTTCAATTATTTTTTCTTGTTCATTTAAAGCTGTACTCCAATTTTGACCAAGAAATTCTTCTGTGATAAAGTCTAGGAAAGTATCTACACCTTTTTCTATTGTTTCTTCAAAAGCATTTTTTGTAACTTGAGTTAAAATTTCAATGTTACCTGATTCTAAATTTTCAAACCAATTACTTGTTTTTCCATCTAGAGATGATATTAGTAAATCTGTTTTGTACTGACTTGTCCAATTATCTCTTTCATGATATATGAAAAATTGAACCATAGCATCAAAATATCTACCAATGGTTTTAACTGGGTCAATTACACAGTCAATATTTAATTTTGCTCCGGCAAAACTAAGTGCTTCTAAAGGTTTATCTAGAGGTATATATTTATCTTGAAAAGAGAAGTGATATTCTGGGTTTCTAGTGTTATTAATAACTCTAGTGGTTGTTCTTTTAGATGTCCCTTCTAGGTATTCATCGGTCCATTCTGGTTGGTTGATGATTGTGCTTGCTCCCGAACTTTGAGTATTATTCATTCTCACATTTATTTCCTTATCGGAATTTATATCTATATTTGAAAAGTCAAATACTAGGTTCTCCATTTAGAATTGTTAAATCGATGTCATCCCAGTTTATATTATCTAAGTCAATATTTTGAAAATCTGAAAAACTTGGATTTAAAATATTGGGTAGATGATTATTTCTATCTTCTATAATGTCTAGAGATTTATTAAGAAGGATAGATTCTTTTTCTTTTGGTTCTTTGAAACCTTTAGATTCTGATGTTCTTAGAAGATAATGTAACTCGTCTTCTAGGGTCCTAAGAAGTCTAGATCTTAACTTCGTCTTAGGCCAAAAAGTAGTTATATTATTTCTAAAAGAATTTACGGCAAGATAAAGATGGAAAGCATCTTTTCTATCGTAATCTTTTGTTTTGTATACCTGAGATTCTTTAACTACTCTCGGGTTTCTCGTTTTTGTCATTTTCTTTTTGTTTTTCTAACAAAGATGGAAGTGTGTGATTCCATAATCTATACTCTAAGGTATTAGGAAAAAGGTTTTCTGGTTTCTTTAAATCTTTTAATTTTACAAAAGATTTTGATGGTTTTTCATTTATTATCATTTTTCCTTTATCTGATTTTACACTTTTAACTGTATTTTTTAGATCTCTTACATCTAACTTAAGAAGTTGAACTTCTTTGCCTATTTCATGTATCTCAAGAATTGTATTATTAACTAACATTTTGACTTCGTCAACACTATCTAATAAGGTTTTAATCCCTTTGATTAATTCTTCAAAACTCATAAAATTAGGCTTTCTAATCTTGATATATATTATGAAGTGACTCATCATCCCATTCAAAGTCATTTTCATCGTCATAGTGATTTGAATATGGGTCATAACTGTCTTTAAGTTCTTCATAATATTCTATTTCCCTAATTATATTAACAATTTGGAAAATCATGTGATTAAAAATAATCACTTTTAAAAATTCTTTTAAAGAATTTGTCATTTTATCAAATTTTTAACGTTTTGTTAAAATATCTTTCATGGCTCCATGGCTTTGATACCATTTCGAGGGTGTCCCATATGTTTTTTGTGAAAAGCACAAATTTTAAGCGGAATATATACGGGTTTTATAAACTCGTATTCTTGATTTTAGGTCATTAATTTCATACCTAAAGTTTTCTCTTAAATTCAGATTATACTGAATGATATTAATCCTATGATTTATGATATGTTGACTAGCAAATGTAGAATACATTAAATCTAGTTGTTTGCAATGATTTTCTATTGCTTGTTGTGTTACCTTATAATTTTCTAAGGTTGTTTCTAAATTTCTTTTAGTTTCGTCTAATAGAAACTTAGTATAGCTATTAGCTTTTCTTAATGGTCCTTTATCCATTCTAAAAATTAGTTTCTTAAAAAACTTTTCTTTTTGCCAAAAAACTAATAGTGACGGCTTTAGTGACGAATTATTCTCGTTGCTATTACTAGTTAGGTCCTAACTAGTAATAGCAACGAGAATAATTCGTCACTAAAGCCGTCACTATTAGTTTTTTGGCAAAAAGAAAAGTTTTTTAAGAAACTAATTTTTAGAATGGATAAAGGACCATTAAGAAAAGCTAATAGCTATACTAAGTTTCTATTAGACGAAACTAAAAGAAATTTAGAAACAACCTTAGAAAATTATAAGGTAACACAACAAGCAATAGAAAATCATTGCAAACAACTAGATTTAATGTATTCTACATTTGCTAGTCAACATATCATAAATCATAGGATTAATATCATTCAGTATAATCTGAATTTAAGAGAAAACTTTAGGTATGAAATTAATGACCTAAAATCAAGAATACGAGTTTATAAAACCCGTATATATTCCGCTTAAAATTTGTGCTTTTCACAAAAAACATATGGGACACCCTCGAAATGGTATCAGAGCCATGGAGCCATGAAATATATTTTCATAATCAAAACAATAAAAATTTGATAAAATGACAAATTCTTTAAAAGAATTTTTAAAAATGATTATTTTTAATCACATGATTTTCCAAATAGTTAATATAATTATGGAAAAGGAATATTATGAAGAACTTAAAGACAGTTATGACCCATATTCAAATCACTATGACGATGATAATGACTTTGAATGGGATGATGAGTCACTTCATAATATATATCAAGATTAAAAAGCCTAATTTTATGAGTTTTGAAGAATTAATCAAAGGGATTAAAACCTTATTAGATAGTGTTGACGAAGTCAAAATGTTAGTTAACAATACAATTCTTGAGATACATGAAATAGGCAAAGAAGTTCAACTTCTTAAGTTAGATGTAAGAGATCTAAAAAATACAGTTAAAAGTGTAAAATCAGATAAAGGAAAAATGATAATAAATGAAAAACCATCAAAATCTTTTGTAAAATTAAAAGATTTAAAGAAACCAGAAAACCTTTTTCCTAATACCTTAGAGTATAGATTATGGAATCACACACTTCCATCTTTGTTAGAAAAACAAAAAGAAAATGACAAAAACGAGAAACCCGAGAGTAGTTAAAGAATCTCAGGTATACAAAACAAAAGATTACGATAGAAAAGATGCTTTCCATCTTTATCTTGCCGTAAATTCTTTTAGAAATAATATAACTACTTTTTGGCCTAAGACGAAGTTAAGATCTAGACTTCTTAGGACCCTAGAAGACGAGTTACATTATCTTCTAAGAACATCAGAATCTAAAGGTTTCAAAGAACCAAAAGAAAAAGAATCTATCCTTCTTAATAAATCTCTAGACATTATAGAAGATAGAAATAATCATCTACCCAATATTTTAAATCCAAGTTTTTCAGATTTTCAAAATATTGACTTAGATAATATAAACTGGGATGACATCGATTTAACAATTCTAAATGGAGAACCTAGTATTTGACTTTTCAAATATAGATATAAATTCCGATAAGGAAATAAATGTGAGAATGAATAATACTCAAAGTTCGGGAGCAAGCACAATCATCAACCAACCAGAATGGACCGATGAATACCTAGAAGGGACATCTAAAAGAACAACCACTAGAGTTATTAATAACACTAGAAACCCAGAATATCACTTCTCTTTTCAAGATAAATATATACCTCTAGATAAACCTTTAGAAGCACTTAGTTTTGCCGGAGCAAAATTAAATATTGACTGTGTAATTGACCCAGTTAAAACCATTGGTAGATATTTTGATGCTATGGTTCAATTTTTCATATATCATGAAAGAGATAATTGGACAAGTCAGTACAAAACAGATTTACTAATATCATCTCTAGATGGAAAAACAAGTAATTGGTTTGAAAATTTAGAATCAGGTAACATTGAAATTTTAACTCAAGTTACAAAAAATGCTTTTGAAGAAACAATAGAAAAAGGTGTAGATACTTTTCTAGACTTTATCACAGAAGAATTTCTTGGTCAAAATTGGAGTACAGCTTTAAATGAACAAGAAAAAATAATTGAACGAGAACAGCTAACAAAGTTAAATTCAATTAAGCTTTGTGATATTTGTTTTCTCTCTCAGTATACGTGTCAGTTTGAAGATATCTATTATAAGATATTTAAACCTAACATGCCGACCGAAATTAAGGATTTGTATTTTTACAAACTTCCAACCCCTTGGAATACTTTGATAACAGAGTTTTACCAAAAAATTACAAATAGAGAAATTCTAACAGACTCTTTAGGAGCTAGAATTACTTTTGTAAAACAAAAACTCGCACAAGCTTGTTATAACCAAAAGTTGAACAAATCTGGAGCAAAGGGTTTTAGAGCTAGAAAACGACTTTGTTGCGAAACAATAGACTACCCAATAGAATGGGGATGTGAAAAATATAAAAGAAGAAAAAATAAAAAGAAAATAAAGAAACAAAAGAAATATTTAAAAAGAAAGAGATTTTCTAGAAAACCAGGATTTCAGAAAAAACGATTTTTTAAACCAAGACAGGCTAATAAGAATATTAGAAAACCCTGTAAATGTTGGAATTGTCAAGAAGAAGGACATATGGCAAATGAATGTCCTAAAAAGAAATCAAGAAAAATTGCTATAAACAATTTTTTGATAAATGAATTCGAAGAAATTAGTGATCCAGAAACGGATGAAGAAGTCTTTGAATTATATGAGTCAGAATTAGATTCAAACAGTTCTTCTGATAACGAAAGCAGTTCCGAATATTCGGAATGAGTCAAATGATTGAAAATCAAAACACTGAAATTAATCAGTATGCTTTTCAAAATGAAGATGAAAATTCTTATGCTGGAACATTGACCTTTAACCAAGATCAATATAAACAAATCAAAGGAGCAAAATTTGATTTAAAACCAGGAGATAGTATTCTTCAGAAATGTTCTCAACTTCTTTCAAGAAAAAAGTATGTTTTACACCATTACATGGAATTAGAAGCAGCCATAAGTATAGAACATACCCGTGGTGAAGCCAAGCTAAATGTTTTTGACAAAAACGTAATTAATAATCTTTTAAGTAAGGTTAATAAAAAAGATAGAGAAAAATATAAATATGTTTACCTCTCAGGAGTACAAATCATGTTTAAATCTTTATTTAAAAAGGGTGTTAATTGTCCTCTTACGATCCATTTGACAGATCAAAGAATGACAAATGTCCAAGATGCTCACTTAGGAAGCATAACAGGAAATTTAGCATATAAAAAGATACTTTTTACTTGCTATCCGAATTACTGCATTGCCTTAAAAGATAGAAATCTAGAAAGATCAATAATGGTAAATTATGTTCTAACTAGAAAAGATATAACTGATGCAGGATCATTCCCCTTCACAGTAGAATACGCTTGTTTGTATAGTATTTGTAATTCTAATACAAACGACCCTTTTGATGATAAACCAATCATTGAAATTCATGAGAAATGCGATGGCATTGCTCAGGCTATTCAACCAACACTAGGAATTTTAACAGAACCCGAAAGTAGTTCTTTAACTTTACCTAGAATGTCAAATTCCTATATACCAGTAGGAAATCAAATTTCA
This sequence comes from Helichrysum umbraculigerum, assembly GCA_949592205.1. Taxonomy (NCBI): domain Eukaryota; kingdom Viridiplantae; phylum Streptophyta; class Magnoliopsida; order Asterales; family Asteraceae; genus Helichrysum; species Helichrysum umbraculigerum. Next base: position 32,234,117 of record CATIUR010000006.1, read on the forward strand.
TATGATGAAAACTCTAATACTTTAGCACTACGAAAACCCTCTTTTCGTAAAAATATTATTCCTACCTATAGTTACAAATCTTTAGCAGATCAATGTTTTATAACTATTGAGATAACTAATGATTTAGAAACTTTTAAAGGAAAAGCTCTAGTTGACACAGGTGCTTCAATTAATCTGTTTCCTAAAAACAAAATAGGATCTTTACCTAAATATAAAGTCTCACCTGTAGAATATGAAGGAATAATTAAACAAGTTCGTGATTCATGTGATGAAATGGTATCTGTAAACATTAAGTTTGCAACAAATAATGAACAAACATTAACCCATAAGGTAGAATGTTTGGTAACTTCAAATTTAGATAACCGTGACTACCTAGTAATATTAGGAGGAGCGTTTCTAAAAAGCTTTAGACAATACAAAATTACCGATCAAAAGGTATGCGTCCAAAAAGATAATACTTGGTATATGATACCTAGAATATAGTATGCCCCAACATACTAAAATCAGTACAACTATCTATATACAAGTGACTCTACTTGTAGAGGATATAACCACTTGTGCTATTATAGACACAGGGTCACAAGCAACACTAGTTAAAGAAGATTTAATTAGTAATTGGAAACAATTGGATCAACCAGTTATAGCCACAGGATTTAATGACTCAAAAACAGTTATTAAAAATATTGCTTACAATGTAGAAATAATCTTAGGATCAAAAATCTTTAAGATTCCTTATGTGTACCCTCAACCATCTATGCATATAGATATTCTGATTGGAAATGATTTTTTACAAACATTTAAATATTATAAACAAACCATTTATAATATTACTGTAAAAACTATTTGCAATCACATAGTTACTGTTGCTAGACTATTCAACCCCTTCAAAGTTACGCTCGAGAAGCATGGTGATAGGGTAATCAAAAAGCAAATTTCGATAAAACCAATTTCGATTTCTAAACTTAGAAAAGAATTCTCCATCAAAAAATTATCTTTGGAAAAAATAAAAGAAAGTTTTAAAGAAACCTACGGAGAAAATCCATTAGAAAAATGGAAAAACGACAAACATTTTGCAGAATTACAAGTAAGATTAGAACTCGATGCAAATGGGATGGAAAAACCTATAAGGGTAAAACCAATTGTCTATTCAGAAGAAGACAAAAAAGAATTTGACAAACAGTTGAAGGAATTACTCGAGTTAAAATTAATTCAACCTTCAAAATCTCAGCATAGTAGTCCTGCCTTTATGGTTAGAAATCATGCCGAAATTACCAGAGGCAAAGCCAGAATGGTAATAAATTATAAAAAGTTAAATCAAAGAACTATATTTGATGGATATTTTCTACCAAATAAAGAAATTTTGATAAATACAGTCCGTGGTAAAAACTTTTACTCAAAATTTGACTGTAAATCAGGATTTTGGCAGATAAAGTTGAGTCCTAAGTCAGTGGAATACACAGCTTTTAGTACTCCACAAGGTCATTATGAATGGCTAGTCATGCCATTTGGTCTTAAAAATGCACCACAAATTTTCCAACGAAGAATGGATAATATTTTTAAAATAAAAGATGTCGTGGTATACGTTGACGATATTTTAATTGCGTCTAATACTTTAGAAGAACATGTTAAAACCTTAAATGATTTTAAACAACTTGTCCTAAAACATGGAATAATTCTTTCCGAAAAGAAAGCAACTATTGCAAAAGAATCAATAGAATTTTTGGGATTAATTTTAAATTCTAATGGTATAAAACTTCAGCCACACATTGGCAAAAAGATTTCTGAGTATCCCGATATTTTAGAAGGAAAAACTCAAATTCAAAGTTTTTTAGGACAACTAAATTACGCCGAAGCATTTATCAAAGATTTGGCAATCAAAAAACTTCCACTCCAAAAACTTTTGAGAAAAAATAATCAAAGTGGATGGAATGATTCTCATACCAAAGTTGTAAAAACTTTAAAAGAAGAATGTTGTAACCTACCAGATATGACATTACCATCTGAAAAAGATAATTTGATTTTACAAACAGATGCCAGTGAACAAGCATGGGGTGCTGTATTAAAAACTGACCTTGGTCAGATATGCCGTTATACTTCTGGACTTTTTAAACCAGCAGAAGTAAATTATAGTATTAATGAAAAGGAGCTTTTAGCTATTTTAAAAGGAATCAAAAAATTCACTTTATTTCTGTTACCCAAAAAATTTGTGGTTCAAACAGATAATACACAGGTTAAACCATTTATATTCAATGATTTTAAAAGGTTTACCACAAAATAAACGTCTAATTAGATGGCAAACGTTTTTTCAATATTATGACTTTTCAATTGAATATATTAAAGGTCGTGATAATTATCTTGCTGACTATCTTAGCAGGAATCATGTCAACAAGTGACATAATTTTGAAGCTGCAAAGTTTGATAAGTTTACGAGTATCAGCATCTCAGAAAAGAGATATTTTAACTAATCAAATTGATGAGCTTTATGGAACTATCAATATGATAAACACGCAGGTGGATACCATGATGGATTCCTACTTGGAATATACTCATACGATGGAGGAAATTGATAAAATCATCAATGATATCCCCAAAGTTCAATCTCTGTTAAGAGAAAATAAAAAATTGCGTGATCAAATTGGTTACGAATCAACGGAACCTTATAAGGAGGCGTTGGTATACAAAAGCAATTTGGTTGAAAAACCAAAATATGAAAGCTTGGGTTTCATTCCAAAGCAAAACCAGAATTCCATAACTGGTAAAAAGGATATTGGTGGTCCTTCCTCATCGGAAAACACCATAAACAAGGAAAAGAGTATTCCTACTGAAACTAGTTCAGAAACTACTCAACCAACAGAAAAATCTGTCAAACTTTTTCAGGACAAAATGGTTAAAATTTCAAAAGAAACACCATTTTTGGAAGAATACAGGATGATACACCAATCAACCTATTCATTTATGGTACAACACGCCATAGCAACATATGATTCCATTTATCCAAGGATTATATTTCAAGAAAATGCAGATCCAATGGAAATTGGAAGATACACAAGATTTGGCTACACAGACATTATTCAGCCAAATAAAGGTTTCAAGAATTTTGAAAAAATTGATGATTTTCTTCCAGATACATTAGATGCCCAATTTGGAGAAAGTTATAAATCTATTGAAGTCTCAGTCATCTCAGTCTCACCAGAGCCTGATGCAAGAGAATATTTAATTCTGTTGTTCAAACCCAGGAAAAGGTATTTGGGGAAAAACCTCGTTCCCACAAAAACACATGTGTTTAATCACAAATTCTATACGTACAGAAGAGCTATCGGAAGAAAGGTGGCGGTCTGTACTTTGTTTCGAGAACATCAAAAGGGTTCTCGAGTATTTGCTACAAGTTCAAACTGGATCGCAATAGCAAGCGGCAAAAATCCTAATGAACGAAGCTTAACCATCGCTCAACAGGCTCAGTGGTTAATGTCCAATCAATTCCCAATGAAAGAAGAGGGAATAAAGCATTATTCCAAATTAATGGAAAAGGAAAAGATTCCCGAAGATATTATCATGTGATAATGGGAGACAAAACAAATTGGTGGGACAGACACCAAAAATGAAATTTCACGCCAAACGCTAGTGGAAGAAATTATTGAAGACAAGAGGACAAAACCTTATCTTCAAAATCTGCGGGAAGATTTTACCTTTTCGCGTGTAATTTCAATTTGTTGTTTGTGTTTGCCTATATAAGGCATAAAATGTAATAGAGTATGTATCTTGCACCCAACACAAGAACATATCTCTTTGTAAAAATAAGTGTGAAAAATGAGTGAGTAAATTTCCTTAGGGTAGGAGAAGGATTTTAATCCTTCAACTACTTAGGTTTGTAAAATAAGTTTGCTATCAATAAAATATATTTTGAAGATTCACCGGAGATAAGCAATTCATCTATTGTGCTATGGGAAATATAGTTAAGAAAATATGTCTTTACACAGTGAAGTCCTTTAGTTGCTAGAAGCCGTGAATGACGAGAGGTCGATAGGCTGTGCAAGGTGGACGAAGGTGACCAAAAGACTACAGTCTTAAGGTATAATCTCATACTATAATCTATCTTTTGCTTAAGCGTGGTGGACCTACTTTGTATGTTTTAAAAATAGAAAGCAAATTTTATAAATCATAAGCTAGTAACAGGACAATCCGGACTCCGAACCCATTTAATCCATATAAAAACTTTCAAAAACAAACGAAATATTAAATGATTGATGATTACGTACTTGTTGTTATTAGAGTCACATGATGTTAGAATACAAAATACTTGATGACAAAGTCATTAAATGCTTAATCTTTCAATTTAAGATTGGAAATAGAGAAAAGACTGACTTAGCAAAAATATCGCTAAAATTATACTATTCGGATTTTCGGATATCCGATCGGATAGTTTTGCCCACCCCTAGTCACGGGTCCTCACCTAGTAATTAGTAATAACAAAAATGTACTCGTATGTGTTATAAGTTTAATTGTTATCAACATTTTAAATAATAAATGTTGTATAATTTGGACGTGTATAAATAACAATCGTAAATTAAATCAAGTCGTCCTTTGATAATTTTAAGAAACTTTCATCGGAATCTTAAATCTTAAGGGCGCGTTTAGTTATGAAAAAATATCTCAAAATTTTTAGATTTTCTTTTCTCTTGAAAACCATAAGAAATATAGAGAACACGTTGAAATGTAATGGCTGAAGTTTTCATTTTCCAAAACACGAAAGGTAGAAAACCTTAAATCATAAATTCCATTTTCTTTGAAAACTTATTCGGAAAATTTGCACTTGAACACATATTCTAATTTTTCAGTTTTCTTAGAAAACTTTCCAAAAAAATTGAGAAGTTTGCCATAACTAAATGCGCAAGAATGTTAATCTTTTAAGAATCTTAATCTTTTAAGAATCTTAAATCAAGTTACTCGAATTTGTGACACACATTTTTACTTTATTAAGACACGAGTCATTCTATTTGAATATCCTAAGGGGCCGTTTGGTTCACGAATTTGAAATCCCAGGATTTGTAATTCCATGGAATTTCAATTCCTTGAGGATTTACAATCCTCCCATTTGAAATCACACCAAGTGTTTGGTTGGAGATATTATCACGGGATTTCAAATCCAAAGCATTTGTAAAATATGTTAAATGACAACATCACCCTTGAGTGTTCTGGATATACACAATTAGATATGAATTATACTATATATATACACAACCAAAGCAGCAAGAAGAATTGTAATTCGAACATGAAGCAATTTCAACAAAACGGCAACACCGCTTATGCGTTGATGGAACAAAAATTGAAAGCAAATACACAAAACTCCATTAATTCCTTTTTGTAAAATCAATATAATATCATTACCATTTGAATAGAACCTCTTACCCTCTGGTATGGGTATACCAAATCCATACAAACCTTACAAATCTTTTACTCCATTTAAACAATTTTATAGGTGAATCATGATTATATTTAATTTTTACCAAACCCTAGTCTTAAAAATATCCTTTGTGAATAGTGGAGAAAGCAGAGATGAAGGTGTAGGAGTAGGACCAGAGAACATCGAGGATGGAGGACTAGAGAACATCTCCAACGGAGGATAGAGAACGATGATGGAGACTGTGAGCAATCGTTTTGTACTTTTGTTTGAGCAATGAAGTTATTGGGGATGGAGGTAATAATAGAAGGGTATTTTTGTCCAATATCGACACTTGAAAGCTCCGTGTTTTGTAGGATTTTGAATTCCTTTAGCTTTTGAAAGGATTTGAAAATCCCTTGTACGCAGCCTTTTAAAATCCTTGGACGATTAAAATACTTGAAGCAAACGTAGGATTTCATGGTATTTAAAATGCAAATCCCTCCAAATCCCACGAACCAAACGGCCCCAGCATTTGTGATATCAACCCGATAGTTTTAATACGATGACATGAAGTCATGGTTTAGTTTGTGTATACCAAGTGGAGTTCTAACAATGCTACAATTTTTTGGTTGGCCACTATACTCGATGTTGTACATATAATTTTATGTATATGCATGTTTGAATATATTACATGTTTGAATATATTGCATGTTTATTGAAATGAAACTTAATTGAGTGAATAAATTGGATAAAGAATTGCATTCACATATTTTCTTATTATTTGGTAAGATACTCGTCAATTATCAAAAAAGTATAAGATTGTCCTTTTTCAAAAAACCGTGATACTAATACATCTGGTACGGTTTTAGACCAACCCAAATGTATAAAACTTGAACGATGATTTATCTCATGTATTTAGTGATTTACGTGACAAATGATGATTGTAATTTATTTATCTGTGTAAGGATAGATGATTGTAATATATTTATTTGTGTAAGGATAGAAGGTTATGATTTATCATTTATTCGAGTTTTATAAAGGGAATGGTTCAGAGGGGAAGGGAATTGGAGGGGCAGAGACTATTTTGCAATTTTGACATAATTTTGGACCTGCCCGAAAAACTGCCCAATAAAATATCAAAAAATTGTTCAATTTTTTTTTTTCAATCAGAAAAATTTGTTAATATGCAAGATTCAGTCAAATTGTTAAAAAACGTAAGATGCAGTAACAAATACACAAGATGCAGTAACAATAATACATGATGCAGTAAACAAAGTAATACTAATTTTTATTCAAACATAAAATCAGGATTTTAAACACATAGAAAAGCTAAAAAAATTGTAAGATGCAATAACAGTATATAAAAGATGCAGTAAACAAGTACTAGTTGCAGCAACGTAAGATGCAGTAACAAATACACAAGATGCGGTAACAATAATACATGATGCAGTAAACAAGTAATACTAATTTTTTTAATTCAAACATAAAATCAAAAGATTTTAAACACACAAAAAAGCTAAAAAAATTGTAAGATGCAATAACATTATGCAAGATGCAGTAAACAAGTACTAGCACAAATATACATTACTTGCATTTCAAGATGCAGTAACGTAAGATGCAGTAACGTAGAATGCAGTAACGTAGAATGCAGTAACGTAGGATGTAACACCCTCAAATTTCGGGTCGCGGAAGCAGTCGGGTCGGGTGTTACTAAATCAAATATCACAAGCACAAAGATATATAATGAACGACTCTAAATGAGACGTTGAAAATAGTTATACATTTACCAAATAAAACGTTTACAAAGTTAATAGTGGTTTTCAATTACATAAATTGAAATACAAAAGTAAATGCAGTGTTGTCCCAAAGTTTGAAAACATGCGACTCGAGCTAGCATATCTTGTAGTGGTCCTAATCCTGCTGGCCACCTGAGAATACATACTAAAACAGGTCAGCTATAAAGCTGGTGAGTTCACAGAGTATTTAATATGAAATCGTGTGATAATACCATCCGTATTATAAAAAGCGGTTATACACCGTGTGTTTAGATTTAATGAGTTTGCAAGGACATTACAAAAGTTATATATCGGGGTGTAGGTTACTCTAACCATATGATTTACTAGATAGTGGAGTTTAGTATGTATCGGCTATTAATCTTTACTTAGAAGTACGGGTTCCTAGAAGTAAGTCACCTACCCATGTAGGAACCACAACATATGTTGATTAGTTAATAAGTATCCCGAGTCCCAATAATCCAACGGATTATCCCGCAAGTATATAGTTATGAAAGTAGCACTACGTGCATACTTTATGTTCAAGTGCACCACGTGCTTAAACTGGATAAACAATGAAGCACCACGTGCTTAAGGTCAAATGTAGCGAGGCACTCCGTACCTGAGATGCGTAATAGGTATGCATATGTATGAAGCACCACGTGCTTAGCAATGTAGTAATGTATACATCAACATGTATAGGTAATCAGTAGTAGCACCACGTGCCAAGTAGTGGTTCAGCGAACCCGGAAGTAGCTCAACGTGCCAAGTAGTGGTTCAGCGAACCCGGAAGTAGCACAACGTGCCAAGTAGTGGTTCAGCGAACCCGGAAGTAGCACAACGTGCCCGGAAGTAGCGCAACGCGCCCAGTGATGGCCCTACAGGCTCGGCAGTAGCATAACATGCCTACTGTGTGATCATATGAAGCATTACATGCTTGTTTAACGTTAATGAAGCACTACGTGCCTAATGGTGTAAATAGGGTGTGTACATGTATATATATATATAAGCGAAGCACCGCGTGCTTGTTAGTGTAAGCGTGTGTACATCATCATGTACATGTAATCGTAAGTAGTACCACGTGCCAAGTAGTGGTTCAACGAACCCGGAAGTAGCACAACGTGCCCGGAAGTAGCGCAACGCGCCCAGTGATGGCCCTACAGGCTCGGCAGTAGCATAACATGCCTACTGTGTAATCAGATGAAGCATTACATGCTTGTTTAATCGTTAATGAAGCACTACGTGCTTAACAGTTTATGTATGCATAAATTAGTGTAAGCTATCTACAGATAAACACTACACTCAGTTTATGTGCGTTTATTACCCTACGGTAATGTTGAAGGTGTAATCTAACAATCTACACCTATGAGTAAAGTTTAGTGTTCACAATGCATCTAAGTGTGACTAATCACCACCTAGATGATGGGCGTAGCATGTCATGTCTAGATGCGTATAAATGTCACCTAGCTATTCGGATTAGTACATAATGCCTAAGTGTGTCATTATATCACTTAGTTGTCGAAAAGTACCTACAGCACTTAAATGATGGATACTATCAGTCGGTTCTATAAATCGTGACTTGATTAGTAAGTGTGGTCTCTAGGTTGTGTTTCACGAGTAAACTAGCCAAATCTAGTAATACTGAATCGTCGATGTGACGAAGTGTTTAAATGTTGTTCCTTGTATAATTCTAGTTGTTGTCTTGCTAAGGCACACTTAGCTTGCATATGATGTACAGTTGTCTCGAGGGTGTTGGAACCTAATATGTCATTTGCAAACATTTGTAAAGCAGTTGTAGATTCATTTACCAATGAAAAGTAAGTAAATCATGAGTATGTATCTCCCCCGAAATCAGTGAAAACAGTAAAAAGGAGGGGCTATGAACTCACCTGAGGAGCTAGCGTCCTAATGTAACGAGTCGTGTCCAAATATGATCTCCTAGTGTCCTAAACACGAGAGATTTTGTAGGTTTGTAAGTGTGGTTCTTGATTGGGGAAATCGTAATAATAATTCATATTATTATTGGGTTCGAGTTTTCGTATTTAAATTGTCACTTGAAAACGTCTTCCGATACTTAGAAAAATTTGGTTATTTTCTGTTTTCTGCGACATAATCATGCGACACAAAAATGTGTCATGCGACACAATCATTGTGTCGCATAGTGCGACACAGAAGCTCTGCGACACAGTGGTTGTGTCGCATAATGCGTGTGATGCTAAATCAATAGCGACATAAGGGTTGTGTCGCATGGAGTCTGCGACACAAGGTACGACACAAGAATACGACATAAGGGTTGTGTCGCATGAGTAATCCATGCGACACAGTATGCGACACAAGACTTGTGTCGCACTCAAGAACAGCAGCCCAGAAACTTTCTGGTTTCGCGTTTTTCCGGCCAAAATCGCAAATCAAACTCATTTTCAAGCTGAAAAATCGTGGTTTCTTGGTTGTTTAGGTTATAACTAAGTTGTGTAAACATTATTACACCCAAACATTACACCAAAATGATTAAATCTAAAAATTTAGGAATTTCTTACAATTGCGAATCGAGGTCAAACGAGGAAGAAGATGATGATGTTGCCTTTGTAAATGTTGTTCCTCTCTTGTTGGTGATTCCGAAAATGTAAAATTCGTGGGTCGATTTGTAGTTCCGAAAATTTGTGGTAATTGGGTGGAGAGTGTTTGTGTGTGTAAAATGAAAGGGAATGGGAGAGTGAGGTGGGGTGGAGGTGGGTTTTACCCAATTCCAGATCCCGCTTCGCGGACTGTGGTCTCCACCCACAGTGTCAAATACCCGTGTTTCGTTACCCGTTTGTAAAATAAATAATGTTTTTAAATTTCGTAATATTTATTCGTATAATTAATAATGGTTTCGAGTTGGAACATTTTATAAAAATAAAATGTTTAAGTTTAAGTCGTACGAGTCGTTTTAGTTTTCTAATATATCATTTTTAAATGATACGAAAGTATTTAAGTTTCGTCTAGCCTAATTACGTTTTAAACAAAACGATTTATGTTCTAAAATATTTTAATATTTCCCGTGTAAATAACGTTTATTAAAATAATAACACATTATCTAAAAGTAATACGTACTGAATACGATTGTTGAAAGTTTAAAATAGGCGTGAAAATTGGCCTTTTTGACCGGGTGTTACATTCTCCCCCTGTTATGAAAATTTCGTCCCGAAATTTAAAATGATGTCGTGGTCGCGTGGGGTCTGGGGAGCAATGCACGTACGAGAGATTTATCGAGTAGATAGTAGACATATCATGTCTATGACGGAGTTGAGGAGCAGTCAATCCATGACTGTGTCGAAATTTATCGTCGTAGTTACATTCTGACTATATTGCTTGTTCGAGGTATGATTAATTTGTGGTTGTTAGGTAACCGTTTACGTCGTAGTCCATTAAGGACTAGATGGTTGTCACATAGTGACCGTTTTGTGAGTAGTCCTATCAGGACCAAATATCTAGCAGATAATAATTTAACTAGTCTGCTGAAAGCAAACTCTAAGCTTAACTTTGCCCTAAGCGTTTGAATTTTCCAAAATGGTGTGAGGGATGACACCTAGATGTTTAACGAGTTAAAGGATTAAGTTGTTGAGAAAGGACGTAACCTTTCTACCTTAGAGATCCCGCTAGGCGTTGTTGTAAAGTCTCGGGCAGTCTCTTTTGAGGTGTCCCGGGTCTCCGCATTCGAAACAGACCTTCGGGCCGTTCGGGTTTGAGATAGTAGTAGGGACTCTGCAGTTCTTAGTTGGGTGTCCATAGCTTTTGCACCTATTGCATGGCGTGCCACACGCCCTCGTATGATGGCTTTCGCATTTGGGGCAGAAGGGTTTGTTTCCCTTGTATTTCTTTTCTCCGGGTTTGATTATACTGAGTGGTACGGGTTCAGGTCTTAAGGTTAGCTCGTGGCTATTGCTGGGATTTCCATCCCATTTCCTCTTGCTATGGGGGTTAGGAGATCGAGGGAGTGTCTCATAGTCGGATTTCATCGCCATTAGTTCATGAGCTAAACGTATGGCTTTTCGGATGGTTGTAGGTGCGGATGAGATGACGTTCCCTCGTATAGGCTCAGGAAGACCTAGAATGTATTTTCTGATACGCGTGGGCTCTGAGTTTACTATGTTTGGGCATAAAGGTGCCAATTGTTGGAATCGAGTGGTGTATGAGGTGATGTCATTCCCTTTTACAGCGAGGTTCCAGAGTTCAACCTCAAGTTGATGTATTTCCTCGTTAGGACAGTACTCCTCCTTGAGCATTTGTTTCAGTTCCTCCCAGGGCATCCTATAAGCAACTTCGGTGTTCATGGAATGAACTTGGGTGTTCCACCAGGTAAGTGCACCTTCCTCAAAAGTGCAGGTAGAGAGTTTGACCTTGCGGTCGTCAGGGCATTCGCAGAGACAGAATATGGATTCCATTTTCTCAATCCACCTAGTTAAGCCAATAGCTCCTTCGGTTCCAGAGAAGTGTAATGGTTTGCACCTCATAAATTCTTTATAAGTGCAGGGTCTCGTTTGGAGTGGGTTGTTTAGTGTGGCCTCACCGTCTGTTCGTAAATTTCGTGAGAGTAACGCATCGGTCACTCCTTGAGCAATGTATCGGGCGAGTTCAGCTTCGTCGAAAGTCAGTTGCCTTGAAGACATGTTCCTTTAAGAAAGGCAAACGGGTGTAAGTTGTCGTGATAGTGTTGATTTCTCCAAGTATTTTATCAAAGTGAGATAGGATCCATGAATCATTTAAGGTGTTCGTTGGAAAGTCCTCGAACTTTAGAGTTTTAGATGTGTAGTCGTATTAATGGCTCCGTTGTATTTTATTTGTAATCAATCGAGTTCATGCTGCTGTCGTAGTCTAACAGACTATATAATGTAGTACTAAGGTACTATAGATGTAATCCTAATGAATTAGACTGCACTCATCGTATGAGGCATCACATGCCTTAGTAGTCGTGGTGTGGCACTTCGTGCCTAGTAAGGTAGTCACGTATGCGTATAAATGTACAAATGCTTATGGCGAGTGTTCCTACATAAAGTAATCAAGTGGGACACCTCGTGTCCAGTAGAGCAGTCATATATGCATATATGGTGTACACGTAACTATACAAGTATACGTGCATAGTAAAAGTCAGTGGTGGCACCTCGTGCCCAATTAAGTAAATGTATATGTATATATGTAAGTCGTACATGTAACTATAACGAGTCTACATGTATATTGATAGTAGCTCATCGAGCCTTGGAGTAGCACAGCGTGCTGAAATGCAGTGCCTAAAGCACTGGAGTTTAGAAACGACGTACTGAAATGCAGTGCTATCAGCACAGTAATTGAAATACCAATGTATTGTGATTATAGTACCGAAGTACTATGAAATGCAGCACCACGTGCCGTAATGAAGTGCCCGCGACACCGTAATTGCAGTACCCATGTACTGTGAATGTAGCATCAACATGCTATGATTTGTAGTATCGACATACTATGAGGTTTGCACTAACGTGCCCATATTGTGGTATCAACATACCATGTGTTGTGCTTGAAAGTATGATGTGACACCATGTGTTATTCGATTGTAGCCCTAAGGCCGAATACGTTAAAGTTATGTGATTTCCCAAATGTAGCACAAAGGCTAGAATGTAAGTGCCAAGGCACTGAGGTATTGACTCAATTGATCTAAATGATCAAGTTGTGATTAATTTGTTGTGGACTTAGTCAACACTAATCCAATTGCGACCAGCACGGTCAAAGGTGAAAGATTCGTTTGTTTGTTTTAAATTTCATGGACGTTTAGCATGTGTGGGTTTCCATTCCCATTGAATACGGTTGTACCTCCTTCCCGAGGTTCGGTAATATATGTGATATCCTCCTATGCGTACTTAAGGAGAAAGGTATCGAGTCGTGATAGTTAGGAAGACGGCGATGTGCCTCTTCACGAGTAAATGATAATACAGCGGAATTTAGTTGTATATACCCAGTATGTATTTGATACGTAAAAGTAGTATACATGTAAGGCCTATTAGTATATACCTACCGTACATATAATAGCCTAGAATGTCTAGCACAAAACAATCAGAGTCAACTACGCATTCCCGTTTCAGTATAACCCCTTTCAGATCTTACATCATCTTTATTTAATTGTACATAGTTAGCTACGCTATGTTAAATTAAACTCGTATGATGTAATTCCTGAACCAGTCATACCTAATGAGGAATACTGCCTAACGGTCATAGTCTAGGCCCACTAAATGCAACCTAGTTCACTATAACCTTAGGCTCTGATACCAATCTGTAACACCCTCAAATTTCGGGTCGCGGAAGCAGTCGGGTCGGGTGTTACTAAATCAAATATCACAAGCACAAAGATATATAATGAACGACTCTAAATGAGACGTTGAAAATAGTTATACATTTACCAAATAAAACGTTTACAAAGTTAATAGTGGTTTTCAATTACATAAATTGAAATACAAAAGTAAATGCAGTGTTGTCCCAAAGTTTGAAAACATGCGACTCGAGCTAGCATATCTTGTAGTGGTCCTAATCCTGCTGGCCACCTGAGAATACATACTAAAACAGGTCAGCTATAAAGCTGGTGAGTTCACAGAGTATTTAATATGAAATCGTGTGATAATACCATCCGTATTATAAAAAGCGGTTATACACCGTGTGTTTAGATTTAATGAGTTTGCAAGGACATTACAAAAGTTATATATCGGGGTGTAGGTTACTCTAACCATATGATTTACTAGATAGTGGAGTTTAGTATGTATCGGCTATTAATCTTTACTTAGAAGTACGGGTTCCTAGAAGTAAGTCACCTACCCATGTAGGAACCACAACATATGTTGATTAGTTAATAAGTATCCCGAGTCCCAATAATCCAACGGATTATCCCGCAAGTATATAGTTATGAAAGTAGCACTACGTGCATACTTTATGTTCAAGTGCACCACGTGCTTAAACTGGATAAACAATGAAGCACCACGTGCTTAAGGTCAAATGTAGCGAGGCACTCCGTACCTGAGATGCGTAATAGGTATGCATATGTATGAAGCACCACGTGCTTAGCAATGTAGTAATGTATACATCAACATGTATAGGTAATCAGTAGTAGCACCACGTGCCAAGTAGTGGTTCAGCGAACCCGGAAGTAGCTCAACGTGCCAAGTAGTGGTTCAGCGAACCCGGAAGTAGCACAACGTGCCAAGTAGTGGTTCAGCGAACCCGGAAGTAGCACAACGTGCCCGGAAGTAGCGCAACGCGCCCAGTGATGGCCCTACAGGCTCGGCAGTAGCATAACATGCCTACTGTGTGATCATATGAAGCATTACATGCTTGTTTAACGTTAATGAAGCACTACGTGCCTAATGGTGTAAATAGGGTGTGTACATGTATATATATATATAAGCGAAGCACCGCGTGCTTGTTAGTGTAAGCGTGTGTACATCATCATGTACATGTAATCGTAAGTAGTACCACGTGCCAAGTAGTGGTTCAACGAACCCGGAAGTAGCACAACGTGCCCGGAAGTAGCGCAACGCGCCCAGTGATGGCCCTACAGGCTCGGCAGTAGCATAACATGCCTACTGTGTAATCAGATGAAGCATTACATGCTTGTTTAATCGTTAATGAAGCACTACGTGCTTAACAGTTTATGTATGCATAAATTAGTGTAAGCTATCTACAGATAAACACTACACTCAGTTTATGTGCGTTTATTACCCTACGGTAATGTTGAAGGTGTAATCTAACAATCTACACCTATGAGTAAAGTTTAGTGTTCACAATGCATCTAAGTGTGACTAATCACCACCTAGATGATGGGCGTAGCATGTCATGTCTAGATGCGTATAAATGTCACCTAGCTATTCGGATTAGTACATAATGCCTAAGTGTGTCATTATATCACTTAGTTGTCGAAAAGTACCTACAGCACTTAAATGATGGATACTATCAGTCGGTTCTATAAATCGTGACTTGATTAGTAAGTGTGGTCTCTAGGTTGTGTTTCACGAGTAAACTAGCCAAATCTAGTAATACTGAATCGTCGATGTGACGAAGTGTTTAAATGTTGTTCCTTGTATAATTCTAGTTGTTGTCTTGCTAAGGCACACTTAGCTTGCATATGATGTACAGTTGTCTCGAGGGTGTTGGAACCTAATATGTCATTTGCAAACATTTGTAAAGCAGTTGTAGATTCATTTACCAATGAAAAGTAAGTAAATCATGAGTATGTATCTCCCCCGAAATCAGTGAAAACAGTAAAAAGGAGGGGCTATGAACTCACCTGAGGAGCTAGCGTCCTAATGTAACGAGTCGTGTCCAAATATGATCTCCTAGTGTCCTAAACACGAGAGATTTTGTAGGTTTGTAAGTGTGGTTCTTGATTGGGGAAATCGTAATAATAATTCATATTATTATTGGGTTCGAGTTTTCGTATTTAAATTGTCACTTGAAAACGTCTTCCGATACTTAGAAAAATTTGGTTATTTTCTGTTTTCTGCGACATAATCATGCGACACAAAAATGTGTCATGCGACACAATCATTGTGTCGCATAGTGCGACACAGAAGCTCTGCGACACAGTGGTTGTGTCGCATAATGCGTGTGATGCTAAATCAATAGCGACATAAGGGTTGTGTCGCATGGAGTCTGCGACACAAGGTACGACACAAGAATACGACATAAGGGTTGTGTCGCATGAGTAATCCATGCGACACAGTATGCGACACAAGACTTGTGTCGCACTCAAGAACAGCAGCCCAGAAACTTTCGGGTTTCGCGTTTTTCCGGCCAAAATCGCAAATCAAACTCATTTTCAAGCTGAAAAATCGTGGTTTCTTGGTTGTTTAGGTTATAACTAAGTTGTGTAAACATTATTACACCCAAACATTACACCAAAATGATTAAATCTAAAAATTTAGGAATTTCTTACAATTGCGAATCGAGGTCAAACGAGGAAGAAGATGATGATGTTGCCTTTGTAAATGTTGTTCCTCTCTTGTTGGTGATTCCGAAAATGTAAAATTCGTGGGTCGATTTGTAGTTCCGAAAATTTGTGGTAATTGGGTGGAGAGTGTTTGTGTGTGTAAAATGAAAGGGAATGGGAGAGTGAGGTGGGGTGGAGGTGGGTTTTACCCAATTCCAGATCCCGCTTCGCGGACTGTGGTCTCCACCCACAGTGTCAAATACCCGTGTTTCGTTACCCGTTTGTAAAATAAATAATGTTTTTAAATTTCGTAATATTTATTCGTATAATTAATAATGGTTTCGAGTTGGAACATTTTATAAAAATAAAATGTTTAAGTTTAAGTCGTACGAGTCGTTTTAGTTTTCTAATATATCATTTTTAAATGATACGAAAGTATTTAAGTTTCGTCTAGCCTAATTACGTTTTAAACAAAACGATTTATGTTCTAAAATATTTTAATATTTCCCGTGTAAATAACGTTTATTAAAATAATAACACATTATCTAAAAGTAATACGTACTGAATACGATTGTTGAAAGTTTAAAATAGGCGTGAAAATTGGCCTTTTTGACCGGGTGTTACATAGGATGCAGTAACGTATGATGCAGTATAAAAATGTACGATGCAGTCAGATCTAAAATGTAGATCTAGATCTACTTTTCATATCTACTTTTCAGATCTACTTTTTACATCTTAGATCTACGAATTTCAAGATCTAGATCTATTAAATGGATGTGGTAATAAAGATGATAATGTAAGCGGTGGTAATGATGGAGCGGCGGTGGTGGCGTTGGAGTGGTGGTGGTGGTGGAGCGGCGGTGATGGCAGTGGAACGGCGGAGAAGATGGAGAAACGATCATGGTTGGTTACGTCCGGTGGATGCCGGTTCACCAACGGTGTGGTTCGCATTTTAACTCTCCGATTACAAAATTCGCCGTTTTTTCACCTCTTTTTTCCGGTCTAAGACGCGGTGGTGGTGGTGATGGCGGTGGCGGTCGTGGCGGTGCCGTCGAATGATGACGAAGGTGGTGGCCGGAGGTGTTGGTGGTGGTGGTGGTGGTGGTGTGCAAGTGTTTGTGTGTTTTGTGAAGAGAGAGAGAGTGAGATGGAGTTAGAAAGAGTTTGTATGTGTTTGAGTGTGTTTGTGTGAAAAGAGAATATGACTGCCCTAAATGACCCCTATCATCTAAAGTTAATTTAATTTGTAAGTTAGTCCTTCCATAAAAAACAATTGCAAACTAGTCCCCGTGACATGGCATAATCTGCACCATTAATTTCGAAATGAACCGTCCGGATCTTTTGCCCCTCTTAGCCCTCTCAAAACCCCCTTCCCCTTGGATCTCAATATCTTTAATAAATGGCATTTATTCAACTTTTATAGATGATTATAATTTTGAACATAAATAAATTATTATACTGAATTGAAATTTAGAGGTGAATCAATATTGCAACATTAAGTTTGTTATACTCTAATACAAACATTAATGATTGATGCCAATAGAATATAGTTCGGTTGGTAATCAGTGATAAAATCTTTGTCACGAGGCGCAAGTTCTTTGAATTCTGGTATTTGCATAACGATAACCTCCGAGTCAGTCATACATGCATCACATCACATTATAAATATGTAGTTGAGTTGATTGTGCAGTCTAATTGTTGGTTATTAACTTTTACCAAACTAGAAAAATAAAATACAAATATTGATAATTCATCCGTAAAAGACTATCATTTCATCATTATTATTTCTAATGAAGATTGATTCGTACACCACTAAAAATTTTCCGTACATCACTAAATATGCTTTATGATGTCGTACAATATAACACTTAAAGTACAATTGGCGGTGTACTGAGAATTTTTGTGGTGTACGGATAATTACCCTTGTTATTTGTTATTACTGATACAAGTAAGGTTCAAATGAGTCCATGATTTTTGAGTGAGACTAAGGGAACCAATGATATAATGCAACATGTACAAAGAGAATGTTCCATACTACAAAACCCATTTACCCCAAACATCAATTATCTCACAAACGACAAATCGAAAAATCATGAAACTTGCACCATATTTTTCAGCGTTTTATCCTCTTCGAGGGACGGCAAATCGAAGAGGATAAAACGCTGAAAATTATAGTGCAAGTTTTATGATTTTTCGATTTGTCGTTTGTGACATAATTGATGTTTGGGGTAAATGAGTTTTGTAGTATAAAACATTCTCTTTATATATGTGGCATGATATCGTTGGTTCCCTTAGTCTCGTACGAGTATTTATCAATTTTAATTTTGTTAATAATTTCCCGTGCCTGCTTATTTTGGGTACCAACAAACTTACAAAAGAAAAGAAAATAAGAATTCCAGTTTACGGCCAAACAAACCCTAATGGAGAGATGAAATAATCAAATTGAGCTGGAAAATTAAACCCTAATCAGCGTATCGTTATACAGGTGATGAATTATTTCACTCTATTCCATTTCATAGCTTCATTTATCACTGACACTTATTATTATTGTTATATATTCATATCCTTTTGAATTTATTAGGGTTATTTCAAGCTTCTCTTTATACTTGACATGTTCCTATGTTTGAATTCAAACATAAATTACCTTGAATTCCATTAATGCTGTGATGAATTGAAACAAGTTGTGGGAACGTTATTTACGCCACCGAGCATGACTTGTTATGCCGTTTCCTGGCACATTATAATGTGAACATGTAGAGTCTTGTCTTACGTGTATTATAGGTACGATTGATTTAGTTCGTTGTGATTGTATATCTCGGGGCATCATTCAAATATAGGTATTTATTCATATTAGTAATTTTGATAGAATCGAATTCAAGATAGTATTAACAGGGATTAGGAGATTTCTTTTATTATGTGTAATTCGATAAACTTATCTAGTATTTGCTAATTTAGCATTATTCAGGGAGCAACTTACTCCAACCATCGAGAGTGGTGTTAAACTGTGTTTGTAGAACCAATTTGTTCACCCGAAGGTGGCCGTTTGTTAATTTTAGTACTTATGTGCCTTGTTTTAGGATCTTGATGGTAAAAAGCGTACCTTTTTTTTATACGGGCAGCATTGGATTTGCAGTCAAGATAACATAGAGATCTAGGGCTTGAGAAGCATATGCCATGGCTTGAAGCTGCATTTTAATCGGCATGTCTGTAACATCAATCAATGTTTTACCTCCCATCATTTTTATTTAAACACAACTTGTCAGGTTTTGAAGTGATAAAAAAACCAACCTTTTGCAGTCAGCTGTTTTATATGATCATGTAAAAAGATACTAGGGAATTTCAATATATAGAAAATAGAGAGGTTGCGGCGAAATGAAATGACTAATTTCATAGTCATCCAACATTTGCCCTCAAATTTTTTCAAAATGATAAAGATGATGACGCCATCTCATGCTGTACATTTTTAAAATTTAGGGATATTCACTTATTGATTACATCATTTCCCTGTGAGTTTAATAATATGAGGTATGGTATGATGCACCCGAATCTGTAGTAAGAGAGCCGTAGTCTTTGCTTGTATCCGATTAGTATGAATTAATCTTGCTTTCTACTGTCGGTGGTCATATCATGCTAATGGAATATTTATAGTTTCAAAAATAAAGAACAAGAAGTAGAAGCTCGATGGGGGATGTGAATTAAGGTGTTTAACAAGGATTAGGATAAGAGTTGGTTCATCTACTTGTACAATTTGATGCTCAATGTAGTGTCTTAAACCTATTAGTTGTAATGCTTATAGGGCATATAAGAGATCTTTGATTCGAATTTCACATTTATGTTGATATATGAAGAATTAAGTTCTTTTGGCTTATCATATGCAATTTCTCGTGCAGTTCATTCTGTGTCATACAAAACCATGGCGGATGCTGATCTAGCTACGACTTTCAATTTAACACCTTCTCTTCTAGAGCAGCTTAGCAAGGCATTAGTTGAGCTAGAAGCTCATAAAGACAGTGCTGCAGATACAGTTTCAATTATGGACATTGTTGAACACTTTCGTGACCTTGAGGCAAAAATGATAAAGAAATACACTGAACTGGAAGCCAAGGAGAAAGCTTTCAAGCAAGAGGAATTTGATAGTCGAGCATTTCTTGCAGCACAAGAGGCAGCTGTTGTTGCAAAAGAGCAAGATATGTTTGGCCGAATCCAAGTCCTTAAAGATGCTGCTGTGGCTGCCATTGCAGAGACACGAGCCAATCATCTTCCACCATCTGTTTCCACCGTTTATATAGTGGAGCCCACAGAGAACAAGGTAAGCTCCTCTCTTGATGGAACAATAGGAGAATTCTCTAGAAAAACAGGAGGTGAGATCACGTTTCATCAAGAGCTGACTAAATTTTGTGTGGAGATGGATACAAAAGGGCTTCTGAATTTTGTTACCGATAATAAAAAAGATAGTAATATTTTATGCGAGGAACTTAGTCAGGCACTTACGACTTCCTCAGAACCATGTCGTTTGATTCTTGATTCATTGGAGGGATTCTACCCTCTTGATGACAATAAGGACACTGCTGCCCTTCAGGGCATGCGCCAATCCTGTATTACTCTAATGGAAGCCATGAATGCCATGTTGGCAAAGGCTCATCTGGCTCTCGATCGCTTGCTGACTTATGAAATTAAGCTGCAAGCTAAAGCTATTGCTGATGAATGGAGGTCTAAGTTAGATCATGATGGCATCGTTGATGCTGCCAATGGAAAGTCATTGGAAGCTGAAGCATTTTTGCAGCTTCTTTCGACTTTTAAAATTGCTTCAGAGTTTGCGGAAGACGAACTCTGCAAGTTAGTTATTGCTGTTTGTGAGCAAAGGCAAGCACCTGAGCTCTGCCGGTCTCTTGGTTTAGCACACAAAATGCCAGGTTTGTGTTTCTTTGATTGAGGCATGACCCATTTGACCCTTGAGTCAATGGCCAGAGAGTGGTTTATATTGCATATTAGGATGAATAAAATGTCCATGTTTTTGTGTCAATTACTGAATCTTGGTTTTGTGCAGGTGTTATTGAAGAATTGATTAGTAAAGGGAAACTAATCAGTGCGGTGCATTTTGTGCATGCATTTGAGCTTGTTGACAGATTCCCGACTGTACCCCTTTTGAAGACTTATTTGAAGGATTTGAGGAGGAATTCACAGATGAAACGCATTAAGTCACCCAATTCAGAAAGTGTTCAGGTGCAAATCGCTCCCAGTTATTCTTATCTTATATTGGACACCTCTATCTATAACTAGATTATATACCATTCTTTTTTTGTTCATGTAGAATGAAGGAAACATGAAAGAACTTGCAGCACTAAGAGCTGTGATCTACTGTGTTGAAAAGTACAATCTTGAGTCTGATTACCCACTTGACCCGCTTCACAGACGGGTTGGTCAACTAGAAAGAGCAAAGCCTGATAATAGGAAGAGATTTCGTGAGTCACCTACTAAACATGAGTCAACTAGTAAACGTGAGTCGCACAGTAAACGTGAGTCGACAAGTAAACGCGAGTCGACCAGTAAACGCGAGTCAATTAATAAACGACCGCCCCATAAGAAGCCACGTTCAAATGGAGGTGGAGTCTATGGGAACCACAGTCCTGCTGCCAGTTACTTGACGGTTAATGGGCGGCAGGCTCCTACTCCAGTCTACATGGATAGAGGACTATATCCTGTTCCACCGTATAACTACCAGCCAGCCCCTCCTCATAGCCAGACAACATACAGTCAACAGAGTTACGAACAAATTGCATATTACTACCCTCCAGATGACAGAGCTGCTGCCGCTCCTGCACCGCCACCACCCGCTTATGAAAATACATATTACTACCCTTCAGATGATAGAGCTGCAGCTGCTGCCGTTGCTGCACCAACTTCATCTGCTTACGAAAATACATATTATTATCCTCCAGATAATAGAGCTGCTGCACCACAACCAGCACCACCATCCGCTTATGAAACTACGTATTACTACCTACCAGATGATAGAGTTGCTGCTGCTGCACCACAACCACCACCACCCCATGCTTATGTTGGCTATGACACTAGTGTTGTACGGTCTTCCTATCCACCATATTAATACTTATACACACTGTAATAAGTTTTAGTTAATTACTTGTTTTTTTTTGGCTCAGTCTTCTTAAATATGTTGCCATTGCATTAGATATGGTTAGAACTTTTACTGTTTTAGGTGTTTAGTTAATATGCAAACTTTCTTGTATTTGAAATTTCTGATGCTGAGCTGTGTTTTGCTGCAATTTAAGATGTCAAAAATTACTAGCAATTTGGCTCCCACTGTAATGTTTAGATGCATAGATGGTTTAGTAGAATTGCTATACCAAAAATAAGGGCAATATTCTTTACATCCGTTCATAAAGCAATATATGCATCATCTCATCTGTAACTATTTGTGACCAAAATGAGACACCTTCAGACTTAGCAATCAAGTGTGTGCTAAATATCTCAGTATCTTAATGGATGAAACTTGAATATGTAATGATACTTACATTTTTTTATCGAGCAACTCGAACTCTGCTTGAGTTTGATTGAGTCGAGCTTTTATCGAGTCCTAGCTTAAAAATCAAGTTTAAAATATATATCGAGCTGAGGTCATGCTTTTAAGAGTTCAGTTTGAGCTGTTATCGAGCTTTTCGAACTTTCATTAATATCTATATGTTTATATGCATATATATGTGATTTTTATATGTACGTGATATTATTATTATATTTTGAAATTGTTAAACTGGAGTCTTTTAGATAGTTTTTGACTTGTTTTCACGATTTATTTTAATTTTATATATATTTGAAATGATTTTATTATTGATTTTTAGTTTTTAAATAAATATAAAATAAGTCTAAATGAAATATTTTTATATAAAAATTCGAGCTTTTCGTGCCGAGCTCGAGCAATTCTAAAACATTTTCGAGCTGAGCTCGAGCCTGCATCATAAAAGTTTGTTGAACTATCGAGTCGAGCTCGAGATTATTCTAAATAAGTCAAGCTAAGCTTGAGTCCTATTGAACTCTAGCTCAGCTCGACTCAATTATAGCCTTATGTTAGAGAGCACAAATAAAGAAAACATTATACTCCGTACTTCGTAACATCCATCAAGGATATGGAAATTCCATTGGGGTCTTGGCCCAGTGGTTAGGGAGTTTTCCATAATGGTTTCTTCCTAGGGGTGATGAATTCGAGCCTTGTTGTGAGGGGGACTCATGCGACGCTATACCCATCCAAGACATGGGAGAGCAACCCCTATAGGGCGTCGCCTTGGCTTCGAATTCAGGGGCGGTACCTCGATTCAGGGGAGTAACCGTTTGTGGAGATGATCGGGTGGGCCAAAGGTCCGTCAGTGATTCTACTACTGCCTTTAAAAAAAAAAGATCTTCGTTTTGAATAATTTCAATATTGGATCCCATTGACTGTGATGACCGATAATTATACTGTTGCTTCATTTGAATGTCACATAATTACATGCCATCAAACAATTTAATTCATGGAGCAATCATCTTAATTCCCGATTAATAAGCATCATTTCCATTGATAAATAAAATATAAATAAATTGAAAAAGGAACAATTTTACATAATTTTCTTTTAATTTAAAAAAATTTAAATAAATAAAAATATATAAATTATAAACAAGAAAATAAGGTCGTCGTCTTCGTCGTTGATCGTGTCGGGAACGTCGCTTACCGCTGACTTCACCCTTTCTCTCTCTAAAAACACAACTTTCTAGAGAGAGAAAAACCAAAACCCCCTTACAATCTCCAATTTCACCGATCTGATCAGTTTAATCATACCCTAATTATGCATCATCGATTCACCCTGCTCTTCATCTCTTCAATTATACTTTTATTTCATTCTAATTATGCTTCTAAAATCAACCATGATTCAAACCCCATCATTCTCCGGCCTCCACACACCGGTACCACCAATCGCCACACCATGTTTCTACCCCTTTTCCCGTCGCCACCCAATTCCTCCGTCGATTCGATTTCCCGGCGTCATCTTACCGATTCTCCTCGTCCGAATGCTCGAATGGCTTTACATGATGATCTCCTTCTCAACGGGTAATACTAGGGTTTTTATTTAGATCCATTTCACTTAATTAGATGATAAACTTACTTATTATAAACTGTTATTACATCAAGTTTGAATCTTTATAGTGGATTTATATATAATTGTTTGAATCAGGTATTATACTACGAGACTGTGGATTGGATCGCCACCGCAGCGATTTGCTCTAATTGTTGACACAGGGAGTACTGTTACTTATGTGCCGTGTTCTACCTGTGAACAATGTGGCAAGCATCAGGTATTATATTATAAAGTCATTTGCTTTATGGTTTATCAGCTTTAATGATGAGATAGTAGTTGTTAGTATGTGCAATTTGAATTGATGCTGTCATGGATAGAATTTAATGTCAGGAGTGCAAACGGTGTACCATTTTCCTTACATCGCTCACTGTCTGTAAGTTAGGCTATTGCATGATGCTACTTGAACACATGTTGTGGATCTGGATACAAATATAGCTCTGTTTAAATATGTTTTAAACAAAAAGAAATGTTTTTAGGACTTCTATGAATGCCATCTCATGGATATATGTTTTTGTGAAAGTCAAACAACCTTGCAACTTTTCATAAGTATTGTGGTGAAATCAGGTGTATGGCTATAGATGCTTCTGTCACACATATGTCCACTGTACTAAAATGGAAAAGCTTTATAGATGTGTAGTTTTGCATGTTGGTCGTTTAGAAGAATGATGATCTATAGGCTGAAAGCACAAATGCAGATTGCTTGGTTGACTAGCTATCACATGGTCTTAGGCATTTGTGTGCCTGTGTTTTTTCGAAACCTGAATGCAATTAAGCATAAATTGGAATTTATTAATCTCTTTCACAACCACTAACTTGTTATAAATGATTAATCAGGACCCAAAGTTTGACCCAGAATTATCCAGCACCTACAATGCTGTTAAATGCAATATTGATTGCACCTGTGATAGTGACAGGGGGCAATGCATCTATGAAAGGCAATATGCTGAAATGAGTTCAAGCAGTGGTGTCCTTGGTGAGGACATTATATCGTTTGGCAACCAAAGTGATCTTCCACCTCAGCGTGCTGTTTTTGGCTGTGAAAATAGGGAAACCGGTGATCTTTACAGTCAGCATGCTGATGGAATAATGGGTTTGGGCCGTGGTGATCTGAGTATAGTTGATCAACTTGTTGATGGAGGTGTCATAAGCGACTCTTTCTCCTTGTGCTATGGTGGAATGGATGTTGGTGGTGGCGCCATGGTCCTCGGTGGAATTTCCCCCCCTGCAGAGATGGTGTATTCCCATTCGGACCCCGTACGCAGGTATGTTTTGTATCTATCTAACTTATAGATACAAAACTTCAGTGTTTTTCTAACAAAATACATTTGGTACATCTCACGCATTTACTCTAGTCTCGGGATGGCAACAGCCCATATTACAATATTGAGTTGAAGGAGTTACATGTTGCTGGGAAGCGGTTGCCATTGAGTTCAAGCGTCTTTGACGGAAAGCATGGAACGGTCCTGGACAGTGGTACAACTTATGCTTACCTGCCTGAAGCCGCTTTTGTGGCTTTTAAGCATGCTGTAAGATTTTGTTTTTAATTGTTTTGTTTATGTTTCCTGTAGTTATTTGTTGTCGATGAATAAAGTCATAAAATTCACCAATAACTGGAAGTTCTGTATCTTGCATGCAGATCATGAAAGAACTCAGTGGTGTTCATCAGATCAAAGGTCCTGACCCAAGTTATAATGACATTTGCTTCTCAGGTGCTGGAAGGTATTGTTTGTTTATCGTTATTTCTCAACGATCCTGGATATTATTTATAGTTTACAAGCAGAAAATATTGTTAAATGTTAATCTCTTTCTTCAGTGATGTTTCACAACTCATGAAAACCTTCCCATCTGTTGAAATGGTTTTTGGGAAGGGGCAGAAGCTGTCACTTTCCCCGGAGAACTACTTGTTCAGGGTAAGCATTTATTATTACTCCTTTAACGTCATTAATTCTGGCTTTTCAATAATTGAGTTATTAATAGCTCTGAAACTGATTGCTATATTTTTTTTTATCTTACGTGAAGCACTCAAGGGTTACTGGAGCATATTGCCTTGGGATTTTTCAGAATGGAAAGGATCCAACTACTCTTTTAGGAGGTTTAGACTTCAGATATCATGTTACATATTTATTTGTCCTATTTTGATGTTTAAATTCTATGTTCTGGCCATTTAGTAATGTTTGGATATATATTTACTACAGGCATCATTGTGCGCAATACTTTTGTTATGTATGATCGTGAGCATGAAAAGATTGGTTTTTGGAAAACTAACTGTTCTGATATATGGGAAACGCTTCATGTTTCTGGTGCTCCTCCCCCTCTAGTCTCTTCTCCACCAGATGGATCGAATTCCACTTCTGGTATTTCTCCATCTTTGCCTCCAACAGCACCACCACATTATATTCCTCCAGGTAACATAAGCTGCCATCCAAGTGTCATAATATGATTGTGATCATTCGTCCCTATTTGTGTCTCTATTTGTGTTGTAAATCGTTCCTTTTTTTTTCAGGAGAAACAGAAATCGGAAGCATCACGTTTTACATGTCCGTGACTCTTAATGGCACTGATGTGAAGTCCCAAATCACAGATCTTACTCGTCTAATTGCTCAGGAGTTACATGTTAACAGTTCACAGGTAGTATCAAGCTTCGAGCTACAATAAGCCTATTCTATGCTTTAAATTTGGGAGTTATGATGTACATAAAGATAACTGTTTCAAAACATTCTTTCAGGTTCACTTATTAAATTATACATCTAAAGGAAATGATTATGTTACAAGATGGTCTATTACTCCTCCAAAATCCGTTGACTTTATGTCTAAGTCAACTGCTTCGGTAAGTTCTTGATATATTCAGGGTTCCACAATCATGGTTTTGGGCTCACTATTCATTATATCTTGTGCCAGAGAATTGTTTCTCAGATAGCTGATGGTGGTATACACCTACCAGAGTCCTATGGAAAATATCGATTATCCAATTGGAATATTCAACCCCCACCAAACAGGTACATACAAATTAATGTACCATGTATCATTTTGGATCTTTAACTTTATGACGGTCGAAAGACAATATGTACTAAATGTTGTTCCATTTATATGCCTTGCACTAAAAGACTGGTGAAAATAATTCGCAGAAGCTGGTGGCAGAAAAATTACATGGTTGCGGTGGTAGTGTCATTTGCAGCTTTAGTAGTTGTTTTATCAGGTGTGGGAACATGGTGGTTTTGGAGACGGATGCAACAATCGAGTCTGCAATATAAACCAGTAGACTCTGTTGTGTCTGAGCAAGAACTCCAGCCACTGTGATTGTAACGTTATGGCGCAAAAATGAGTGGTCATGAGATATCGAGCTGTTGTGATGGGTGGATCTTCTGTGACCGTACACACCAACCTGATGTAATATCTATCAGGTGCAAAGCGAAACTCACAATACTGTAAAAAACTTAATTGCGTTGTTTATAAAGGGAAAGGTTCACATCTTACAGTAGTGATATGATACATATATAATCTGTATGTTCCTAGGTCCAAACTATGAGCAAAACGTCTGTCCTATTGTCAAAAGTCTCAGGTTTTTGTGTTTTATATGGTTATTGTTAATTTGTTATAACATAACTCTCATTTGATTGCTTTAGCTGTAAAAGGTTAACCTCAAATTTTGTTTAGCTGCCCTATGTCAATATAGGGTCATTCTTGGTTATATATTTTTTTAACCGATAAAGAGGTAAAGTTACTAAAGAAAACCTACCCAAAAATCGAAAGCCAGGAAGGTTTAAAAGTCGGTTAACGTGTTTAACTGTTTACAACTTCTTATTACTGTTGTTTCAGTGATAGTTTTTTGAATATTTGATATTCTATTTGTTTGTATGTTTTTGAGATTGAAAAAATGACATCAGAATATGGTGACAAGGCTCGTTTTGACATATTCTAGTTGTACTTGTTTAAACTGGTAACATCACTAGCTTTAACCCTATCCTTTTGTCTCAAGTTTCTTATGACAAAAGTCTCATTTTGCCCCACCCGAGTTTAGAATTCTGCATTGTATATCCTCAAATAAGCCTCAAGTGTAAATGGTTGTGCATAAAACCTCAAATGTTCTAGTCATTTCTCTATGGAGGTAAGAGGCTAAGGAACATGTCATATACTCCCACCATCTCATTATATACACTCAATTACTCGTATTTATTTAGAAAGAATTTGCTAACTGTAGCCCGTAGTAGGCCTGGCAATGGATGGGTTTTGGGATCGGTTTTGATCCAAATCCGATCAGATCCAATTATATGATTTATTGGATCAAAAAAATTAATAAATGTTGGATTTAGCCGTTATCAATTAATTGTCCAAAGTATCAACGACCACCACTAATCGCCGACAACTCCGGCAGCTTCGACACGTAACTCCAACAGCTCCGCTACTGTCTTCTTCTCCGTATCTGAAACTCTGCAACTATGATTGCATCTGAGTCTGCTTTTAGTGTTGGGGAAAGGACGATTGATGAGACACGCTCGTCCATGCTCACCGAGCTTGTTGAAGCACTAGTCACAACTACTAATTATGTTCCGGCGATTGTGATTTTTTTCAGCGATTGTGATTATTTTTCCGGCGAATGGGATAGCCAGTGGAAGTGTTACGTCGTTATATTATGTATTCCATGAATAATGTCCTAATTATTAGGAAATTAGTTGTAGTCTGCTATTTACTTTCCTATATTTTAGGAGTTATTAAAGATCCGTACATCGTGAGATATTCATTTCAAGTTGACACCAACACCAACGCTACCCAATCCCGCCTAGGGTGGGGTATGGGGAGGTAAGATGTAGACAGTCATACCCCTACCCAAAGGTAGAGAGACTGCTTCTAGAGAGACCTCTGGCGAACATTTTCAAGTTGAATCAACCTATATAAAGTGTATCTATATATGGCAGTTATAGTGGAAAACTAGAAATCGATTCAACCGGCAGTTTAAACCCGTTGGACCGACCGAACCGGATCGGAGCACCGAGCGAAAGTTAAAATGTATCCAACTGTGTATGTTGTTCGAGCAAAAACCGATGTAATAATGCATCCAATTTTATGTTGCAAAAAGTTTTTTTGTCTAAATAATTTTGAAAGAAAAGTACCCGAAATAAATGGATTGATCCGGATCGTGATCCGATCCACTTAAATTAGTTGGATATGGATCGGATCATGATCCATTCTTATGGATCATTGATCAGATCATGATCCATTTAAGTTGAATCACTAATAGAGCGGATCAATATCCATCTATATCTATCCATTGCCCGGCCTAGCCCGTAGCCTTTAGGATAATGATTAAACACTTTATTTTTTAACTATTTATTTATTTAAACTCACTTGAATTAGTAAGGAAGTGTTTATTTTCCTTATTAAAGCTTTTTTTTTTTTTTTTTTAATGTGTCATAAACAATTACTTCTTCCTCGTAGACAGTAATTTGAACGAGTAACTAGTACATGACTTGTGTTTTTAGGGCAGTTAACTAACTAAACGTGAATGCAATATTTATTTATAGTGATCAGATAACTTCAAAAAGTGATATTTAAAACTTTTTTATACTGTAGTACTTTATATAAACATCCTTGGGTTAAATGGTGAGTCTGAAACATCTTGTCGACCTTCGTTTATGGCTAAACATTTTTATTCTTCTTATTAAACCGATAACATAACATATAAGTAGGTAGCGATCTAAAGGGAATTGTTCTTTTTGAAGGAAGGGCCGAAGGAGGAAGCGTTATTATTCATCAAGATGCATATTACATCTACCAATCAAAATATTAACAAAAAATTATTTTTATCAATAAATAGTAATCAAAACGGATGTTATTTTTATTCACGGATGAATTTCATTTTTACGTTGTAACATATGTATAGATATGAGTTTCCTTGTAGATTTTACATCGCAACTCAAATGTAGTGAACTTACCGAGTTACCGGAATAACGGTAGGCAAGATACACACTAGATAGATTTTATTCCACAAGAAGTAGCCTCTTAAAAAGTCGGTACTTATAATGTTGACTCTTCGCAAATGCACTGTCTATATATTGACGGACAACACAAATTCTATAAAATGAATGCAAACAACATACATTGTGCTAATTCTTATATGAATGCAATTGAAAACCAAACACTTAACACCTATTTAAACAACCAATTATCGACAGGCTTATCGTAGAATATCTACAAACTTACCAAGTACATTTAGAGTGGCGAAGATTTTCTTTTACCAGTTATTTCTCTTAATTTTCTCCAATATAGCTTTAAACGTATGTCCCGATAATATATTAGGTCCATATTTAGACATACTCCATATATATTTTAGCTCTATTAAACATTTTTCATATATAAAATAAAACTATATAAACAAATAACACGAACAAAACTTATTATTAGTGGATATTGGATTCGAGAAATCACTTGGAAATTGAAGATTCCAAAGTCAATATTCTTGATCTGAGCACAAATCTCAAGTTTTTCTTATTAAAGTGTTTTGTATGATTTTGTGGTGTCACAAAAGCATAAATGATACTAAATCCATAAAATTATATATTTAGCAATATGCTTAATTTATGAAGAAATCGACTTGTTCAAAGTTCAAACAATTGATATAATATAAAATGTATAAATAACAACTAAATTTTAATATATATAGCCTAATAAAACTCACTTTGGTGATAAAGAGCATAGAGAAAAAGAGTGGATTACAATATTGTCACTTTTCCCGTCAGGAACATTGTTAGACAGCGTTTCCCACTCTCAATGGCATTTTAGAGTGGACACTCCACGCTGTCAAAATTTTTCCCCACTTTAACATTGATTTAAAAACAATAAATAAAATTTATATACACTGTAAACTCAATATTCTTAAACAAAATATCAAAACTACTAATTTTTTTTAAAAATGCAACCCTACAATCTAACACACATGTTAAACCACTACGAATATATACATTAACGGGCTCATCTGAGGTTTAAACTTTGAACCCACAACTTTTTGGAAGGCTCCTCTCACTAGCTATCATTTTCTCTTTGACCTCTCTACCGAAAGATAAATTAACTGAATTACTCCGTATCATTCTTGTTGTTAATAAACACAAATCAATACAAAAACAACAAAAAATAAATAAAATAAAAAGCCAATCAGAGAACGAGCTGCTCATAGAATCAAAATACTTCACATTCCTTTTGATTTTCTTTCTCTTCTTCAAGTCGTTTGGGCGAAGTGTTCAACCACAAATCTACGATCCTTTGTACGTATATATTTCTAGGGTTTCGTTTTATTACTTACTGATATATATATATCGTATATTTCCTGTTTTTGATCATCGCTGTTGGACTAATTCAACTACCAAGTTAACGCGGTTTGAGTTTGAATTTAGGAAAATTTTCAAGTCTACTCCATTTCTAGTTTAGTTGTCTAAATATAATATATATGATGACGTGTTCTTATGTATTAATTTAAACATTAGTACCTTCAATTTTGTAGAGAGATCATAAACCTCATCCAATTATTTAGCTCAGGGTATGTATACATGTATAGCTGATTTGTGGTTTCTATCACTGCTTAGCCTTTAGGTAATTATTTGTTGATAGTTTGTATATTGTAATGTGGCGGTTAAACTGAAAGTGGATTGTTCTTGCCCTAATTTGAGAGGTAGTTATTTATGTTAGATTATAAGCATATTAGTTGTGGTGATGTTATTTTATTTATTTGTTGTTCATCTTTGTCTCCAGTAATAAAAGAAAGTAATGGACAATAGTTCATTGACCGTTTATTTGCGTAGCTTATATGTTTTTAGATTGTGCAATACAGTGAACCTGAAGCCTTCTTGTTTTACTTTTGATTCCTATAAATTGATGTCAACTTGAACGATGTATGCTAGTTAGTCCTGTTAGGCAAGTAGTGAGGTGACAGTGAACGTCTTTCAAGTATTTGTAAAGCTTTAGGAAGGGGAACTAGAATTTTGCTAAATAAGAATGTCTGTCACATCTGTATTTATCAAAGATTCTTAATATGAAAACTTACAGCTTGCCACAATTAGGTCCACAACATTCTTTACTTCATTTACATGCATATATAAGTCTAGCATATCAACTCTGGATTTCAGGGTAGATAAAGCTTTTCTAGTAATCAATAGTATTTAAATATCGTTGGTCTTTCATGTGAGGTATTCTGGTATCCTATTGACACCTCCATAATATTTTAATCTACAGAGGGTAAGATATAACTGAACTGCAAGCCTGTGCAAGATCAACCCTTTAGTTTATTGGGTTGGGACCTGTTAGCAAGAGGTGATCTGAAACTCATACACTCAAAGGTAAATATCAATTCAAGTATGTTATTATCACTACAATTATGAATGACTTTTATTGTCTCTTTTCATCCTTATTGACATGGGTTTACTGTTGATTACGGCAACCTGAACACTAATATGTTACTCTGAACTTTATAGTGTCCTGTCATTTAGTTCACCCTTTTGACATCGGTATAGTGTCTGCTTAATACCAAAGGGCCTTTGGCAAAACTTGATGCAGTTGTAAAATATTATTCGTGGTGGTTGTATATAGTATGTGTGTTAGATTGTAGGTTTACTGTTCTAAAAATTAAAAGAAAAAGTTTATGCCCAACCTATAAATAACAGTAATGATTCTTCATATAAGAGAAATGCTATGCATACAAAATTTTTACAAAAATAATTTTACAAACGTATGTGTCAAATTAATACGATGAGAGAGAAATAGGAGAGAAAAGAAATAATACAACTTGATTGGTCAAATTCAATAGCCACGTATCTTTGTAAAGTTTTGTTTGTAAAATTTTTGTAATCCTAGAATTTCTCTTCATATAATGTTTCTATGTTGTTTTGGTATCTTAAGTTGAGTGAACATACCAGGAGCTTCAAGCTATGGATATTCTTGTTTCAAGTGCTAGCTATACTGTTATAGAATAGACCATATGATTACATAAGATCACGCCGAGTAAATTGTTACCTGCCATGTTTTTCTTGTGATTAGTATTTTGCGGGTAAACGGTGGAGGTTTCCCTGTTCAGGTTACCCTGGGAGGCCGAGTATTTTTACCCAGATGTAACTCTGCATATAGTGAGAGTTTGTATGCTAGACTTCGCATAGCCATTTCGTTTACATTCTACTAAAGTATCACACGAGCAACATTTTTGTCAAGTCAGCTATCAGTAGTTTTGGAATTTAGGTCCGTTAACTATCTACGGATTTTTAATTTGGTTGATGGTTTTGCGGATTTTTCAATTAGAGTGATCAGTGTTTCGAACCATTTTACTTGGCAGTTCTTTTCTGTAACTACCGACATACTTATGAAAATGCTGCACAAAGAGTTCTGTTTGGTCAAAATAGGAATAATGGACACATTATTAATAGGAGTTAAGTTGATTGACAAATCTTACCTATGTGGCACCCAAAATCAATGGAGTGTTTATGTTGCCAACTTTTCTGATGTTTAATAACAATTATACCTTATAATACCACAGCACACACATATAATTATGGAGTCAGAGAATTACGGGGTCGAAACTCAAATATCCTCTATATAGATATTCATTACTATTTTTTACTTTTGTTTCTTGTTGCACGGTTAAGCTTCTCTGCGGTAGCTAATTATAGACTCATAACTGTGATTAACTTTTGGGATTTCCATGTGATTGATGACCACATGATGAAGCTTTCTTCTTGTTCTAGGTTGAGGAAGGTGGTGTTAGATTAAGGACGGACAGGATTTACAGGAGAAGAAAAAGACGTGTGGGGGAGCCCTGAGCGTACTAGGGGTATTGTTTTATCTTATGTCTATAAGTTGACATGTAGTTATCTACTTATTTTTCTTAATTGTGTGCGCATAGGCATAAACTATCTATGAATATGACACCCGGAAAAAAGCTTTTCATTTGTGCAACTATGTTGGTTGCTTAGGAAGAACTGTCAAGTGTAATGGTCTGATTAATTCTAATAGAGTTATAGTTGATGGTAAAAAAATTATATTCGGTGTACTATATTGACGATAACCATTTTTTTCTCATTCACAACCTTATCTGCTGATGGGTTATTTGCAGGTGTGATGGAGATATCACTGCTGAAAGTGCTCCTCAAAAATATTTCTAGTTTCTTACATCTGCCATCCCATGAAAACAGAACTTCTGAAATTGTTGAAAAGTACTATAAAAAAATTGAAGAAATACTCAAGTTAATTAAACCAGTACTCGAGTCTATTACTGATACAGAGGTGGCTTCTGATGATACACTCCAGAAAGAATTTGCAGGCTTGTGTCACTCTGTTGATGAACTCAGGGAACTCATAGAAGATTGTCATCCATTGATGAGTAAAGTTTACTTTGTATGTCTTAGTCACCGACAC
The DNA here is from genome assembly GCA_949592205.1 of Helichrysum umbraculigerum. NCBI lineage: Eukaryota > Viridiplantae > Streptophyta > Magnoliopsida > Asterales > Asteraceae > Helichrysum > Helichrysum umbraculigerum. Next base: position 32,268,707 of record CATIUR010000006.1, read on the forward strand.
TTCCAACTTTTTTTTTCTCTTATCCTTTTCTATTCTTCAGAATGAATCAGATTACACCAATGCTAGTTTTCTTTTGTTGTTTAGATGTTGACGATGAAATCTTTGCTACTTTCCCTAGGTTATGCAAGTTGAATCATTGTTTGCAAAAGTTCGGACTCAAAGCTTAGAACTTTTTGAGCTGCTGAAATCTGCTACTAAAGGTCTTCCTGCTGAATTGAGTTCAGCATCACTCGAGGTACATCAAATTTTGATTATGATTTTAATTTATGGAACTATGAAGATTTGAATTGCCAATTAGTTGTTAGTGAGAAATATGTGTGTCTGTGTGTGTATTAGGTCTTTTGGATTCTTATAAGTGGGAAAATTGGTTGCAGATTTGCATACAGAAAATCAAGCATATGGGTCATGAAAAAGCATCCACTATTATTTCCAAAGCTATAAGGGACCAAGCAGATGGGTGTGGACCTACCGCAGATAGTAGGTCAAAAATTGCTGATTTTCTTAGCTTGAGGTCAAATCAAGAACTTTTAATTGAGGCTGTTGCTTTAGAAAAGTTGAAGGAAAATGCTGAACAAGCAGAAAAGATGGGAGAGTTGGAGTGTATCGAGGAAATGATTGCTCTTGTTACCTACATGAATGATTGTTTAATTGAGGCAAAACAGTCACAAAGCTCCAACCCTGTACCAATACCTCCTGACTTTTGTTGCCCTCTATCACTTGAACTCATGACAGACCCTGTAATTGTAGCTTCTGGTCAAACGTATGAGCGGGGGTATATCCGTGAATGGCTTGATCTTGGACTCACCGTTTGCCCTAAAACAATGCAAACTCTTGCCCACCCTAATCTTATTCCTAATTACACGGTGAAGGCACTAATTGCAAACTGGTGTGAATCGAACAACATTAAGCTACCAGACCCTGTGAAAACCATGATCTTGAGTCAACCAATATCACCTGATTCAATGCGGGCCATAGGTTCACCTGGGAAAAGCTCAATCTCATCCAGTGGGACCCATCAAGAAGGACCGTCCCCTGTGCATCATGTCCAATCATCTTCTGAGGATTCCTTGCCTGGACTGCCCGAAAACGGGCATGAGTTGACAGAATCAGGAGAACAAAGTCTAGATCCTGGTGGCCAGTCATCTACTGGTGTCATAGTGAGTAAGTTACCTGAGGGTCATCAGAGAACAGTTTCCACTTCCAGCGCTCATTCCGATACCAACTTTTCTCAAGATCTTTCTCTTGAAGCAAACGAGGAGTCAGCAACACACGAAGCAACAGCTTACAGTAGTGATGCTTCAGGAGAGGTGGCATCCAACCCTCAGCCTGCCACCACTACCCCTACTCCCTCACGAAGAGATCACGAGTTCTCACCGCGATTTGAAACCCGGCCCAGAAACCAACTATGGCGCAGACCATCAGAAAGGTTTGGACCAAGAATAGTCTCTTCTCCAACCACAGAAACTAGACCCGATCTTACTGAACTAGAAAACCAAGTTAGAAAACTGGTTGAGGATTTGAGTAACACTTCTCTTGATGTAGTAAAGAATGCTACGGGTGAACTCAGATTACTTGCTCGGCATAATATGGATAACAGAATTGTTATAGCAAACTGTGGAGCCATCACTTTATTAATTGGCTTACTCAGATCAACTGATGAAAAAGTCCAAGAAAATGCTGTTACTGCCCTTCTGAACTTGTCAATTAATGATAACAACAAAACTGCCATTGCAAATGCCGATGCAATCGAACCTCTTATTCATGTTCTTGAAACGGGGAGCTCAGAAGCTAAAGAAAACTCTGCTGCAACTCTTTTTAGCCTCTCAGTTATTGAAGATAACAAGATAAGAATCGGGAGGTCGGGAGCAATTAGACCATTGGTTGATTTGCTGGGAAGCGGAACTCCACGAGGGAAAAAAGATGCAGCCACTGCTTTATTTAACCTGTCCATATTTCATGAAAACAAAGCCCGTATTGTTCAGGCGGGTGCTGTCAGGTACCTTGTGGAACTGATGGATCCTGCAGCTGGAATGGTTGATAAGGCCGTTGCTGTTTTGTCAAATCTTGCGACTATTCCCGAGGGGAGAGCTGCTATAGGACAGGAGGGTGGTATTCCGGTTCTGGTTGAAGTTGTTGAGTTGGGTTCAGCTAGAGGGAAGGAGAATGCTGCTGCTGCCCTTCTACAGCTCTGTACCAACAGCAGTCGGTTTTGCAATATGGTCCTCCAGGAAGGTGCGGTCCCGCCATTGGTCGCATTGTCACAGTCTGGTACCCCAAGAGCCAAGGAAAAGGTGCTCCTTTCTTTTCGACCCTTGAGTCTAAATTGGTAGTGTATAATTTTCGCTTGTGGGTTTCGCATAAATAAAGTAATATTGTGTTTCTTGATTGTGTTGCAGGCTCAGTCATTGCTTAGCTACTTTAGAAACCAGCGTCATGCCAGTGGTGGGAGGGGATGAGGAAACGTTGAGGCATGGTTGATGGTTTTCAGGTAAGAGGGTTTGTATACAATGTATATCTATCTAATGTTGCAAATAATGCATATGGAGGTGGTGTTTTCTTTATTTGTGACAAATAGAAACCAAAAGAGGACATAAATTATTTGTGAAGGAGTTTGATGGCGTCCTTTTCAGTGAATAACATTGTCTGTGAATTTTGGGAAGTTTATACCTTCATGATTAAAATTGCAGCCTAATGTTAGTGTGAGTTTGTTTGTCAGGAGAATTACCCATTTTCTTTTTCAAAATCTTCATTGACACCATATACACCTGCATCCCTTTATCTTCTCCCTACTGTTTAAATTATGGATTTTGCTAGAATGTGCCCTAATACTAGTAATTAGGAAGAGCAGGCAACATGAGGACTACAACTCGTAAGGCTGATGAACAGAATGATAAGAGATATCCCTAATCGGATTAAACTTCCAAGGTAATTAATCCCATTGATCAATTGCCAGACATGTTTAGGTTTACTAAAATTGAGCAACCCACCGTTTGGGAGTCCCATCGACCCGTCCTACGGTGAGTCACGACCTTATCGTGGGAGCTTTGCTTTATGCTGCATTGATCTCTATGTTACTATCGCAGCTTTGCAGGGACTATATATGAGGTTTATTAGTCCAAACTAGTCTGGCCACATGAAAAATTTGTGCAAAAGAGTTGGATTTAACTGCTACCAGTGGTGATTTTGTTTAATTCATAGAATAGAATTTTGTATTCTTTAAACTATCATTTTAACACGGTTATCGGTTTGAATCACTTATTAACACAACATTCAAAAGTCAAAACATAATATTCATATGGAATTAACTTGCAACTCACGTTGTCTGAAATTTGTCAATTGAAGTTTGAATGGCATGTTTGAAAGGGTAGTGTTTTGAAAATTAGAAAATACAACATACAACTTGTTTTTTTTTTTTTTTTAAATCATCATTTACTGATAGTGGCTTATTCATGATTTTAGGTTACCCGTAGTACGAGTATCTTAAGTTTTATGAACCTGTATCACAAACAAAAAATACGATAAGAAATACATTTTTTATAAGAAATTTACATTTCGTATAGTAATTCTACCCCTAGTTTTAACGTGTCAGTTTCTATTTCTTCTCTTATATAAATGGCTGAAAGTGAACCAAGTGTCGGTGCAACAGGAGGCCTCCGGGTAGCACGGGCATTTGATTTGTCCGACAATCGGAAACCCATGCCATGCATTTGCATTTCTGCCAAATCTAGAGTTCATTAATCCTTTAAATATTATTATTGTTCTGTTTTTAAAGGTTTAACGTAACGTTGTTAAGATCCTGATCTTAATTCTAAAATCTTACGATTTTAAAATCAGGATTTGGTTAGGATCTCGGTTCTATGTTGATTCTGAGCATATGATCTTAAGATCTTATTTAGCATGAATTAATGAGTTAACAAAATATAAATAAGTTGGTTTTCTCTAATAAAAGACTAAAAAGCTTATCATTTAGTCAAATTACTACACGTAAAACTAATCAATTTTTCAACTAAAATAGTTTAATACGTAAAAATTTACTCTGTATATCTTTAAAAACAAATATAGTAATCTGGATTGTTATGAGTAGTCATAATTTAATGCTATAGTGTTTAAACTACATAAAATCATTTAATTTCTGTTAGATGTATCATAAGACACACGTACGAGACTATAGTATATGGGTAGTATTTTAAGATCGCTATTCGATCTTACGATTCCAATTTTACCAAGAGAAAAACGATCCTAGATATTTGATTGATAAATTAATGGGAAATTAAAAAAAATGCCACTTTTTTTAAAGGGATATATCGTTTTGCCCTCCCGGAAAAAAAGTTGACGATATACCCCTCCCAATCGCAAAAGCAAATTGCTTTTGCGACTGGGTTTCTTGCTTTTGCGACTCGATCATATAGGTGTCCTTTACCCGTGACTTTGCCTGCACGATTTCGTGTTTTGCTCCTACTCCTCGCTTAGTCGCAAATTTTTTTTTTATTTTGCGTTTTGCTCCCGCCCAAAAAGCTACCATTGATTTTGTGACTCGGTAGTGATTGTCAAGCATGGGGGTAATGCAGGAGCAAATCGCAAAACGCAAAACTTTTTTGCGTTTTGCGACCGGGTCTAGTGCAAGAGCAAATCGAAAAAACTCAGCTTTATTTTTGCTACTCGACCAAACGACTCGGTTACTAGTGCCATCGCAAAAAGCAAGAAACCCAGTCGCAAAAGCAATTTGCTTTTGCGATTGGAGGGGGTATATTGTCAACTTTTTTTCCGGGAGGGCAAAACGATATATTCCTTTTTTTAAAGTGGTATTTTTTTTTTTAATTTCCCTAAATTAGTATTGATGGATACAATTATACAAAGGAGAGACCGAGAGACTAGGGGGTGCTCTGCCAGTCTGCCTCTCCCAAAGTGGTCCAATTGTACTTAATTTTTCTGTAGTCCAGGTCCAATTAATTTTATCTAACTCCCCAGCCCAAGCCCACAATTTAATTAAATGAAACTCTATTCAAGTAATTGAAATCTTATTTGATGCAAGTAACCAAAAATCCAACAACCCTGTATTCTTTACGATTTCAAGTTTTTAACTTCGACATTAATTGGTGCATATTCAGGTTCTTTTTTTTTTCTCTAACGATTTCAGTTGATATATTTTTATTATTGAATACATATAGTAACTTCAATTATTGAACGATTGAACCCATTATTATTTATTTAGATTTTTGTGTTTATGAATATTGTTATTCCTTAGTAGTCTTTGATGGTTATTTAGTATTGATGTTCTTATATGATTTTGATTTTATTTTTGGTTTTTGTTCAAGTTATAATATTGCTTACTAATATGATTTTATATAATGATTTTAGGTTAAATCATGAGTCCAAAAAGAGGAATGTTCGATTTTTTCTGGTAAATAAATGTTAATGATCAGCAACCATAACAAGAAGGAAATAATGTTATGGAAGATGTTGCTAATAACCCACAACTACAAGGTGATAAAGTAAATATTATGGAGGATTCCCAGGAGTTGAAACTGAAAAAAAGATACAACAAATTTACGGGAGTTAAAGTTAGATTCATTAGTTCGAGATTCTATCTTATGACCTTCAATCATGGATTATCCAATTAATCAACGTACGAGATCAAAAAATCATACATTAAACTCGGACCTTATCAACTCCGAAAGTCGAAGTATGCTCAACGTGTTGGTGGTTCAAGTAGTGGTAATCAAATCCTTTTAAGAAGCTTGATTTGGTAGATTTTGGTGGTTAGAATATTATGAGAAAACAAATGTTGCATAATTTTTTCTATGTATTACCTCTTTAATAAGAAGCCTATTTGGATGAGTTGGTTATGATTTTACTAAGTAGTGGTTCAAGAATTCAAGAATTGGTAATAACTCGTCATTTGTGCAGTTTCACAAATAAAAATAATAATAATAATAATAAAACGTTTTAATTTGATAACAAACCAAAACTTCAGTACCTTGATATTGAAAATATATGAAAGTACAATACATTTTTCTTCTACTAGAATTGTTCGATTGATAATTTGGTTGAACGATGAAATTCGAGACCCTTACAACATTAATGAGTATGACCGTTGACCTTCTGACATACGAGAGTATATAAAACAAAGTCAACCATCCGAGTTATATAATACGGAGTAGTAGTACATGGATTTTGTTACATTACAATAAAAACTCCGCATTAAAAAATTGTACTATAGTATAAATATTAATATTAATATTAAATAGATTTGATGTATCCATCAAAACTTTTAGTGTACATACCAATACACCCTAAAAATATTACTACAATTTGTAAACATATTAGTATGTTATTAACAAAGTGTTTGTTAAAAGGTTATAAAGTTCAATTTGATGTATAAATAAGAAAATTTGCTACTTTATATAGAAAATTACGTTCTTCAAACTTCTAATATGATGTAGTTTCGTTAATTAGATTAACATATCATCTAACTTGTTCGTCGCATATCCGATATGCGAAATTTTTATTATGATTTTTAGTATAACCTTTCTCTGTAGCAAGAGATATGAAATCACATTGTCCAGAAATATTGTTAATCAAAAATAGCAGCTTACGAAAATAATTTCAATAACAGATAAATTAAAGGGATTAATAACATTTGATCTTGTGAAATTTATTCACACAAATTCGCTTCTAATCTAAACATAATAATCCTATAAAATTAAATTTAGAATTTTAAGGGCAGGCACTTGTTCCCTTAATGTTGTTCCCGCAACACATCCCGCAATACTCGATACATCTGTCTCTACGTCCTGAGCTCGAACACCTCACTTCGCACTTACTATCGCATCCAAGTCCCCCTGCATTCATCAAATTAAGCATCATTAATCACACATAGCTAATTAATCAATCTATTAATTAGTACTCAATGAAGACGTATCGATGAAATAATAGTACTTGAAGCGAAGGCTTTGGTTTGGGAAGTTGCGACCGCCAAGTCATTGAATGAGGAGGTGAAGAAAAGAGCAAGGATGATTAGAATTGCAAATGAAAGCTTCATGTTTGATCGATATCGATAAAAAGGAATCGAGAAATCAAGTGTGTAATTGAGATTTATATCTAATGATGATGATGATGTTGAAGATGCACCTAGTATTTGTAGTAGTAGCAATTACGGCGGTGTAATTTGCATGTATTGTCATTTTAATGTTTTTAGGTGATATGCAAGTAACAATTCGATTAGCAGTTTTTTTAAACAAAACGTACACTAATATGTCACCTCATACATTTCGCACCGTCACATTATTATTATTATTATTATTATTATTATTATTATTACTAGATTATAACCCGCAAAATTTGCGGGCTACTTCAGTATTGTAATTTGAATGTTTATCACAATTTTATCTTAGTGAGTAACGTTTGAGTGACATATTTTTGTGGATGATATTGCAAAAACGTTTTAAATTGAAAGATATATGTTCATCTATTATTAGTAGCTTTAAATATACATTATTAAACACGATTTATAACATTGAAAATGATAATTAAAAAATTAAACTCCAAAGAGGCAACACATAAAGATAAATATTTAAACACAATCAACTTGATGTGCGACATCCCAACAGTAAGTATAGAAACTATATAGTTTGGAAGTCATCGTCATCTTCAATAATAGCAAGTGCATGTTTCATACTGACCATCATTCCATCTAATTACGGTACAAAACCAATGCATACAATTATACGTACATATGACATTAGCGTTCAAAAAACTTGCCAAGTAGAACATACTCAAATGACTGGCACTGATATGACGATTAAGGAATATGGTGCCATCAAAGTACTCCAATCCATTTGTTGTTCCTTCAATCCAACTATAATATTGAAAATATAAGTTTATCATCATAGTAGGTATAATCAAATTCCTTGTGAAAAATACAATTATGTTATAGTTAATGATCAGGAAGAAAAGATGAGAATGACATTTGAACTCATCATTACAAAACATTGACTTTTCACGCTAAAATTTTAGAATTTTGCAGTTAAGATCAGGTAGGCTAATTTGATAGTTATGTAATCACACGAAGTGTAATCAATGACAATATTCAGCTATTCATGGAAGACTATCGTTGCTTGTTTTTTTTATTAAACGTTTTACCGATTGACTTCAAATATTGTGATGCTAACTGCTAAGATGAACCAAGTATAGAAATCATAATCCACGCAAATTTTCAAATGATCCCAACTTCCTTATGCCCATAACCATTTGACCCATGTAATTGGCTAAACCAAATGAATCAGTTGGGACCATAAGCGCATCACTGGAGAAAGCGTGAACCAAAGATTGCTGCAATTTGTTTGTTCCTTGTGATAGAGCTTTTTATGCATGTAGTGATGTTTATTGTAAATGATGAACGCTTGCCAAATGATGTACGAAGTATAAGAAAAAACTTTTCATCTATTTCAACAATTTCAGAAGAACGACCACCTAAATTGCAAGTAAATATTTAATCTCATAAAATGCTTATAAGGAGTGTTTGGATTTACAAATCGAGAAGCAATAAACTAATACACAGGTTCTATAATTACACCACATGCACACACCAAAAATACAAAGTTACTAAAATACTCATTTGGCCAAGTACTATACAAAATAATACGCACGTAATCTTTTTTTTACCCAACTTTAATTCATTTGCATTTGAATCTTTAAGTGTCACACTAATTTTAAAACCAAAATCAGAATTGAAAGCATTGCTCTTCCATTCACTTCACTTGCAAATAACCAACTATGTCGTGCTAAGCCATTACAACTCCATCACGGTAGAAACGCCATCAATCACCATTCTTGAAGTTCAATTCCTTTAAAGAGGGTCACCAAATCAAATGGAGCAGGTTAACCCAAACTAATCTAACCAGTATTGACCCATTACCCGACCAACATATTGTACCATTAAAAGCTTCAACTTGTGGCTCAAATGAGTGAGACTTAATTATTTGAGTACAAAAAGGTCTGAATATTTGGGTATTGAGAAGTAAAGCTATGAAGTAATATCAGAATCAATTGATTTGTTATTCAGAGGTGGAAATGTTGTCAACTTACAATCCTGTTGCTTAACCATGCTAAAATAATAAAAGAAAACGGCATAAATGACTTGAACTGTTGGTCTTGACTATTTATTTCTCAACATAGTTAATCTATTCGTATTGAAAGAACACAAAAAAACTGAAAATCAATCAGACAATCAAATGTACATAGCCAACTTACTAAATAAAACAGTTTGTATTAACATACACGGATAGCCAATGTGGTGAAGTTGATCAGACCAAAGTCTTCAATTACTTCACAGAGTTCAGTGGTGAGTCTTCTACCAACTACATGTATTTGCTTCTAGATAAAATGTGAAAATCCAACCTGTCAAAATGCCAATCAACAACTTATCTATAAATGGAAGAGCAGGGATTTTGATCTAGATGGTGCTACAAAAAAGATAAATCATCCACCTCTGTTTAAAAATCAAGATTGAGGCTGCCACATACAGCAAGCTATAATTATTTTTCTTTCTACATATTGAATTTCTCTGAAAATATCATTAGTTGTATCTTACAAATTACATCTTGTACTTTGGACCACAAAAGTCAAAAGGAATGTACTAATCACTAAAAAAATTGCATGATCAATCTTAGAAAAAACATGACATGCAGTAGTTCCATATTCAACATTGTTGATAGTGAGAGGAGCAATGCACTAACATATTTCCTCGGTCACTGCATAAGAGAGCATCTATGAACTGAACTTCAGTCAACTGTACGTAAACAAAACCAGTTAAATATTGTTAGCATTATTGTAGAAAGATGGTCCATATGTGTGGGCCTGTAATTGTGCATTTGTTCATTCAGTTGAAGAAAGACGTGAAAAAACCAAACTCATCACTTACCCGAAGATCAAGTTTTTTTATATGTTTCATGATGACCTTTTGCGTCAGGCTTTGGGAAGGAGTTCCACATGGCCATATCTATCAGAAAGAAAATAGTGATTTGAAACAATGAAATATAAGAATAAATCAAAACAAAGTGTTATATTTTTGTGCTAGAAACGTACGCCATAATCCAAAATTACCCATTTTGACCCGTTACCCAACCCATTTAGGCCCATACATAAAAATTACACCCACCCTGTCCATTAATAGATTATACCTATGAATCTAAGGATAATAAGTAGGTTTAATTAGGGATAGGATATTAAACACGACTGTAGACCCAACTCCCGCTTCTGAACTAAACCTAACCTCCTCATGAACAAATAATTCCACCATATTTATCTCTACTCGATTAGTAAATAACATATATATAAAGACGATATTAACTAAATAATGGAAGGAAAAGAAGCATGGTATTTGATAAAAATGAACCCTATCAGACGCAGTTTTCTATCTAACTCGCTTGATGTATATTCAGTGCGTAACCATTCTATCTAACCCGCCCATATTGCCACTTGTACCATATATTATTGTTTCTTACCATTTTAAATTTAGACCATGTTTGCTAAAACGAAAGAATCTCATGAGGACAATCAATACCATTATGTGACTAATACAATTATGTGAGCAGCATAGTGGGTTGAAATGTGATCTTGAATATCCTTATTTGCTACCTTCTGGATATTTCAGCAAGTCCGGTGCAGTACCATGCAAACAATCAAAGCTCACTTCACCATCTTAATGCTCCCACCTAAAACTGATATTTCAAGAATAAGATATATATTCGGTAAGACAACTGCTACATTTCTATAGCTAATCAAAACTTACTTCACCATCTTAATGCTCCCACACTTCTGAGATGATGTGCAAGCGCGCACCACTAAAATGGTTGTCTACTTGTGGCAGCCCTATTGAGAAGTAAGATTTAGTAAATTAACAGTGAATAATTTGTTAGATTGACATGACAGAGTAATAGAGTATCATAGTCATGATAATAGACAACAACAGGGATTCTTAATATTCCAATATGTTAACCGAGCGTTCTTTATCCATATAACGACATGATCAGATGTGTGCTTGTTGAGATCAATCAAACCGTGTAAAGTAAAAGCATGATCACCCCATACATTGCAGTCCCGCCTATAAACAGAAGTCTGAGGAAATCTCTTATTTCTAGACCCAAAATTGTTAGGACTCAAACTATTAGCCAGAAAACCTCCTAACCACCACAAATTATATAGCATTCAAGTAAAGTAGCACAATCGAAACATAATAATTAACTTATTACCAAAAGCATTAGCAAGTCAACATCTTCATGTTGCAACATCAATATGGCCCACAATAGAACTTTATCAAATAAACGCTTCTTAATACATTCTAAGCTTTGAACTTAACTGTAAAATTCAACGAATTCTTAACCCATTTGACCCATTCCATTTATAACCAAATTCTTAGAGTTTAGTCATTGACCCGTTAGATGTAAATTATGACAATAAGTAACGACTTCTAAGTAAATTTTCAGAGATTGCCACCTCTAACTGATTCCTAAGGAAAATTGATAAATGAATAACATATATTACTACTACTAACGAAATAGAATGATGAAATATCCGAGGATTCATAACGACCTTGCCACCACCAGGATATGTGACAATTCTGGTGAATAAATTTTGATTTTTTACCAACATAACTTTGGATTACGCGTTTAAATACCCTAATCAAATAAGCTGGAACATTAGGGAATACAGTGATCACCAGTAAATTTAAAGATTATAAAGGAAAAAAATTAGAAAGTGACAATCCATCCAAGAATGTGAGTTAATCATGTTTTTAAAAAAGAAGAAGCTCGTTACTGTTAGATATACATAAGAGTAAGCATCAAACCTGAGAGTAAGAATCAACTGCAAGAATCTAAGTCTCATCCATCTCCATATAAATGATTGTAAATTGACACCTGCACATTACACGAATGAGCAAAGGCTGCTGACTTAGATTTGATATTATAAAATAAACCAAATCTACATGGTAACAATATCTCTTACGCTTGTTGTATTATAAACAGCGTGCTTACAATCAGAGAGGATGCTGAAGATGTTGATACCAGATACTTCAAAAAATTGAATTTTGCAAGAGCCGAATTATAATCATCTGCAAGATATATGATAAGGGTAAGTGGTGGGGCCGATAAGTACTCGAAAATAACGATTATAAATTAAAGGAATGAAAAGAATCCATCCTTTTGATAGTTTCCAAGTGAGATAACAGAAGGGTCTCCGGTTACTTCCTTTTAATGCACATAGTTTTATTGTTGTGTACATTCACACGACAACACATGACCACAAAGTCTACCTTAGGTGACGATATAGTATTAATTAACTACACTACCATCCCATCATCACAGAAAATCATAGAACCTCTTCTGTGACTAAAATAGTAAGTGGAAACGACCCAATTAAATTGAGTGGCAAAATGGGCATAAGCGGATTGACTTTTATTAAGTTTAGGATCATTTTGTAAATTATACATGTATAATCAGTTTGTAAACTAAAATTTACGCAAAAACTTTCTTTCTGCCAACCGTACTTTTTGCTCATAAACTGAATTTGATAAATTAAAAGATATGTACCGAAAAATCAAACTGGATTCACGACATTACCTTGTGAGATACACTATGGTTTTCTGTATCAAGGATGACATCATCTGCATCAATTCATCAGCAGCAGCAACCATTCATACCATCCGATCTGATTCAGTGTATTTCAATACATGGCAAGTCGCACAATTATCAAATTGCATCCTATATTCATCAACTATAAACCACGAATAACAGTGTTGATGCAGTAAGTACTCAAATGGGTAGCGATACAAACAACATTAATTTACTGGGAGTTTTATTGAATCACTATTTGTTACTGGGAGTTTTATTGTTTCAGCTGTGAAAGAACCCGACTCATGTAGTTGAAAGCATTAATTTACCGAAACCGCAATTAAGTGTTACAAAGACACTTCACAGCTGTTTGTATAAACTCTAACATCGCTTACATTTTAGTCATGGCACGGTACACCAGTTTTAGTGATGGGTGTAGCATGGTGCACTGGTTAAAACGACCCAATTAAGTTGAGTGGAAACGACCCAATTAAGTTGAGTGGCAAAATGGGCATACGTGAAAGGACTTTTAAACAAAACGAAGAACCACTAATGTATTGAATCTCTTAAACAAAAGAATACCCATTTCTAAATAGGATGAACAGCAGCCCTCTGATTTTACCCAAGCTCTAAAAGTGAACTAAGATTTACGCAAAAACTTCGCTACTGCCAACCGTACTTTTTGCTCATAAACTGAATCATAAATTGAAAGATATGTATCAAATAGGGTATAAGAATCAAACGATACAATAACTAAAATTAGGCCAGAACCTTGTCCTCCGATCTGTCTGTGAAGTGGCTGAAATCAATTCATCAATGAATCCTTGATTCAGTGTATTTCAATACCTGGCAATCGGATTTGATTAGCAACCAATTCGATATATTTAGCCTAATCAAGTGTTGAAGTAAATAGAGTGCTACTGTTAACATTTATATCGATCAATAGGGTATAAGAATCAAACGATACAATAACTAAAATTAGGCCAGAACCTTGTCCTCCGATCTGTCTGTGAAGTGGCTGAAATCAATTCATCAGCAGTAGCGGAAAACCTTCCCCTTCCGATCTGATTCTAACTGACGCTGTAATTGGACAACGACGGGAGTGGTGCATCGCGGCGGATGCAAGGTTAATCGCTGCTAGGGCTCCTGAATCTGTCGCTCGCCAAACTTCCTTGCCCCTGCGATTCCGTTTGGTATACTTGGGTTTTTGCGATTGTTTGCAATCTGGACGTGATTCTGTATTTGGCGTTTGAAACGGTTTTGGGTTTGAGGGTTGGTGTACTTCGTTTGATGCCTGAGCAGTGAAAGGCTTTCCTGGAGCCCTAGAAGAATTAGACACGCGTAAAATTATGATAGGGCAAAAAAGTCATTAAGATTAACCATTGTGTTTAAGATTAATTAATCACAAGTTTTAGTTTAATCTAGGGCTGAGGTTTAAGGGGCTTAGCCAATCAAGGGTGGGGATTAATCCTTGAGAGCCTATTATGTAGGGGATTAATTAATATAAGCCTTCTTTTAATAGATAAGAAAGATTATTATTATTATTATTATTATTATTATTATTATTATTATTATTATTATTAGGGTGAGGTTCCCGGAAGAAGGGGTAAAAGTGAGGGAAGTGAGAGAAGCCAATGAGAAGGTGACAAGTGTCTCCTCATTTCTCCACCTTTTTATTCATTTCCCCTCCATTTCTCATTTCTCCACCTTTTTTTTATCCAATTCTCCCCCTTTCTTTATTTCTTCAATTTTGTTCTATTTCATTTTTTTTAATTTACTTTTTATTAAAAAAAAATTATTATTAAATAAAATTTAAAATTAAATTTTTAAACATGTAAAATCTTCTATAAAACTTTTGTTAAAAAATTAAGAGAAAATTGTCCGTTTCGTCCCTGTGTTTGTCCAAAAAATCACGTTTCGTCCCTTATTTCAATAAATGTCATTGGTAATCCCTGTATTTGTCGTTTTTGCTCACTAGTCGTCCCTCCTAACGAATTTCGTTAATTTTGTCCGTTAAGTCAAGTGAAATGACCGAAATACCCTTCATCTTTTTTATAAAAAATCACCTAACTAATTCTCAAACCATAATTTTGTCCTACCTAAAATCATACACCATGAACATCATATCTTTACACCTCCAATAAAAAAGATCTCTCCGATACACATATGTTTTAATCGTAAAATAAAATTTCATGAACCAAAAAATAGAGAGATAAGATCTTATTCAACCATTCAACTACACACTATATTTGATCTGCAGCAAAGAAAAAAAGTTTATAAAAATCAATAACTTCAATCTACTCAACACTTTCAGCATATTCTTGTGTCATGATCCCCTTTAATCAATTATAAGCCCATCTTGCGGTCCACACATCATCCGATCAACCACAAAGTAAATCATGATGCCAATCACACCACGACCGACCACCACCCATCACCACCACAGCCGCCGCTAATTCTCTTCCGTCACCATTTAACCTTTTCCTTTCCGACTGATTTCAAAAGTTTCGTGCCCAAATTGTGGAAACGACAAATTAATCACCACCGCCTAAAGCCATCACCTCCCCTGTCTATCATCAACCTCTGGTGACAGCCATTGCCGCCATCATCACGACCACTACTCATTACTATTTTTTTTTTAGTGTCTTTAGTGGATCTTTCTAGAACGGTGGTTTCAGTACCTGATTTAATTGAACGTTTTCCATCGTCGCCATCGCCGATTCCACCGATTTCTTTTTTCTTTTTTGTTTGTAGGTCTTCGTATTAAAGCTCCAGCAGGGTCTTCGTAATAAAGCTCCAGTAGATCTTCTTGGTCCGGTGATCTGCGGTGGTGATGTAGTTGGTTTGAAAGAGAAAGATATTCTTAGATGGAGACTAGTAATATTGGGGTTAGGGTTCAATTGATGTGCAGAATTAATCATGGAGAACATGGCGGTTCAAGGGTGTTCCGCTGCTTGAGTTGTGGCGATGTCAGAGATGCCACTGAGGTGTTCGAAGTGAAAGGTGCAGAGAAATTAGCTGACACAGCTTAAAACCCTAGCCGTACAACGTAATTCGATCTCCGGCGACATACCGGTTTTTATCAAGAAACGGCAGTAACCCAAAAACGAATTAGAATATAACCTAAACGAATTCAGATTAGCGATCGTTCTTGAGGGAGAATCAGAAACCACAATTCCAGAGCAAACAAACCTTGACCCAAATATGGTTGAAGAAATCAAAACCCTAAAACGGAAGGGTTTAATTTGAAGAACGAAATCAGTATATGGGGTTCTGGAAATCGCCAAACAGGGGAGAGAAATAGGTTCCAATGGTTAGATTAATCAATGAATTAACAGAGATGAATACAGACCATAGAACAAGTAAACCAGATGAGACATGGTGATTTTTAAAGAAAAAAGAATGAATTCGATGGAAGTATGGTTTCGCAAAAAAGTAAACCAGATGAGAGATGATGATTTTTTTTTTTTTTTTTTAGTGTAATTATAAAAAAGAGGCTACCAAAAAGGGAGGCTTTGAAAGGAAGAAGATGAGGGTAATTTAGTCATTTTATTATCATTTAACAAAAAAAGTTAACTCCTTTAACGAAAAGGACTACCAGTGAGCAAAAGTATTAAATACAGGGATGCCTAGTGACATTTATTGAAATAAGGGACGAAACGTGATTTTTTGGACAAACACAAGGACGAAACGGGCAATTTTCTCAAAAATTAATAAATAATTAAATAAAAATTGTTATCTTTTTTTTTTTTTGAAAAATATCACTTTAAAAATCTAAAAATGAAAAATATCACTTTAAAAATCTAAAAAAAATTAGTTTTTAAACATGTTTTCCTATTTAGTTTTTATTTTTTATAACATTTTAAAATATGTGATGCACCATATATTAAATATAATGATGCACATTAATATTAAAAACAAGATGCAATAAAACTAAATTATTATTGTGTTCACCAACATTATAACTATGATACACTGATTTTCGCTGAATATGATGCATCGACTTTCAAAAATACTATAAAACATCGTTATAAAATTAAAAATGGTGCATCATAGTTATAAAACATGGTTCATCATAGTTATAAAATATGATTCATCATAGTTATAAAATATGGTGCATCGAGTGTTTAAAATATCATGCATTGAATTTTAAAATATAATATAAAACATCGTTATTGAACTAAAATGTGGTGCATCATAATTATAAAACATGGTGCATCATAGTTATAAAAACATGCTTCATCATAATTATAAAACATGGTGCATCGAGTGTTTTAATAGCATGTATTGACTTTCAAAATATACTATAAAATATCGTTATTGAATTAAAAGGTGGTGCATCATAGTTATAAAACATGGTGCATCATAGTTATAAAATATAATGCATTATAGTTATAAAATATGGTGCATCATAGTTATAAATATGACGCTCCGACTTTTATATATATATGATGAACATCGTTAGTGTATAAATTTTGGTGCATCATAGTTAAAAATATGGTGGATCATAATTTTAATTTTACAATGCATTGAAGTTATAACTTTGTTATATCAAAATTTATTTTATTCAAGGTACGAATATAGTGCATCACATAATTTTTTTTGTAATACTATATATAAAATTGTATTTAAATATAACAACGTGAAGTTAAAACAACAACATAAAAATGTTGAAAATGTGGAAAAAAAAAAACAAAAATAATGATAAACAAGCTGTGAAAAAGGTTAAATGAAAAGTTGAATAAACAAATAATAACTAACAAACACTTTAAAAAATGTTTAAAAAAAAAAAAAAAAAAACAAAACAAAATTAATGTAAAAAAAATAAAACACTAAAAAGTTTAAGTAAAAAAAATAAGGGAAAAACGATAAAGATTAAAGAAATGAAAAAATGAAAGGGAAATGATCAAATGATAAGGCACACGTGGCATAACCATAGTCATTCCTCCACCTGCCGTTCACTTCCGTCCAAAAGCAACTTTGCGTACATGAACCAATACCGGGTGAGGTTCCTGGGAGAAGGGGTAAAAGTGAGGGAAGGGAGAGAAGCCAATGAGGAGGTGACAAGTGTCTCCTCATTTCTCCACCTTTTTTATTCATTTCCCCTTCCTTTTTTCATTTCTCTACATTTTTTATTCATTTCCTCTTCCTTTTTTTTTATTTCTTCACCTTTTTATCCAATTCTCCCCCTTTCTTCATTTCTTCACTTTTTTTTTTCTATTTTATTTTTTTAAATTATTTTTTTATTATAAAAAAAAAAATTTAACTTAAAAAAAAAAATTAACATGTAAAAACTTCTATAACACTTTTGTTATAATAAAATTTGTTAACATTTTTTTAGAAAAAAATTCCAAATCTAAAAATTAGTTTTTAACCTTTTTTCCTGTTTAGTTTTTTCTTTTTCATATATCATTTTCAAATTTGTGATGTACCAGAAATTATATATAGCGATGTACATGAATATAAAAAACAAGCTGCAATAAAACTAAATTATTATTGTGTTCACCAACATTATAAATATGATACACTGAATTTTTCTGAATATGATGCATCGAGTATTTAAATATCATGCATCAACAATCAAAATATACTATAAAACATCGTTATTGAATTAAAAAGTGGTGCATCATAGTTATAAAACATGGTTCATCATAGTCATAAAAAATGGTGCATCGATTGTTTAAAAATATCATGCATTGACATTCAAAATGTATTATAAAATATCGTTATTGAATTAAAATGGTGGTCCATCATAGTTATAAAACATGGTGCATCATAATTATAAAATATGGTGCATCATAGTTATAAATATGACGCTCTGACTTTTAGATATACGATGTTGGTGCATCATAGTTATAGAATATGGTGCATCATAGTTATAAATATGACGCTCTGACTTTTAGATATACGATGTTGGTGCATCATAGTTATAGAATATGGTGCATCATAATTATAAAATATGGTGCATCATAGTTATAAATATGACGCTCCGACTTTTAGATATACGATAAACATTATTAGTATATAAATTTTGGTGCATCATAATTTTAATTCTACGATGCATTGAAGTTATAATTTTGTTATATCAGAATTTATTTCATTCAAGGTATAAATATGGTGCATCACATAAATGTTTTTTTTTTTGTAATACTATATATAAAATTGTATTTACATATAATAATGTAAGGTAAAACAACTACAGTAAAAAGGTTGAAAACGTGAAAAAAACAATAACAATTATAAATAAGTCGTGGAAAATGTTAAATGATAAGGTTGAAAAACGCAAAAAAAAAAAAAAAAAAAAAAAAACGATAACAAAAACTCTAAAAAATGCAAAAAAAAAAAAAAAAAATAAATAAATAAAAAAAATACGAAAAAGTCAAGAAAAAAATTAATATAAAAAATAAAACTAAAAAAATTTAAGAAAAAAAAATGGAGGAGAAATGATAATGGTGGAGAAATGTAGAAAGTGGAGAAATAAAGGAGGTGGAGAAATGGAGGAGGACACTTGTCACCTTCCTATTTGCTTCTCTCCCTTCCCTCCCTAAACCTCTTCCTCCTTACAAGAACCAATATCATTCATCAATCAATGTTTTTAATTACTCCTATGTTTGGTGTGGATTTTATTATTTTAGTGAATTTGACTTTTTGAGGTCGTCCACTTTTCAATGGCCAATATACTGCACAATCAGAAGCTTGCATGCAGTTTCCTCCATGGACTCTGCCTTGGTGCTAGAGGGTACAAAATTTTATAAATAAACTTCTTTAAACAATCAAACATATAATTTCTTATATTATGTAGAGATATGTGTGATAATAACCATATGTGATTCGCTGGTTGGAGCTAGAGTTGGTAGCCAGACAGGATTTAATTTGTTAAACGATTTTGTTTCGAGAGCTTCTAGTTTATTTTTTTTCTAGTAAATTCTTCTTTTCTTTCTTGAGAAGTGAAACTAAGAGCTCAAGCTTTTATAACCATTTTGAAGCCCTTATAAATCATGACTAAAAAACGTATGTTGAAATGTGTAATACGTAATAGGCTAGCGCATCTCGCTACGCTCTTCAAGCTCTCTGACCACCCCTTACTCGACTTCATGTGCAATTATGTAAGGAAGGAGTACCAAAGCAAACTCGGTGAAAAGTGAAATGTTTCCTTGTAGAATTGTAGTTACTTACTCTAAGAAAACAGAACAAAAACAAACATAGTCATTATAATCTCCTATCTATCCAAGGTTGTAGCCAAAACAAACAACATAGTTTATTCTCTTCCTATAGATCGACATATAGATGACAGACCATGAGTTGTATATATAATATAATAAGGTCATATTAAAACATGAACTTTTTCCTTCACTTGATGTACATTGAAGATTAAATTCAATAATGTTGACCTACTAAGTACTAACACTTATTTTGTCCTTTTCATTAAAATGTTTTTAAATAATAGCTTATGTTTGAATTGACTCCCAAAAACTTTCATAAATTAGAAACTAGTCGAACTACTGATTTTTTTTGTAGCAAAGTAGCAAACACATAAAATCAACGTATAGAAATCGTCATTACTATATAAATAGAAACCGATCGAACACTATATCTTAACAATATATATTCTTCGAAATGGACTATTTCAACGGTACACACGCGATACATTCTTCGTAAAACCGAAGAAAATTATTCAAACAAACTCCTAACTAAACCAGAGAATAAAAAAAACAATCGGGACATACACTAAATGAACGAAGAATGACAATAGACGTACATTTGATTAAATATAATACGAAAAAAATAATTAAGGGCACTTGTCTTTGCCTTTTGGGTTCTTCATGTCACGGTAGCAAGGACATTGAGACTTACTAACGTACGGACCAGAAGGAACACATCCGTTACATTTCCCGCAACAAATCCCGCAATACTTTAGGCATCTGTCTCTCCATCCAGATCTCGAACACCTCAATTTGCACTTCTTGTCACACCCAAATTTACCTACATTATATCAATTAGTTTTGTACACAAAAAATGAAACAACAAGTCATTAGACAAGAAAAAAACAGATAGTGAACCAAAGATGCATGGGTAGATGATATACTTGGGACAGGAACGGGGGCAGCCGTTGGTGAAATCGCGTTCGCCGATATGAAGAGAAGAGCAAGAATGAGTATAGTTGCTAATAAGAGCTTCATTGTAGTGATGTATATGGCTTAATTTGTGTTAGATTAAGTATGTTGATGTTGATGGTGAAGAGCTACAAGTGTTAAGTTGGTGTATTTATAGTGCGAAGAGTAGCCGCGTTTGGTGAAGTACTTACGTTGGCCATGTGACATGAGACCCCCCTCCCTTAGAAACTGTCAAATTCATATGTACCTATATATTTACTGATGCATATTTTTTTACCATTAATTAAAGTCGGTGTTAATATAAGTCTCCTTCTTCTTCTTTTTACTGCTATTGAAATGGATCAGTAATATTCTTTAAAATTACGTTATGATGATGCGTGTGACTATGTGAGCATTTAAGTTCTACGTACCAATATATATATTAAATTGGTTTAATTAGTTGACTAGCTAGTACTATTAAAATTAAAGTGCCATTTTTTATCGCCACCTAATGGATTGGTGGGTGTTATTTTAAGGTTACAAACATTTGAATATACTTGGAAATCTTAACTCAATCAAATCATAGCAGGGATAAAATGTGTTGTTAAAAGTACTAAATTTTGACTCGGTCAAGTAAATAGATCGATGAAAATGCAGCTAGCATCATTATATTACTTTTGGGATCGAATGATTTGAGAATGGGAGTTAATTAATAAAACCTTGCACTTTGCTTTATAAAATTATGGTTTTGTAACTAGTTTTTGCTATTTAAAAAAAAAAAGTGAGGGTAACACTATGTATGGGGTAGTTGAGAACTGGGGTAGCCGGTACGTATAACCTCATAATAGTAGGAGGGGAGGTGCATCGCGTAGTATGCAATCATATTGCATCTCACGAACCTTCCTTTATTTCCTTGTCAATTGTTACTTACTACACATAAATGTAATAGAGAAAATTATAAAAGTTTTTATGGTTTGACCTGAATTGTACATTCAATCATTTAATTAATTTAATTACATAGATGGTCCTTTCTTTTGAAACTTGTTACGTAAATATTCATTTACACTAACGATTGTTAAATCTCCGTTAAAAAAGACCACGTGTGTAGTTTTTTTTATTCTTTTAAAATTTTATAATTTTTGAGTAGATATAAATTATAAAATTTAAATTATGTATATATACATTATTAGGTGTACAACATCATTTTCATCTTTCACATTTCGCTTAGCAAATTCATTGTCAAATTGTTCCTCTTCCACATTTGTCTTTCACCACTCAAGGACCCTCCGTTACCCATTCATCTTATCTCGTAATGACTTTAGTGGCCACCATCTCTTCTCTTTTGTATCCTTTTCGATGATCCTAGCTTTAAAGTAAAATGACGTTGAAAAGTGAGAACTAATTAAGTCAAAAATGTATATTTATGAAGGAAAAGATGGTGGTGGAATATAAATTTGATGTTATAGATAGGAGTGTTAACGAACCGCGCACTTAACGAGCTACTCGAGTTCGAACTCGTTTATCTCAAATTCGAGCATAATACTATTCGAGCCCGAGTCGAGTTCGAATATAAAAATACTGCTCGATTAGTTTCACGAGCCGAGTTTCAAAACAATAAATTCGACTCGGCTCGTAAGGATTAGATGAGCACACTATAAATATTAACATCAAGAATCTAATTACATACTTATTATCAGTGTTTGATAATAACTAATTAAACTTACACATTTTAAGTTTAATTAAGTGTAAATGTCTTTTACAAACTTTATGTCAAGTTTCATAAAATAGTTAGTATACTTTTTAATGAGCTTGTTTAAGCTTATAAACGATTTTATCGAGCTTGAGCTTCTAAACAAACATTTTGAGTTCAAATAAATAATTTTTTTTTTTTTTTTTGTAAATTGTCATAAACTTAAACGAGTATAGAGCTAGAGCTCGAACACTAAATTATTATCCGAGCCCGAACTCGAATATGGTTTTAAAAATTTAATCGAGTTTGAGTCGAACTCGAACATACTTATTTTTTAAACGAGTCGAGTCGAGCATCAGGATATTCGAATTGACTCGGTTTGCTAACAGCCCTAGTTATAGAGGAGAATATGATCAAATTTGATAATGAATAGAATGAGTGAAATGAAAATAATGTTATGTACACTATATAATGTATCGATACATATGCTATATTTTATTATTTATATTTTACTCAAAAAAATTTAAAGAATTAAATTTTTTACATGCATGGTCCTTTTTAACGAAGATTTAACAATCGTTAGTGTAAATGACTATTTACGTAACAAGTTTCAAAAGAAAGGATCATCTATGTAATTAAATTAATTAAAGGACTGAATGTACAATTCAGATCAAACTATAAGAACGATTTTTGTAATTTTCTCAATGTAATATTTGGATTTTGGATTGTACTTAAATAAATGTTGTTATATAAATGTGTCATGCTTAGCTTCTACTTCGAAAATAAGATGCGAAACAAGGCGTTCACCAATATAATTTGACAATAGTTATATACAAATTGGTTACTAAGTATCTAGATCCGCATCTAGCATTATCACGTTTTACTCTCTCTTCGTTCTACTTAAAGTGTTTATTTTTGTTCACCAAGTAAATATTTATCATCTCTATCCACAGAAGATTCAATTATTTATCAAATGAGATGAAGAATTATTTTGAAATAATAAAAAATATAAATATAAATACTTAATACTTATGGGGACAATGATGTAGTAAAAAGCTCTATTAATACTGTACAAGAAGTTGTAATAGATAGCCCACCAATTACGTAACTACAATTTTTTTTTATTTTTATTTATTTTTTTTTTTTTTTGTAAATAGTACATTTATTTAGAAATTCAAATATAGATTCGTAGTATCAAAAATATGTATTGAAATCCGTTAAAAACAGCTGGCATCCAGCTTGGATCCTTCGATGATTTCATAATTTCATTCCCCACCATTCCACCAACGCGTTTGTACATGTACTTCCAAAGGTTGAATTCCAGAACCCTAACCAATTCACGTTAAATCATCTTTAACCAGTAAATTAAGCTCACTTAATAGACCGCTTAAAAAGTAATCCTAACCTCTATTAATTTTTTAAAAGCAACGAATTGCATTAAAACAAGCCCAAATCGGGGAAAAAAAACAAGAACCAAAGATGGGCTTCAAAATGGAGTGCCAAAACAACACTAAAAAGTATATCCGAACACTCAAAAAAGCTACAAAATGAAACAACTCACGAAATAAGCCCACGAGGATTACATATCCAATTTTTTCAAGCTGAGATCCGCTTGGAACTCCTATTAATTAACCAAAGACGGAAGAGTTGTTAGACCGATGGAAGGATCTTCGTGCATAACCTTTTCCAACTTACCCGAAGAAGCATAAGTAATCGAGTAACGCCATTTCCAGATAACCCATATTAAGACATATAAATTAAGCTCCATGAAATTTTTTTACATTAGAGTATTAGACCCCATACATGGTATATGACCAATGACGATATCATCCAAGGAAGTCAAAGAGGTTGTGACCACCGACCACCAACTCGGAAACTTCAGCCAAACAGGTCTGATTTTGTTACAACTATGAAGACAAATAATCTTGAATCTCCAGCTCATTGCTACATATAGGACACAGTGAAGTTATATATAACCTAAACCCTACGATTCAATAAGATCGTGCGCTCCTAACCAACTTATCTAACGACACCATTTTTTTATTTTTTTTATTCAACAAAAATATATATATTATATGTGGCACCCCCAAATTTAATGATTTGCGGAAGCTTGATTTGGGTGTCACTAATCAATATACAAAGCACATAAGATATAATGAACGACCACTATATGCGTCGTTTTAAACTTGTATAAATAAAGTAAATGTTTACATCAAAATATAGTTACATTAGCTCGGTTCCTGAAATTTAGAGATTACATAGCATAATTACTTTTACAAAATATAATAATGCAGTCCAATCTCTAGTTGTATGTATGCTGACTCGAGCTAATAATTCCTGCTTGTGCAGCCTAACTACTGCTGGGTACCTGTGATAAATACTAAAATGGGTCAGCGAAAACGCTGGTGAGCTCACAGGTTTGTATGTCAATGTATAGTTGTAAGAACCGCAAGATTTATATTGAATTTAAAATGCAATTGAGCAAAATAAAAGTTATACTGTCCATGAGCACATAGTCTGAGCTTAACTTGATTTGTCAGGCCCACTTAAGGAAACCTAACTTGAAATGCCTCCTACGAGTGCCTAATCAACACTCGTCTTCCCAAATGCTAATACATCCGTTTGACCGGTTAGTGCGTGCTAACCCGGATGAGGATTGTCAATCCCATATGATATCATATACTAACATTCACGCTAAAATATTAGAGACTATGCTATGGAGGACTTTAAATTGATTAGCTTGAAACTCATGTAGTATTTGAAGTTTGGCACTTGCGTTCTACTTGTAAAACAAAATGAAGTAGTAATATCACACCCCTAGTAAAAGTAGTGAAAATGGGGCCATGAAACTCACCTGGTTCTTGAAGTGTTTAACTTAATAAACTTGAAGTAATTAGCTGTGAGTTGGTGTCCAAAGGCTTGAAACCTGAATGTGTCCACGACACTTAAATTGTCATTAATTGTATTGGTATCCCGAAATACTACCATTTGAATTGTTTGTCTAACTTAATGTCCAAATTACCCCGATTTGGTTGATTGTTTTGTTACAAGTTACTACGACTTGTTTGAATAAGTTGATACAAGTTACGACGACTTGTTTGATTGAATTATCTAAGTTACTATGACTTAGTTGATTTAATTGTGTATTTGAAAGTGTGTACGGCCCGTTGGTGACGGTTGTAACAATAGTTGTTGCTACAGTGAACTGCTACAGTAAAATTTGACTTTTCTACAGTAACTTTGACTTCGAAATTTTGAGTTTTGAAAATTCTGTTTTGTGCGACGTAGCCTGCGACGCAGGCTGCGACGTAAGGTTTTTGCGACGAAAAGGGTTGCGTCGCCAAAGTCAACAGTGCTAAGTCAATAGCGACGTAGGGTGCTACGTCGCTTATGCGACGTAGGTTCGGTTTGCGACGTTAAGGTCTGCGTCGCTATGTGCGACATTCGCAAGTCAATGCGACGTAATAGGCTGCGTCGCTATATGCGACGTTGGGGATATAGTGCGACGTAGGTCGCTGCGTCGCTATATGCGACGTTGGGGATATAGTGCGACGTAGGTCGCTGCGTCGCATTTGCTCCAGGCCAAATGCGACGTACGGGGTCTGATCGGAGTTTCAACTTCAAAAAAGCATTTTCCGGCCATCGATCGGCCTAATATTTTTACCCAACCCATTTTAGGACATTACAAGGTTATACAAACAACTAGCAAGTTATAAAACTTAAAAACGAGAGTTTTCGGAGTTGTGTCGGAAACTTACAAATCGCCTAAATGAAATTCCGGAAAGATGAAAGTGTAGATCGTGAAGTGGTGAATCTTTTGTCCCAAACAAGCTTGAAGATCCGAGGTCGTTTAGTATGTTTATTTTGCGATTTTCGTTGATTTGGTTGTTTAGTTGAGAGAAAATAAGAGAGGAGAGAGAGATAGAAATGAGAAATGAAAGAAAAAGAAAGAAAAGGGAGGTGATTAAGGTGGAATCCCCACCTTTTTCAGTCCCCGCGAAGTGCCCCGTGCGGTGTTCGTTTTCCCGATTATTTAAATGTTAAATATTTATTTTCTAAGTTTTAATATACGTTTTAAGATACGAATAATTACTTAGTATTTTCGTTGAAGCATTTTACTAAACATTTAATAATTACATTATAAATGGTGATTTGTCTCATTTTGTTTGCGCAATTACATTTTATTCGCGTTTATATTAATTGTGTGATAAAACTTGGATACGAAATATTATTATAAATAATATTTTTAAATAAATTGAGTTATTAAATAATATTTGTATTACTTAATAAAATTGTTCACCAACGTCCGTATTTATTGTATCGAAATTCATTCGATTTGAAGCTCGTACGATTTAAACAAACCACATAATTGTAGATATATATTCAACAATATATATAATAGTTGATACATTAATTAGCCTAACACAGAACTAATTACATGTATTAATACTTGTTTAGGCACTAAATTATAGTCCTAAATTGACGGTTGTTACATTCTCCCCCTGTTAGAAGAATTTCGTCCCGAAATTTATGTTGAAGTCGTGTTTGAGGTGGAGTCATTGAAAAGTTGAGGATACTTGAGTCGCATTTGGTCTTCCCGTTCCCAGGTGAATTCCGAACCGCGCCGCGAATTCCACCTAACTTTGACGATGGGAATACGACTTTGTTTAAGTTGTTTGACCTCACGGTCCATGATTTCGGCGGGTCCCTCAACGAAGTGAAGTTTCTCGTCAACTCGAATTTCGTCGAGTGGAATGATAAGTGTCTCATCAGACAGACACTTCTTCAGATTTGAAACATGAAAAGTGGGATGCACGCTGCGGAGTTCAGGTGGCAGCTGCAATCGATATGCCACTGGACCAATCCTTTCAAGGATCTCGAATGGTCCAATGTATCTGGGGTTCAACTTCCCTCGTTTACCAAATCGGATTACGCCTTTCCAAGGCGATACTTTGAGTAGTACTCGATCCCCAACTTGGAACTCGAGTGGTTTGCGTCTCACGTCAGCATAACTTTTCTGACGATCACGCGCGGCCTTGAGCTTGTTTTGAATTTCGACGATCCTCTCGGTCGTCTCGTGAATAATTTCTGGACCTGTGAGTTGGCTATCCCTAACCTCGGTCCAACAGATAGGTGACCGGCACTTACGACCGTACAGTGCCTCGAACGGTGCAGCTTTGATGCTGGTATGATAACTGTTGTTGTACGAGAACTCGCACAATGGTAGGTGTTTTTCCCAGTTTACACCGAAGTCTACTACGCAGGCCCGTAGCATGTCTTCCAGTGTTTGAATGGTTCGTTCACTTTGGCCGTCGGTTTGAGGATGGTATGCGGTACTCATATCAAGTCGAGTACCCAGAGATTTTTGAAGTGATTGCCAAAATTGTGAAGTGAAACGACTATCTCTATCGGAGATAATTGAGATTGGAACGCCGTGTTTGGTCACGATTTCCTTCAGGTAGATTCTGGTGAGGCGTTCCATTTTGTCGGATTCCTTGATTGCCAGGAAGTGAGCAGACTTTGTGAGACGATCCACGATCACCCAAATGGTATCGCAACCGCTCGATGACTTGGGTAGTTTGGTTATGAAATCCATGGCAATTTGTTCCCATTTCCATTCAGGAAGACTGGGTTGTTGAAGTAAACCGGAAGGTTTTTGATATTCGATTTTGACTTTGGAGCAAGTAAGGCACTTGCTGACATAGGTGGCGATTTCAGCTTTCATGTTCGGCCACCAGTAGAAGTCCTTGATACCGTGGTACATCTTATCTGATCCCGGATGGATAGAATATTTGGACTTGTGAGCTTCATCCATCACCAAGTCTCGTAGGTTCCCAAATCTAGGCAACCAGATTCGGTTTGAGAAATACCTAATCCCGTTAGGTTTGATTTCGAATTGTTTATCCATGCCCCGCAAGGCTTCATCTTTGACATTTTCGGGTTTTAAGGCTTCGAGTTGAGCAGTGAGAATTTGAATGTTTAAATTGTTGTGAATGGTCATACTGAGGGCTCGAACCCGAAGTGGTTTCACTCGCTCTTTTCGACTGAGGGCGTCAGCAACAACATTTGCTTTGCCTGGATGATATTTGAGTTCGCAGTCGTAATCCGTAAGCAACTCGACCCATCGACGTTGCCTCATGTTAAGATCCTTCTGATCGAATATGTGTTGAAGGCTTTTATGGTCGGTAAAGATTGTACATCTGGTACCATAAAGGTAATGTCTCCAGATTTTGAGGGCAAAAACGACAGCTCCTAGCTCGAGGTCGTGGGTGGTGTAATTCTTTTCATGAATCTTGAGCTGTCGGGAAGCATAAGCTATGACTTTGTCTCGTTGCATGAGCACACAACCGAGACCTTGATGAGAAGCATCGCAGTATACCACGAAGTCATCGGTGCCTTTGGGTAATGATAGAATAGGAGCACTGCAAAGCTTTTGCTTTAAGAGTCGGAATGCCGATTCTTGTTTATCAGTCCAGTCAAACTTTTTGTCTTTCTGGGTCAGCGTTGTAAGTGGTATGGCTATCTTGGAGAAATTTTCAATGAATCGTCGATAGTATCCGGCCAGTCCTAAAAACTGCCGTACTTCGGTCGGAGTGGTTGGCGATTGCCAGTCTTTGATAGCCTCGATTTTTGACGGGTCAACGTGAATTCCCTGACTGTCAATCACGTGACCAAGGAATTGAACGGTTTCGATCCAGAACTCACACTTAGAGAACTTGGCATAGAGCTCCTCGTGTTTAAGTAGTTCAAGGATGGTTCTGAGGTGTTGCGCATGCTCTTCTTTGCTTCGTGAATATATGAGGATGTCATCGATGAAGACAATGACAAACTTATCAAGGTAAGGTTTACACACCCGATTCATAAGGTCCATGAATACAGCCGGTGCATTGGTTAGGCCGAATGGCATCACTTGGAATTCATAATGCCCGTAACGAGTTCTGAAAGCAGTTTTTGGAATATCGGCATCGCGAACACGCAATTGATGATAACCGGATCGGAGATCAATCTTTGAATAACAACTCGACCCTTGAAGTTGGTAGAACAAATCATCGATTCGAGGAAGTGGATACCGGTTCTTGACAGTTAACTTGTTCAACTCTCGATAGTCGATACACATTCGAAAAGAACCATCTTTCTTCTTAACAAATAGGACCGGAGCTCCCCAAGGTGAAGAACTCGGCCTGATAAACCCTCGTTCCAGGAGTTCCTGTAACTGGGTGGACAACTCCTGAAGTTCGGATGGAGCTAAACGGTATGGTGCTCGAGCCACAGGCGCAGCACCTGGTACAAGATCGATTGAGAACTCAACCTGTCTTGGTGGTGGTAGACCAGGCAGTTCCTCAGGAAAGACTTCTGGAAAGTCTCGAACAATTGGAACATCCTCAAGTCGCTTCTCCTCCGACTTTTTCTCCATGATGTGCGCGAGGATTGATGGATAACCCTTTCTCAGAAATTTCCGGGTTTTAAGACAAGAGATGATGTTAAGCCTCGTCCCACCGGTCTCCCCCTGTATGATCAGGGTTCTACCGACGGCGAGAGGTATGCGAACAATTTTGTCATGGCAAATGATTTCGGCGTGATGTTTGGATAACCAGTCCATGCCTACGATGACATCGAAACTTCCTATCTCAACAGGCATAAGATCTATGGAGAAGGTTTCGTCGGCTAGATTTAAGGTGCAATTAGGTATCACACTATTGGTTTCTATCAACTTGCCATTTGCTAGCTCTACGGTGTACTTAACGTCTAAAGCAACAGGTGTAATGTCAAGCAGAGGGCAAAATTCATCGGAAATAAAACTCCTATCGGCACCAGTATCAAACAGAATAGAAGCAGTTAAATTGTTGATGAGGAACATACCCGTGACCACATTCGGGTCCTGACGGGCGTCCCCTGAGTTGATCACGAAGGCGCTACTTTTGGCGTTGTTGTTGTTGCGGTGGTTGTTGTTGTTGCCCTTGTTCTTCAATTTTGGGCAAGAATCCCTAAAGTGTCCTGGGTTTCCACATTCGTAGGAGGACTTAGGTTGTCGGGCATTTTTGTCAGATGGGTTGTTGTTGGATCTGGGAGCTCGGCAATCCTTAGTCGAATGCCCGTACCTCCTGCAGTTGTTGCAAGGGGTATTGCACTGACCAAAGTGGTGATAGTTACACTTGGGACAATAAGGTCTGTCCCCGGTGTAGCTGCGGGTGGTTTCAGAGTTTGAGGTGTAGACTTGGATGGCGTTGTTTTTCTTGTTTGAGTTGTGGTGGTGTTCAGTGGATTTGCGTTTGTTGTTGTTGGAGGATGAGGTGTTGGAGGTCTCACGGCTGACAACTAGAGCCATGAGTTCGTAGGCCAATCGAATGGCACTCTCAATAGTAGTTGGTTTGGATGAGGCGGCGTTGCCCTGGATGTTCTCGGGAAGTCCACGAATGTATCTCTTAATGCCCTTACTTTCTGGTTCGACCAAACCCGGGCATAATAAGGCAAACTGCTGAAACTTGGTGGTATATTCAGCAACATCATTTCCTTGCACCGTCAGGTGCCAGAATTCTTCTTCCAGCCTGTGTAATTCCTCTTCAGGACAGTACTTTTCTGTCAGCTTCTTCTTCAGTTCGGCCCAAGGAAGTCGATTTGCAACTTCAAGACCTACGGAGTTTGCGTGGGTTTTCCACCACGTGAGTGCACCTTCCTGAAAGGTGTAAGCAGCGAATTTGACCTTGTTGTTCTCAGTGCAATCGCAGAGACTGAAAACAGATTCCATGCGCTCAATCCAACGGATTAAGCCAATGGCACCTTCCGTGCCCTTGAAGTATAGCGGTTTACAGCTAAGAAAGTCCTTATAGGAGCAAGGTTTTGGTGGTGGAGTATTGGTTGCTGTGTCCTCGCTACCGGGTGGTGTTCGGGTAGCCAAGGCTTCGGTCACACTGCGGGCAATTATCCCGCGATCTCAGCTTCGCTAAGGGTAATTTGACGACGAGGAGGCATGATGCTGAGTAAGAAAGAACAAGGAAATGAAATAAGATACTAGTCCGAGTGTGATGAACTAGTGGTGTGTTTGTCATCCCAAGACAAAACGTTAGAGAGAAAGAGGCCTATATTCATATAATATAATATAGCCTAAAGTTGTAATGAGGTCTATTTATGTATATATATATGTATATCACATAATAACCTATTGAGTGTCTAGAACAGACGTGTTTTAAGTCCCGTTTCTCTCGAGGTCAGAGTCAACTAATGCATTCCTGTTCAACATAACTCTTTCAGATTTCACATCATCTTTCTCTAATTGTACATAGTTGATCAGGCTATGTTAAATTAAAGTCGTATGATGTAATCCCTGAACTAGTCATAACTAATAAGGAATACTGCCTAACGGTCATAGTCTAGGCCCACTAAATTCAACCTAGTTCACTATAACCTTAGGCTCTGATACCAATCTGTGGCACCCCCAAATTTAATGATTTGCGGAAGCTTGATTTGGGTGTCACTAATCAATATACAAAGCACATAAGATATAATGAACGACCACTATATGCGTCGTTTTAAACTTGTATAAATAAAGTAAATGTTTACATCAAAATATAATTACATTAGCTCGGTTCCTGAAATTTAGAGATTACATAGCATAATTACTTTTACAAAATATAATAATGCAGTCCAATCTCTAGTTGTATGTATGCTGACTCGAGCTAATAATTCCTGCTTGTGCAGCCTAACTACTGCTGGGTACCTGTGATAAATACTAAAATGGGTCAGCGAAAACGCTGGTGAGCTCACAGGTTTGTATGTCAATGTATAGTTGTAAGAACCGCAAGATTTATATTGAATTTAAAATGCAATTAAGCAAAATAAAAGTTATACTGTCCATGAGCACATAGTCTGAGCTTAACTTGATTTGTCAGGCCCACTTAAGGAAACCTAACTTGAAATGCCTCCTACGAGTGCCTAATCAACACTCGTCTTCCCAAATGCTAATACATCCGTTTGACCGGTTAGTGCGTGCTAACCCGGATGAGGATTGTCAATCCCATATGATATCATATACTAACATTCACGCTAAAATATTAGAGACTATGCTATGGAGGACTTTAAATTGATTAGCTTGAAACTCATGTAGTATTTGAAGTTTGGCACTTGCGTTCTACTTGTAAAACAAAATGAAGTAGTAATATCACACCCCTAGTAAAAGTAGTGAAAATGGGGCCATGAAACTCACCTGGTTCTTGAAGTGTTTAACTTAATAAACTTGAAGTAATTAGCTGTGAGTTGGTTCCAAAGGCTTGAAACCTGAATGTGTCCACGACACTTAAATTGTCATTAATTGTATTGGTATCCCGAAATACTACCATTTGAATTGTTTGTCTAACTTAATGTCCAAATTACCCCGATTTGGTTGATTGTTTTGTTACAAGTTACTACGACTTGTTTGAATAAGTTGATACAAGTTACGACGACTTGTTTGATTGAATTATCTAAGTTACTATGACTTAGTTGATTTAATTGTGTATTTGAAAGTGTGTACGGCCCGTTGGTGACGGTTGTAACAATAGTCCTAAAATGTTATTATATTGTTGCTACAGTGAACTGCTACAGTAAAATTTGACTTTTCTACAGTAACTTTGACTTCGAAATTTTGAGTTTTGAAGATTCTGTTTTGTGCGACGTAGCTTGCGACGCAGGCTGCGACGTAAGGTTTTTGCGACGAAAAGGGTTGCGTCGCCAAAGTCAACAGTGCTAAGTCAATAGCGACGTAGGTTCGGTTTGCGACGTTAAGGTCTGCGTCGCTATGTGCGACATTCGCAAGTCAATGCGACGTAATAGGCTGCGTCGCTATATGCGACGTTGGGGATATAGTGCGACGTAGGTCGCTGCGTCGCTATATGCGACGTTGGGGATATAGTGCGACGTAGGTCGCTGCGTCGCATTTGCTCCAGGCCAAATGCGACGTACGGGGTCTGATCGGAGTTTCAACTTCAAAAAAAGCATTTTCCGGCCATCGATCGGCCTAATATTTTTACCCAACCCATTTTAGGACATTACAAGGTTATACAAACAACTAGCAAGTTATAAAACTTAAAAACGAGAGTTTTCGGAGTTGTGTCGGAAACTTACAAATCGCCGAAATGAAATTCCGGAAAGATGAAAGTGTAGATCGTGAAGTGGTGAATCTTTTGTCCCAAACAAGCTTGAAGATCCGAGGTCGTTTAGTATGTTTATTTTGCGATTTTCGTTGATTTGGTTTGTGGTTTAGTTGAGAGAAAATAAGAGAGGAGAGAGAGATAGAAATGAGAAATGAAAGAAAAAGAAAGAAAAGGGAGGTGATTAAGGTGGAATCCCCACCTTTTTCAGTCCCCGCGAAGTGCCCCGTGCGGTGTTCGTTTTCCCGATTATTTAAATGTTAAATATTTATTTTCTAAGTTTTAATATACGTTTTAAGATACGAATAATTACTTAGTATTTTCGTTGAAGCATTTTACTAAACATTTAATAATTACATTATAAATGGTGATTTGTCTCATTTTGTTTGCGCAATTACATTTTATTCGCGTTTATATTAATTGTGTGATAAAACTTGGTTACTAAATATCATTATAAATAATATTTTTAAATAAATTGAGTTATTAAATAATATTTGTATTACTTAATAAAATTGTTCACCAACGTCCATATTTATTGTATCGAAATTCATTCGATTTGAAGCTCGTACGATTTAAACAAACCGCATAATTGTAGATATATATTCAACAATATATATAATAGTTGATACATTAATTAGCCTAACACAGAACTAATTACATGTATTAATACTTCTTTAGGCACTAAATTCTAGTCCTAAATTGACGGTTGTCACATTATAGACCACAAATTTGGAGTGATTAAAGAGGGTGTTTGGGGGAGCTTTTGCTTATCACAAATTTTAACCTTTCAAATTGTGATAAGTTTTTTGCTCAAAAAAAAAAATAGTGATAAGTTTATTTAAAAAAAAAAAACTGATTCAAACATTTGTGGCGAGCTTTTGATATGTTAAAAAGCCTCTCAAATAAGCTCGGATAAACTCCCTTTTAAGTTCCTAAAATTTATTCTATAATAAAGACAAATACGAAATACTCCATATATAAGTTTAATGAGATTTTAGTATGCCAAGACTCAAGAGACGTTTAAATGTGGAGTTAAGTAAAATTCAAGCTCAACCTCAACCTCAACCTCAACCTCAAGCTTTTTAATATGAAAGAAAGGTGATAAATATAATACCAACAAATTCTCTGAATTCACTCTTGCTTATCACAAGGGTACGTATTACGTACATGATTACATATTTACATACATCCACTCGTGCACATACGACCAAAATAATTTCTTTCGTGATAAGGTTGGTGTGATTATATTATTATTATAGAAGATATGAATATGATAGATGTCCACCTTTCAACATACAAACGGAAATTTCCTCTATAGAACCTCCTCAACTACCCTTTAAAATCGATCTGTTGTGAAATAAGGAAACAATTATGTTATCAAGTGGGAATTAGATATGGATGCTCCTTAGCTTCATACGGGGCGGAGCTACTAGGATGGCAAGAGTGACACGTGCCACTAGTCAACTAACTTGTTCAACATAGTGTGTAATTCGATCTCTAGAAAAGTTTAATCTAACTTGTTCAACAATGTAATTACGTAATCATACCTTTTTGTTAAAATTCTACATTTTAACAATTTTTAATTTGAATTATGTTGGAAAGGAAATTGTATACTTGTAGTAATAGTGACATTTCGTCCTTGTTCCACCGTTGGGCTTCATGGAAGGAGATACATTATTTTGGATTAAAACAAAATTGCATCTTGTATCTCTACTAAATATAATTTTCACCAATCAAATGACATCTTTATCTCTTAAAGTTTGTTTTAATAGATTGTTACGTGTAAGTTGACACTTAGTTGAGACAACTTAAAATAGTAAATATTTGAAATGGGAAAGAGAGTATTATATAAAGCTAAGATTCTGTTTAAAAGTGATACGTATCGGTATCTTAGAAAGCGAAACAGATGCATGACAGAATCAATAGAGAAAATGAATGAGACATGTTTTAGACGTTGAATGTAAAACATTTCTTGTGTCGTTACTCTTTGCTTTTTATTCGTATACTTGATTAGTTGATTATAGGAGTTTCCTTTTAGTAGATCACGCCGGCCCATGATAAGATCCCAACTCAAGATAACCCGTCGGGTACTCGGGTAGATGCTAAGCCCAACATAAAGCCTCAAATGAAAGTGGCCCAACAGAAAAGGTGCCATGGGAATGGGACTAAAGGTCACAAGGATATTAAAGAACCTACCAATCAAATGAAATTATGGTACGAGTAATATTTTTCATAGTTCAGATAGGGAGTAATAACATAATTCTGTTAATTACAATAAATCAAATAATAAATAAATACATCAGAAAAAAAAAAAAAACAAAAAAACAACAACAACAGTTAAAACAAAACAAAACTTATTCAGTTGTATTATTGTTATAATCATATGTGTAACTATTTTTTCTTATTCTTTCTTGAATACACCATACCTCGGATCCCATCAGGATCCGAAACAAACCCAAGCGGTCTATAAAATCCCAAAACTCGGGGCTCCGAATATAGAGCTATATTCGTGATCCCCTTTTCTAACAACTCATCCACCACTCTTTCAATCACAGCCTTCCCCAACCCAACCCCTTGAAACGTAGGGTCAACAACCACATCCCAAATAATCGCATTAAACACACCATCACCCGTAGCTCTAGCAA
Source organism: Helichrysum umbraculigerum (assembly GCA_949592205.1). Lineage (NCBI taxonomy): Eukaryota > Viridiplantae > Streptophyta > Magnoliopsida > Asterales > Asteraceae > Helichrysum > Helichrysum umbraculigerum. The sequence continues at coordinate 32,304,869 of CATIUR010000006.1, forward strand.
ACGCCACAGGTCTCTTTGTTGTCTCGTATTCCACCCACAACAACGAGTCCGTATGTTCCAATGCCACCTTTATCTTGTCATTGTCTCGTTTAGGGAAACCAACAGCTACAAATATGGAGTTTAAGTGATCTAAGTTGAGATTCTCAATTGTTCTACGTAGAATGAATCCTCGCGATTCTAGCTCTTCGTCTGAGATGGCGTAATTGTGTTGTGCTTTTGGGAACGAGAGTTTGCAAACGTGGTGGTTGGTGATTGGAGGTCGGAGGCGAATTTGTGATCGAAATGGAAGGGTGAAGTTGTTGTTAAGAAGCATGTTGAAGTTTTGTGTTTGTGTATAGAGTTTTTTGTTTTGTTGGATAGGAGATATGCGTTGTGGTTTGAGTTTGTGGTTGTTATGGGAAGTTTGAAGTGTTGTGGTCCTACTGGCTCAAGTACCACAAGGCTTACAAGAATAAATGTAATTATTTTATTTTATTTTTTTATTAGATAAGACCATAAATGACTTTGTGAAATAACACTGGAACTTATTATTTATAGCAAAAAAAAAAATGCAATGATGGATAAAGTTGTAGAAATGGAAATATAAAGTAAAGTCAGTGATGTACATATAATTTTGTAGTGTACAAATAATCACCTAAACCGTAAATCTACGAAACATGAAAATGAAACTAACTGTATGGGTGGCAAAGGCCTCATTGTGAATACTTGAGATTCTAAGCATATCTCATATTTGGATAACGGTAACATCAAAGTTTCAATCTGTAAGCCATTCTCATCAACCATGAAACTCGTCCGCCGTGCCGTCGGTGAATAAACCAACAAAATTTTACCAACAACCATGATCGTATCTGAAAAGGGGGTACTCGTTGGCTGGTTGTAGACTTGTAGGTAGGTCACGACTATGAATCCCGATTAACAACCTTGCGGAATATTTCGCTAGTCTATCTTTATAACTAGGAAAACAAATCACTTGTGGAAAAAGGATTTACAATAGTAATCTTGATTTAAATAGCAAAATCTCACGTATGATTAGAAGTGTTTTCTTTTCTTTTCTTGAAAAAGAACGAATTGTACTAGACGGCATAAAACAGGCACAAATGCAAAAGACTAGCTCGAAGCTCTTGTATGTAAAATATTTCGTACTCGAATATAATTTCAATATATTATTAATATTTATAAAATGTAACTCACTAGAGTTACAAACAAGTATAAAAAAATAATATAATATAAATATAAATAATAAATAATAAATAAACGAATAAGAAACAATTAAAAATAAAACACATAAATACGAGATTCCCTTAAAACAGATTCGCTGTCTACACGTCGTCTGTCTCTCAGGGTACAACGGCCGAAGCATTTTGTACTGCCGGAATTGACTACACTGCCCAAGATTTCATTAGAGAATTCTTGTATGTTTTTAAGAGGTTGTGTTTTTGTATATACTTGAATGGAGGCTAAATGCATGCCTCTATATATAACTTGGTTATTCCCTTTAAGTTTCTTCACCCACCGATGTGGGACAAACTCAATAACCCACCAAAACATACATCACACACCTTACTTTGAAAATCAATATCTCATTCATATCAACTCCGATTTAGACACATATTATATCGTTCCGAAGCTCACATCTTGAAGTACGCAAATACGTAAACTAGTATAAATATGTACTACATATACATATATAATTATGAATATAAAATTAGTGAAATCAACATGATTTCACTAAATTTTCCAAAGCTCTCACAAGAAGAGCCCAAGAACTCAACACTACAAAACGAACAAAAAGAAAATATTACATAGCAAGGGCCATAGTCCTATAAGATTTTCGAACCGAGTCGCCCGCATAATTAATGTCGTTACGTGAGCAATTGTAATTTATCGAAAGAATATATATATCTCTGAACGGTAGGAAAAATATCTTCATGACGGATTACAATTCACATCAATTTTGTTTCTCGCCTAAATAATTATATTTCTTCCATTTTCAAATGTCCCAAATCGGCACACCACATCCCATAATATAGAGAATCGGCCCAACATGCTATAAAAAAACTTTAAGAACCCGAACTCCCGAAGACAGATCACCAATGGTCTCTAATGGTTAAAAAACTTTTTCTCCCCATTTTATTTATGTTAGACTATTAAAATGGGAGGTCATGTTTCGTTACAAATTAGGGTTTATGATACGAATCGACAACGTACTTTACTTTTTGTCCCAATGTCACAAATGAACCGGTTTTATTACTAATGTCGGCAACAAATTTTTACTTTTTGTCCCAACAACACCAACGAACTTATTTTATTACCAATGTCAACAACGAACTTGTTAAAAATGTTTCGAGGTCACCAAAATAATTTTTTTAAAGAGCTAAGTTTTAAATTTGCTGATGTGGTGTTGCTAAGTCATTTCATATATGTGAACAGGTTTCCACGTAAGCTAAACATGTACACATATGGTTAACTTCATCTTCTCCGTTCGACTAACATATAATTTTCGGTTACATTTTCGAAAAAAAATGTAGCAATTGTGTTTAAATTCGCCATAAAAAGTGGTGGTTACCGTAATAGTAACCGAAAACTTCATGTTAGTCGATCAGAGAAGATGGACTTAACCATACATGTACAAGTTTAGCTTACGTGGAAGCTTGTTCATATAATGAAATGATATGGCAATTATCACCATCAGCAAATTCAAAACGTAGCTTGTTAAAAAAAGTATTTTGGTGACCACGAAACATTTTTAACAAGTTCGTTGTCGACATTGGTAATTTAATAAGTTTGTTGGTGTCATTAGGATAAAAATTAAAAGTTTGTTGCCGATATTGGTAATAAAACCGGTTCATTGGTGACATTAGGACAAATAGTAAAGTACGTTGGCGATCCGTACCATAAACCCTACAAATTAAAACAGGATAATTTTTAAAATTTCAATTGATACTATAGATTTATAGTATTGGGCAAGAGGAGGAGTGTCACAGATAACCGAAACCGAATAATAACCATAATCCGAATAACCCGAATTCGAATAACTCGAGTCTTATTTGAGTCGGATTTCGGATAAATATTTTATAATTCAGGTAGCCCGAATAACTACAAAAATTAGTTAATATCCTAATATAACTATTTATATATAAGTAATTATAATTTATATGAATACATCCATATATAATATACATATAAATTACTTATGATGATTTAAATAAGCTATTAGTGTCATTTTTTAAAGCTTAAGTTTTGTTCAAAATACGTAAATTTAGAATATCATCTTATTCGGGTTTAAATGAATAACCCGAATCCAACCCGAATCCAAATAACCCGGCCTTATTTGAATCGGGTTTCGGTTAGATTATAAACATGAAAAAACCGAATAACCCAACCCGAATAATCCGAAACCCGATTAAACTACCAAATTAACACCCTACCGGCAAGGGTATTAATTAATCGTGATAGACTCATAGAAATGACCATGAGAGAATCTTAATCCGTGTAAAAACATAGGGAGGTGATAGTTACAACATGAAAATTGATGTTCGCACCAAACTGTACATGTGTTAAAGCAGACGGTAGAAGTTATCATAACACATTTATGGTGTATGAATAAAAATTATGTGTTGTATTTACCAACACCCAAAACATATTATCATTCCACAAGCCGATGCAAATCTACAACTCCAAATGCATAAACAGCTTAACAACAATCCAACTCAATGTCTCACTGGTACAACTTACAAGAAAAGAATATATACGATATGATGAGTGAAATTGTCAGGACCCCTCAAATAGTTGGTGATCGTTTGAACTCCTTTTATTGGATTTCTTATACTGTGTCACTACTACTTAAATGGAGACACCCAAATAATAAAAACCAATTGATTATGGAAGGGGCCGGGAAACCACTTAGGTTCACATTAATGTTCTAGGTCACATATAACTTTCTAGTTTTGTTCAACTTAATCACATATAGATTATAAAAGTACTCTTACATTATAAAAAATAAATCAAATTGATAACCCAAAGTAATCATATATCTTTTTCCCTTTGTATGCAAGTTCTTCTCTTTATCAAATTCGGCAAAGTTTACATCAAAGACATACGGAGTTACATGGTTTTCCGGGTATGCTCGGAAGTATCGATTGTATGCACTGGCCTAGAAAAAATTGCCCAGTGGCATGGCAAGGTCAATACACCCGAGGTGATCATGGTCATCCAACCATCATGCTCGAAGCTGTTGATTCTCATGACTTATGGATTTGGCATGCTTACTTTGGCCCTGCGGGATCGAGCAACTACTTCAACATTCTTAATGACTCCGATTTATTCAAAGACTTACTACAAGATAGAGCTCCTGAAGTTGTGTTCAATATTTCTGGTCAACAATTCAAAAAAGGGTATTATCTCGCTGACGGAATATATCCAGAATGGGCGACGCTTGTGAAGACGTTTAAGCATCCGATAACAGAAAGTGAGAAGATGTTCAAGAGATACCAAGAATCTGCCAGAAAAGATGTGGAACGAGCATTTGGAGTGCTTCAAAGCCGTTGGGCAATCATCAAAATCCCTGCTAGACCATATGACACGAACAAAATACGTCGAATCATGTATTGTTGTGTCATTTTACACAACATGATAACCGAGAACAATGAACGAAACATGTGTCGACTTGAGGAAGACTATTTGGAGAACCTGGAAAATATGCCTCAACGCTCGTGGCAAGAAAGGGTTGCAACACAAATGCGTATGGACAAGGAATTATGCGACCGTGACGTGTATCATCAACTTCGTGAAACTCTTATCCAACACATTGCGAGCCTCCCACCAAACTTCCGCTAAAGACTTAATTAGTCGTATATTATTTTTCAATAAATGTACTTTTTTATTTATTGTAATGTTTTTAATTTTTAATTAATGTAATGTTTTTAATTTTAATATAAGTGTTTTGTTTAATTTTGTAGTTTAAATGATAAAAGTAGATAATGTGTGGGGTCAAAAAAAAAACTGAAGTGTTCACGGTGAAATGTTCAGTTTGTGTCACTTTTGTGAACTGCTGACGTGGCGCTGATGTGACACAAACTGAAGTGTTCAGTTTGTGTTCACTGTTGAGAGTGATCTTAGTGTCATTTTTTAAAGTTTAAGTTTTGTTCAAAATACGAAAATTTAGAATATCATCTTATTTGAGTTAAATGAATAACCCGAATCCAAATAACCCAACCTTATTTAAATATGGTTTCGGATTAGATTATAAACATGAAAAACCCGAATAACCCGATTAAAGTACCCAATTAACACCCCCGCAAGGGTATTAATTAATTGTGATAGACATGACCATAGAGAATCTTAATCCGTGTAAAAACATACTATCATTCCACAAGCTGATGCAAACCTACAACTAGTCAACTACAAATGCATAAACGGCTTAACAGCAATCCAACTCAATGTCTCAATGGTACAACTTACAAGACATGAATATATACGATATGATGAGTTAAATTGTCAAGACCCCGCAAAATAGTTGGTGATCGTTTGAACTCCTTTTATTTGGGTTTCTTATTGTGTCACTACTTAAATTGAGACACCCAAATAATAAAAACAGTTGATAATGGAAGGGGCCGGGAAACCACTAAGGTTCGTCAATGTTCTAGGTCACATATAACTTTCTAGTTTTGTACTACAAAATTAATCACATATATAATATAGGGTAGGGTTCAAATGAGAATAGGAATTTGTGTGAGAATGAGGGAACCAATGATATCAAGCCATGTGTACAAAGAGAATGTTCCACATGTACAAAACCCATTTACCCCCAACATCAATTATCTCACAAACGACAAATCGAAAAATTATGAAAATTGCACCATTAAATTCGTCGTTTTCTCCTCTTCGATTTGCCGTCCCTCAAGACATACTTTTGAAAAGTTTTTTTTTTTTTCATTTTTTTGGTGGGTTTCACATTTACTAACACATGTGTTAAAGTGTTGCGTTTAGGGTTTAGGGTTTGGGGTTTAGGGGTTAGGGTTTAGGGTTTAGGGTTTGAGGTTTGGGGTTTCTCCCCGAAACCCCAAACCTCAAACCCTAAACCCTAAACCCTAACCCCTAAATCCCAAACCCTAAACCCTAAACGCTTTACAAAACGCTAAACCCTAAATCTTTCTAAACCCTAAACCTTGAACCCCTTCTAAACCCTAAACCCTTATAAACCCTAAACCATAAACCCTACTAAACCCTAAACCTAACCCTAAACCCTAACCTTAACCACAAATTAAATGTCCAACTAATCACTAACACATGTGTTACTAATTTGTGAAACCCACCAAAAAATGAGAAAAAAAAAAGTTGTCAAAAGTATGCCTTGAGGGACGGCAAATCGAAGAGGAGAAAACGCTGAATTTTATGGTGCAATTTTCATGATTTTTCGACTTACCGTTTGTGAGATATTTAATTTTTAAAAATGTGGAGGAGAGAGAATAAAGTGTGGAGGAGAGAGAATAAAGTGACACATGGCAGAAATCTGTTGGTTCCCTCATTCTCACTCAAAATTGGTGTACTCATTTGAACCTTACTCATATAATATAATATAGATTATAAAAGTACTCTTATATTATATAAAAAAAAAAAATTACATTACATTGATAACCCAAAGTAATCATACATATATCTTTTTCCCTTTGTGTGCAAGTTCTACTCTTTATCAAATTCGGCAATTTCCGTTCTGTACTACTTTACTTGATTGATTGCTTGATACCAAAGTTTATTTGTGTTTGGACACTTTCTCGTATAGCTTAGCTTCTTAAGGTTTACAACTTTATATTGTATCATGATCATCTTTTTTCTTTTTCTGGAATGGATGCAAGGTTTTATTGAAGACGGAATACTTGAAATAAAAAGTGGTAAACTCATATATATTGATGTAAAAACGAAGTACACCAATCGGAAAATAAATAATAACGAATACAATTATACAAAAATCATTAAATAAAAAAAATAAATACAATGAAAAATTTATTTAAAAATTAAATAAATTAAAATCTAGAGAAGCCAGCTGTAAGCAGCAAATGCCACCGCCAAACTCCCCACCACGCTCTTTAACCTGTCTGCTCCACTCTGCATTATGTCCAATTTCACCACCAGTTAATGATAAGACAAATATATGGATTTATGTAAATGTACAAAAACAAAAGCACAATGTACAATTCAATTTATATTGATATACTATATATAATTCAATTTCAATATCGGAATTACCTCATCGGCGACATCGGCTGAGGTACTGGGACCAGGACCAGGAGCGTCGGACGACGGTGCATCGGCAGCAGGTACTGGCGCCGGCGATGGTGCACTAGTCTTCTTCTTTCCTGGCGCCGGAGCCGGAGCAGTCTCTGGTGCTGGAGTTGGTTCAGGTACCGGAGGAGATTCAATCGTAGGTGGAGAACTCACCGGCACCGGAGCAGGAGGTGAACTCACTGGTGTCACCGCCGGGGGAGCTGACAATGCAGGAGCAGGAACGGCAGCCGGTGGAGCTGTAACCGGTGCTACAGTAGGTGCAGCTACAGGAGTTTTGACGGTTGATGGAGGCGCAAATGTGGGAGAAGCTGCCGGAGCTTGGGCTCCGACGGCGGCTACGATTGTGCAGATGAATGCTAATACGACGACGTTTTTGAGATCCATGTTTTTGTTATTTTTGTTGGAGAAAGTAGAAAGAGAGTGTGTTTTAGAGGGAGTGTGAGAAGTGGGATGCGAGTAGAAGGAAGTGGGGATGCGAGTATAAGTAGCCGTTAAGGTAAATAATTAATGTTGTATGTTTGTTTTTTTTAACGTGTGGAGCCGACTACGACAATTATTACACGTATTAGGTGTTTCTTTATATGTGGGACCGTGTAACGGCTTTATACAGCTGGAATCGTTTCACATGGCCCACCGAGAGTTTGTTGTGACTTCAATCATAATTCAAGGGAGTGAAATGTAAATTGATATACTGTACCAACTACCAAGTTAAAGATCACTTGAATGGTTAAGAGTTAAACTCACCGGGTGACCGGGTCACTTGTCCGTCAGTTATGCCAATTAAGTACACATTTACTAATATATCTTTATAAGTTAATTACCTCAGTGGTCAGTCAAACAATGCTTTAACATGTAGTAATCGGTGTCAGATTTTTTTTACAAAACTAGTCATAAGTTTCGCCTAAAAAGAAAATAGGATAGGCGAATTCGACGCATCCAATGATTTAATGACACGTGGCAATATACTTCGTCGGTCAACCGTTAATCTGCTGGTCAACCATTACTTCGCCTATTCCTGGTTTAAGCTAAAAGATCGCCTAAATGTGTTAAACGTCTAGGCGAATCCGGCGAAGTTAATTGATGTATTGTAAGAAAGATTGCTATATATGTTTTTTATTGTTTTACCCTTCACCTATGATAAACATAATATCTTCAAAATAATTAAGGCTTCTTCTTGATCATGAAACTCTAGTGGGACGGCTATATCCATATAAACACATAGATCCCAAGAATTCAAAAATGTTCGTCGGGTTCGCCTAGGTGAATAAGAATTTAGGCGACATTTATTAGACACATGTCGTGTTTACAGAGGCTTCGTCGGGTTCGCCTACGACTAATTCATTTTTCGCGAAAGGTATGACTAGAAACATAAAATGTTTGCTGACAAAGACTACAAAGGGTAACACATATCATTGACCGACTACCACCGTAAAAATCCCTATCTTTATTTATATAAACTAAACAAAACAAAACAAAAAAAGTTTTTTAATGCACTAGCCCAACTCCCGCCGCTCACTTCGTCGGATATTCGACCGAAGAAACCAACAGCACCACTCAATTTGGTTGTGTCAATGGCGTCGGTTGAAACTGACGACGTCAATGGCAAAATTGACAGACCGTTAGCGCGGGTCTAAGTTGTTAACAAATACTTGTAAACTTGAAACTTGATTGTATTTGTATTAAACGAACACTTAAGTCACTAGAATTTTACAAATAGTGTGCCATTGGGTTTCATTTCTCTTTTTTTATTTCTTTTTTCAAATAGACAAAACACTCATGTACCTCCTACTATATATAGACACATTAATTCACAAATATACACATTTATCTCATCTCAGAATTTGAATTTTCAAACTCATGGTTGAAACTTGAAAGTCAGAACGATATCTCCAAAACAAATTACCTTTTTTGATAGTTACTTTCATTCTATTACATCTACTTTAGCATCACTACGTATTACTATTAATGTGTTCAATGTACTTCAAATTAAATTACCAATTCAAAGGTAAAACTTTGATTATGTCACTTGAATACGTAAACCTAAAAGCATAAAGCTTGTTTCGTTGGTATATGTATCAATATATAACTACAAAATTAGTTTCATTAACTCGGCCTTTTTGATATAAAAATGTACAACACTTACTATACCATTCATTTTTATTTTTTTTTTAAATAAATGTAAAAACTGGTGTAATTCAAGTGACATCCTACACAGTACACATGACCTTTTGGACATGATGCTTTTGATCTAAAAAATGAACGCAGACTTTGTTTGGATAAGGTTTATAAAGGGAGGGGTTTCTTACACAATCTATCTAAAGTGAAAGGCCTAGAATTGTAATTAAAGCGAAAATCCAGCGTATAAGCATCAATAAAAGCATTTTAATACAATAAAAACACACAACTAAATGTTATGATTTTCATATACTTTACTTTAATTAAATAATAACTTTATTGAATAGAACAGTACTTAATTAAATGAGAATAAAGAACTTTTGAATAATTTATACTTAACTTATATGATTAATATTCAAAGTTGATTGCTAACTGATGAAGCGTTTGTTCGCTTGAGTGCATTGGGTGATGAGGGAGATCTACTCTTTACACTATAGTTGTTATAATCTGGTATCCTATGTGAATAAATTTGAGGAGGGTAGTAAACATCGGGAATGATGAATATGGATCTTCATGGTGAGAGTAAGGATACTCATGGAGAAGAAGGGAGCATGGAGGTTGCCCAAAGTATGCTATAAGTGTGTTGTCCTGGTTGCAACTAGGGTTTCCCTATAAAGAGGAGGGGGAACCGGGGAAACCCAACATTGAAGCACATGAGCCTAGCAATATTGGAAGTCCAAAGTACGGGGTGCACCATCACTAATTAACTATGACTTAAATTCTAACAAGAGTATATTTACATTTACCGAACCAGTGTAGCATTAAAAAAAAGAGGTTTCGACGTATAATATAGGTGTATTGTTTGAAAAGTTTATAACTATATATGGAAATAAATATCCTAAAAATATAACCCTAGCTACTAGGTACTAGGTAGTATAAATTCAAAAAAAAACTTTGAAAATAATTACATTAAATTAGACAACTAGACATGGACCATAAAAGCACATGGTATAATAGTATATATCAAAGTGACGGAATAAGCATATCGAGCAGCCCATGTAGGCTGTAGCAACTTGATTGTTTCTCCGATTAATCCAAATAAAATGAAATTACCATATTTAAACTTGAAAAACGATCTGAACAAACACGAACGAATTATCTTCATGAACTTTAATTATTTAACTAAAAAGTTAATAACGTTTTGTCAAACAAAAAAGTAAAAGACTGAAGTTGTACGTATATTTTTTGATGAGGATCGATAAACAAAAGCCACACAAAACACAAGAACTAATCCGAAATTCTCAAACCGAGATCTCTTATTTGATCAAATTCGTAGTCTGCAAAAACTAAATAATAATAAACCCTAAAAATCGTCATTATAGGGAGGAGAGATTCTAAAAACAAAAGGAAACAAAAGCCCAAGCAAAACTTAATTAAAAAGTCCAAAACAAAGCCCGAAAAACATTAGAACGCCATTTTCAGGCCCTAAACGATCCCGAAAGGCCCAACATTGACAGGGCTCATGGCTTGCGATGAGTCTTGATCGTTGAGCCGTTTCTGAGCTACCATGCGAATTTCAGCCCAATCCGCCATAGAAATTTGTTGCGGCAAAATAAGCTCCAAGTGTATTTGTCGTGTTGACTTGTTCGTTGACCGCCGCTTTGACCGCATCATTGACCACGTCTGCATCATTTTTTTATTACATCACAATCTTATTTAAAATATAAATGATATACAAACCTATACGAATTTTAATCATATCATATATCATATAATATAATACTCATATAAACGAATGAATATAAATTATCGAAGATGACGTAAACGGACGTATTAATGAATGTTCATGAACAAAAGTTACTGATGTTCTGTTTGTTTATTCAGTTAACAATTTCTTATTGTCAAGCACATTCATATAATCTAATTAATAAACGAACTTTCTGTCAAATGATTCACATTTGTAATCTAAACGATATGTAACGAAAGTTCTTATCGAAAGGTCTTATAGTAGCTCGAGTACCCCGCTAGGCCACTAGCACATACTCTTATATAATTTATTAGTTCCGAGCATATACCAATCAGCAAATAACATGCTAAATGCCAATGACTCGTAGCTCAGTTGGTAATGGGTGGTGGCATATTTGCCACAATAAGCACAAGGTTAGGGGTTCAAACCCTGGCATCCCATAGCCACAACCGTTGAGTGAGTCAGGTATGCCCCCCACATTATGGATAGGCAGCCAATAGTAGACCGGTCTGGGTTGTCGATTATCAACCTTTTTACCACAGTAACATGCTAAATTGTGTCACGGCACATTCACTCCCGCTGACACAGGTAAAACTCCTACACCTCATTTCGTAGTTTTGACATTAATTGGAATCACAATATTAATTAAGGCGTCATGGAGTTTAAAAGAATTAAAGAAATATGAAATGGGCTTGATGAGCGTATACAAAAGGTGAAATGGTATAGCTTAGTTAGGCCCAGTTAAAAAATGGATATGGGTTGAAGCACTGAGCCTGTTAAGCTACAGCCTAATGACCGGAAATCTATGGAAAATGTATGCTAAAATGAAATAATACCTAGATAGTAGATAACTAGATTCTGAGTAACAAAGTTGGATGTTACAGGGGAAACCTAGTTAATATTATACCGGAAATGTTACGAAAATACTAGCATGAGACCCGCACAAAAAGACGATAACAAATCATTTCTGGTAGAACTTTCAATCAAGCAATTGCATATCATTGTCGAATAATGAGTTGTTTATATACTTCTTTAAATTCATGGGAATTGTTTTCATTATTATTTCGTTAGAGAAAGAGATTGTGAATTATGATGTATTTGTTACTTCTATGATTATATAATAGGCTGTTTTGAGACAATTAATGATTTTTGTAAGGGCAATTTAGGCATATAACACCTTTTAATTCTAACTTCTAAAAATGAAACAAGAGTTGATTTGAATGTACTTAGACACGGGTTAAAATCTTATTAACCATGTCCAAGGCCATTAGACCATACTCATTGGTGACTAAAAATGACTGAAATCGACTAGCCACGTTAGCTTTTTCTAAAAATGACTGAAATTGATGGACCCCCACAATCAGTGACATCGTCACTTTAATTTTTGATTTTACATTTACCACTTTATATACACACAAAAAGAAAAGAAAATAACAACAGACGCTCCGTCGGATATCCGACGAAGCCAACCGACGGGGACCAAGCAGGGGCGGAGCTAGAATGGGGGCAATTTTAAAATTATGTAAAAAATAATTTTTTTTAATGTATTAATAACAATTTTAAAATTTTGCCCCCCTTAAAACTCTAAACAATGAACAAAATAAATTTTTTTGTCCCCTCCATTTAAATTTCTTAGCTCCGTCCTTGGGACTAAGCGTCGGGCGGTACCATTGGTGTCGGTAGGACCGACGTCCGTCTATTCCAAACCGAAAGTACCAATGGGAGCCGTCAAATGAGTTAGATTCTGCCCCGTTAATTGAACAACCCAACCATGTCCAAGGCCCACATAATTATAGCTCTGTTACAATTATAGTCCATAACGAATCATATCAAATTTATATAAAAAAAATGACTTTTATTTGGTTTTTAGTCTTGTTGTTATCGCTATTTTTAGCATGCATGTGTTCATTTTTGAGCGACAAAATTGCGTGGATCGTCCATGTGGTTTGCCCAAAATAACTAACCGAGTCCTTGTGGTTTTTTTTTTTTACCTGAGGCATCCCTAAACTTGCAAAAAGTTGCGTGGGTCGTCTCTGGTCCTAACTTTCGTTAGTTCTGGTGTTAAATGCGAGGGTATAATGGTCCTTTCATTAGTTAAAGGACTGCCCACGTAATTTTGCAAACCACAGGGACTGTCCGTGTAAATTTTCAAATTTCATTTAATATTTTTTTATTGTAATTCTAAATACTTTTTTTAGTTGTGTTTAATTAATTAATTTTTGAAAATTAAATTTATTTAATAACTAAAGATGTTCAATTTTTTTTAATTGTATGTACTTTTTTAAAAAAAATTGTATTATTGTATATATGCAATTCTTTTACTCCATATTTTTTATTGTAAATTTAATAGATTTTAAAGGTTATTTTTAGGGGTGATCATTCGTACCCATAGGAACTATAGTGTAAATTTAAAATTAATAAGCTAATTATATTGTTTATTTTTTTAACATTTACGAAATATACATGCTTTGGTACCATATACGAAATATACATGTTTTTCTGACTGCGAGTGTAATTTTGTAATATTTAATTTTAAATGACTGCTAGTGTAACTTTGTACGCCATCATTTAAACGGTTCGGTACCAGTATTTTAAGTGTTTTTAACATTTATATGCGTGTTTGTCATTTAAGTGTTGTAACATTTATATGCGTGTTTTTTACATTTATATTTTAAGTGTTTTTAACATTTATATGCGTATTTTTTTAGTGTTTTTAACATTTAAGTGTTTTAAATGTTAAAAACACTTAAAATACCGGTACCGAACCGTTTAAATGATGGCGTACAAAGTTACACTCATAGTCATTTAAAACTAAATATTACAAAGTTACACTCGCAGTCAGAAAAACATGTATATTTCGTATATGGTACCAAAGCAGGTAAACTAGTAAAATATCGGTACCGAACCGGTTGGTAGCGGTTATTTTTTTGACCCTAAAGTGAGTACCGAATACCGGACCGTTTAAAGCGGTATTGTACCGGTTCCGTAGATTAAAACACTTAAAACAATAAGAATTACGTTTATCTAAGTGAATTACGATGTTCGAACAATTTTTGCTAGGGGACAATTTTATGGGATGGAGGAAGGAAGTATTTAAGGTAATCATTTCAATTTGCAACAAGTAAAAATAAATGTTAAAAAAATAAACAATATAATTAGCTTATTAATTTTAAATTTACACAGATAGTTCCTATGGGTACGAATGCTCACCCCTAAAAATAACCTTTGAAATCTATTAAATTTACAATAAAAAATATGGAGTAAAAGAATTGCATATATACAATAATACAATTTTTTTTTGAAAAAGTACATACAATTAAAAAATTTTGAACATCTTTAGTTATTAAATAAATTTAATTTTCAAAAATTAATTAATTAAACACAATTAAAAAAAGTATTTAGAATTACAATAAAAAAATATTATATGAAATTTGAAAATTTACACGGACAGTCCCTGTGGTTTGCAAAATTGCGTGGGCAGTCCTTTAACTAATGAAAGGACCATTATACCCTCGCATTTAACGCCAGAACTAACGAAAGTTAGGATCAGGAACGACCCACGCAACTTTTTGCAAGTTTAGGGATGCCTCAGGTAAAAAAAAAACCACAAGGACTCGATTAGTTATTTTGGGCAAACCACAGGGACGATCCACGCAATTTTGTCTTTTCGAGCAATATATAAGATCTATAAAACCTATCTTTAATAACTATATTTCTATATTGTTGTGTAATCACAGGTCACAAGTGCTTGTTAATGGTATAGGAATCAGTTCCCTCATTACATGTATTTGATCATGTCATTAAAGTGGTTACTTTATTCTTTTAGTTGACCTTTAAATGAAATGATATGTTTAAAAAAATGTAAGGTTCAAAGGGCACGTTTATCGCTCAAGTCACATTAAAATAGTAACTGATCGATTATCAATATCGTAGTATGAATCGATAGAAATCGTGTATGAACGTGTATGTTTGATATTAACTTTGAGAGCAGAATGTGTGATTACACCTTAATGTATGTATTTACAATGAGCAAGCTTAGCTTACGATATTAACCCGAACTACATGCTTTTATACCCTACATATCCTAAGTATGGATATTACAAGTAAGCTTATTAACTAAGCAATGTTTACAATCAATGATTAGCCCTAACAACCAACATTGTATATTGATATCGCTCATTTTGTATATATAAATCTTTCGCGGTATCATTGTTTTGCATTTGTATTTGAGTCGATTTCAAGAACTTTCGATACTTATTTTGTTTGGAAATTGATCTTAGGATGAACGCAAGAAAAGGCATGCAAATGGTGAAGTTTGGATGAATTCTGGAGCTGAAGCTGGACTGGCTTGAAAATGAAACATACCCGATCGGGTGTGTTGTCATACCCGTCCGGGTGAGAAGATCAACCCGATCAGGTAAATTTACCCACTCGGGTGTTTTAGTGCAAAATGAAGACAGAAGTTCGCCTGTGTTGAAGCTGTGTTGAAGTTAAGGTTACCCGTCCGGGTATGGAAGCTCACCCGACCGGGTGTGGGATCCTACCCAATCGGGTATGGTATCTCACCAGGTCGGGTCATTTGGCGGAGCACTGTTCCTCTTCTCAGACTGGATAAAAAGCTCGGGGATTTGATGATTATTATGTGCGTGTGAACTTTTCAGTGGAGGTGCATTAATTTCTCCAACCATTTTTTGATCCATGTCTCTCCCGCTCATAGTTGATCCACGGGTTATGGAAGTTTGTGTGGGTCGGGTTTTTTAAAACCCTAATATTATCTCACTTTATGATCATCCATTATTATCATCATCGGGGTTACTACAAAAACCACGACCTCGCCACTGCTTCACCACTTCTACTGGTACTAAAAAAACACCACCGACACAAACATCTTTCTGGGAATTATCTCTTGTATATTTCACTGAAGTTTGTGGATCATTTCACCAAACAATTACTTGAAGATTGTGTAATCAATTGGGTACAATTTTACTCTATTTTAATTTAAAGTTATTTATGATTTCACCAATTGTTTGTAATTGTTTGATGATTGTTGAGATTATGTGTGGCTAGATTTTTCATATACTTGTTTGGATGATTTAGCTAGTGATTAGGGGCGATTTAATTTGGTGTTTGATTATGCTTTAGTTTATGGTTCATCTTTAAGTTTGTATGTGTTTAGCTCAAACAAATTTGTAGAACTAATTTGTATTTTAACTAAATGACTACGGCCAATGTTTGTTGTTAAGTTGAAATGCTCTGATTTATATGTCTATGTATGATGAAACTTTGTTCATGAATATGAAAATTGGTATAAGTGATACAAATGAGCTAAACACATATAAGCTTGTGATTATGGCGAATGTCTTTCATTTGGATGAATTGTAAACTTGAGACTTTAAATTTATGTTTAATCGAGAACCTTGTGTGTTTGAGCTTGATTTTAATGGTTTAACTTGTTTGGCAATTTATCAATGGATATAGCGAACGTTTTCTACTTGGTGAATTGCTATCGATTATTTGTCTAAAAACAATTGAACAATTATTGCGGATGTAATTTTGGAATAAGTTAGATATTCAAGCTCAAATGTGCAAGTTGGTAACCATGGCGAACGTCTGTTGCTAGATTAAATCATAGGTTCGTAGATTGAAGTTGAACACTTGGTGATGGCGAACGTTAAGCCTTTGTTTAATAGAAATTTACTCTTGCATAATTCAAACCGGTTTTAACTCTTCTCACCCCGAAATCACTAGTGAAATAGTCCAAGCAAGTATTGTTTTTAACATTCGAAGTTTTCTTTAAAAATCCAATTTGACTCTTCAGAGTCCACTTGCCCTAGTTTTAGTTTTAAAAGTAGTTTATAAGCAACGTGACAACTCGGTCACAAAACCCCCACCTTTACTTTATTGCGCAAATTACTTGCACTTAAATTGAACATCTTAAACTCTAGTTCCATGTGTTCGAACCCGAACTTACCCGACTATACTACTACACGATAGGGTCCACTGCCCGGTTGTGTATTGGTCTTAGCAAGGTATATTCTAGTTTATTTTCCAACGATTATTTTAAGACTGGATTCATCACATCATATATTTAATTCAAATAATAAGAAATCCATTGTTTCAAAATATAATACTGATAATATATGTACTTATATGCTTCATAGTTAGTGTTTATACCTACATATGTATACATTGTATCTATATATTTGATTGTAAATTGCATCAAGGTCATAACTGGTTTGATTAATTATCCTTTAATTGAGATTGTAAGCGGATTAAATGAACATGAATGAATGAAATTGCACATCCGAAATTAAAATATCATTTATCCGAAATAATATTATTTTTAAAGAAATTACATACAATGACTTAAATAAATACTTTAAATATGAAGTTATAAAGCATCTGCATCAACAATAAAAAGTTATGTTAATGTTTACCCGTTAGAGTAAGTTTCAAATGAGTATAGCAATTTTTGGTGAGAATAAGGGAACTAATAGGAATGAGCCACGTATCACTTTACTCTCTCTCCTCCAAATTTTTAAAAATTAAATATCTCTCAAACGGTAAGTCGAAAAATTATAAAAATTGCACCGTAAAAATCAGCGTTTTATTCTCTTCGATTAGAGATGTGACAAGATATACTTTTGACGAACTTTTTTTTCCGATTTTTTGGTGGGTTTTGAAATCGAGTAACGCATGTGTTAGAAGCTGGTAACACATGTGTTACGCGCTGCTAACAGTGGCGGATCTAGAAATGTGAGAGTGGGTATGCACTATATAGTATGGGCAGAAACATTTTTTTTTGCACGAGTCAATGGTAGAGGTGTTTGTTGGGTCGGGTTTTGGGATTTCAATTTGACTTTCCAGTTGAATTTTTATTTTACCATGTAAAAATAAGTATTAAACTAAATCACTTTCATATTGAACTGAACCAACCTAAAATGTTTCCGATTGAGCTGCAACTTCAAGCTTAAAATATAATTCTAATTTGATTCGAAGTCTTAGTTTTGGTCTTTTGGAAAACATCTATGTATATACTAAGCGGGTAGTAAAGATGGCCCCAGAATTTACCACGTAGGCAATAATGATACGTGGCAATCTCTTATATTTTAAATTTAATAAAATAAATTGATTTTAATATAATAGTTTCAATAATTTGGATGACTTACTGCAAGGTTAAAAAATAAATGTAGTTAGTATGCCGTATCATTAAATAAAAAAAATATTATTATAGAACTAAGTTATGTTTGGTTCGAATACCGATTCATGCATATATTAATAGGGAAAAGCTAACTAGTGCTCTAAGAGCACATGTTAACTATCTATAATACACTAAAAGTTACCATGAATAACACTAAATACAATATTAAATACCGATAAATGCATATATTAATATTAACGATATTAATATAAATATGTTTAATGTTAAAATAACTATAAAAAGTACAATATGATTAACACAGAAGTATTAATAAAATACCAACACCTTGTAGTCGACAAGATAAAATAACCATTCAATAATTAGGAATTTTCATCTTTTTTAAAGTATTCACTTTATACTTTCTCCTAAGGATATTTCTAACGTATGCACTAAACGTTATACTAAATTTGATGTAATAAATGAATCTTTCAGAAATATGCTTGCACCAAATATGTTTCAACATCAACGTATGCACTAAATTTATGCACGAAAATGACTTTCAACATATACATATTACCCCCTAAAATATTTTTACATTATACTTTTCTTCAATTCAATATGGTTATGATTATGATCAATTAACATTTCAAACTATTAACTTAAATGTAAATTTTCTTTATTTAATTTCGTAAAATTTCAATTACTCCGTACATAAGCACTTTGCATAAATTAATGTTTAATTATCATTATTTTTTGAAAATTATATTTTATTGTTTTAATGATCATATTATCTAATGTAAAGTATAAGGTACTTGAAATAATTATACAAATAAATAAGTTTTTTCAAGTTTTGTACTTGAATAGTAACAATATTTCAAATATATGAGCTAAAATGAAACATTATATATTTTGTGCAAAGTTTATTGTTGCACCAAATTTGGCGTAAAAATTATAAGAAATTTAGTGTACATTATAATTTGAAACAAATTTGATGAGTTGGTTGAAGATGATTTTCTACACCAAAACATCAAATTTGATATTATAGTGCACACATTGGAAATCGCCTAAACAATATGTGAATCCTTAATAACTTATTTTCATCAAATACGTCTTCCATGGTTGACCTATGTCATGTCACCAACAAATTTCTCGAGAGGTATTAAATATAACACTTAAATTCAATTATAGAATGTTCACTTACTTATCTTTTCAATGGTATCTAAATATATGTTACTCTTTTAGAGTAAGGTTCAAATGAGTACATCAATTTTGAGTGAGAATGAGGGAATCAACAGATTTCTGCCATGTGTCACTTTATTCTCTCTCCTCCACACTTTATTCTCTCTCCTCCACATTTTTAAAAATTAAATATCTCACAAACGGTAAGTCGAAAAATCATGAAAATTTCACCATAAAATTCAGCGTTTTCTCCTCTTCGATTTGCCGTCCCTCAAGGCATACTTTTGACAACTTTTTTTTTCTCATTTTTTGGTGGGTTTCACAAATTAGTAACACATGTGTTAGTGATTAGTTGTACATTTAATTTGTGGTTAAGGTTAGGGTTTAGGGTTAGGTTTAGGGTTTAGTAGGGTTTATGGTTTAAGGTTTACAAGGGTTTAGGGTTTATAAGGGGTTCAAGGTTTAGGGTTTAGAAAGATTTAGGGTTTAGCGTTATGTAAAGCGTTTAGGGTTTAGGGTTTGAGGTTTAGGGGTTAGGGTTTAGGGTTTGAGGTTTGGGGTTTCGGGGAGAAACCCCAAACCTCAAACCCTAAACCCTAACCCCTAAACCCCAAACCCTAAACCCTAAACGCAACACTTTAACACATGTGTTAGTAAATGTGAAACCCACCAAAAAAATGAAAAAAAAAAAAAAAAACTTTTCGAAAGTATGTCTTGAGGGACGGCAAATCGAAGAGGAGAAAACGACGAATTTAATGGTGCAGTTTTCATAATTTTTCGATTTGTCGTTTGTGAGATAATTGATGTTGGGGGTAAATGGGTTTTGTACATGTGGAACATTCTCTTTGTACACATGGCTTGATATCATTGGTTCCCTCATTCTCACACAAATTCCTATTATCATTTGAACCCTACCCTACTCTTTTAATTTGTACTGTAATATGACAAATATCTATGTTTTTGTCTTATGAGCTTATGTATAATTAATTATGTATTTGATATTAAATTAATGTTATGTGTTTCTATAGAAAAATACTATAATTAATTATAGATAGTTGCTTGCATTATAATCTTTATAAAGTTGTACTAATTAATTAGATTTCCGTGCGACACGGGATTATATCTAGTTATATGCATAGTTGTTAACTCGTGACTCGACTCGTGATTCGGAATGTTGAGTTTTAACTCGTGACCCGTGACTCAAATCGACTCGTAAGAGTCTCAATCTTACAATAAATATATATATATTTATATCTATATGTATATTATTGTTAAGATTATTCTTATTAAGTGAAGTAATACATGGTGAAAGTCAATAATTAACACAAATGCTTAATTTAAAATTGATTATTAGTTGTTTCTTTTCCTATTTTGTCTTTTTTTTTTAATTATATTACATTATTAAAAGTTTGTTCGATTTCTGACTCGTAAGAGTCGATCAAGATTCGGAAGAGTCGCACACGACTCGGAAGAGTCAATGAACGACTCGTAAGAGTCAAAGCCATTTAAGAGTCGGGGTCCGAGTCGCCTCTTTCTTTGAATTTTTGACTTGACTCGTAAGAGTCGACTCGTGAATCGTAAGAGTTTAACAACTATGGTTATATGATAAATTAATATAAAACTCATTGAAACCTATACATTAAATGTTCTTCTAAAAGTTAGTTCACGGGAAAAGTAAAGAATACAAAAGTTTGTTACAACTTGGCGAGAATACGTGTTCGGTTGAATGGAACATCCAAAGAATCTTAAATTATATATAGTAAACATTTTTATGATGTCATCAATTTAATAAATTTAAATGTAATCAATTTGATTCCTTAATTTCACTAAATATTTAAAAAATAGCCCAATCAAATCTCAACTTTATAAAATCACATGCAATTATCGTTTAAACAAATATCTGGATGTTTAATCTATATAGTTATATTGGAATTGTAGTTGAATATAATCATATATTGTTATTATTATTATTATCATTATTTATTATTTATTTTTTGCTACTTATCAACCGATTGCTAAACTAAAATAATATTATAATTGTACAATAATAACAATAAATATTACATACGTTTGCACTTTACTTCCTAAACTTATAATTCATTCAAATTGAATTATGCATGGGTACTCATTCATGATACGTCCTATCTTATAAAATATTGTATAGGAAAGTTTTTGATGATTTTATCGTTTAATTTAATTTTTCAATTTGTCAATTAATCCTTTCTATTATTTGTATTCAAATTATGTTATCAATTAAAAAGTAACTTAGATATTATGTTCAAGCAAATTATAGACAGAGCCGAGATGTATATTAATGTAAGAAATAATACTTTTAACTTTTATTTAATAAGATCACAAGACCGCGATATTATTAACACATATGTATTAATTAAAAAGATATTATAACAAACTCTTCAATTATATAACTCTCATCGTAAAGTTTGAAATCCTTTATTTCTCGTGATACAAATGACATTAGTAACTTATTTATATAAAATAAAATTATACGTCAAACAACCCGTGTAATACACGGGTATACATGCTAGTGAGCCATAAAAGTTTTAACGGAGAGAAGAACGAAAATATAGAAACACAAATGAAACTAAAAACCAACATAACGTCTTCTAAGGACGTATAAATAATTCCCAAAATATCATTTGTATACGTTACCATAAAGTCGTACAGTGTATTACTTTATCACTTGAAACAAAAATAATAACTATTGTTCTTCTTATGTGATAGTTAGTTAATACTTTGTTTATTTTTCATTTTACGTTAATTTTATTTGCATTAATTGAATTTTCAAAAACCTTGAAACAAAAATAACATGGGATTATTGTTTGGTTATACACGCAACTTTACAATTATTATTATAATTGTATGCGTTCAACTTATATACCCTCTATTGTATGGGGTGAATCATATATAAACTCCATTGTATATACCTATTGTATGAGGTAAACCTCCTAAATAATCTAAGTAATATGATGTAGATTAGACATTCTAAAAACTCTATTAGAAAGGTTCATCACATACAAATAGAGAGTATGGAAGTTGGGAGTATACAATATAGTTTTTAGAATGTAACATCCATAATTGGGCCTAGTGGCGACAGGTATTTTCTTTAATTTTAAATATGCAATTTAAATTATTGTATATGTTTGGTTGCGAAAAGTAGGTAAATAAGTTTTAGGACTTATTGTGACTAGTAAATTATTATTTGTTTTAAATTGTTCTAGTTGACGATAAAATAAAATAATTATCCTCGCAAATGGTTTTATGGTTCCAGACAATAGGTTTGAAAGGGGCTTAAAATAAATGGATATAGGTCGGGTTTTGAGATTGGGCCGACTTACTTTCTTTATCTTCAATCTGTGCTTTCACTTGTGAGTCTCTTAACTCAATTACAAGAACACTTAACCCAAATTGAATCAAACAAGTCTCTGTGAATTTAACTCAATATCATCATCATAAGCTTCCTTATCATCTTCTTCTTCTTTGCAAATTGTAAGTGTTCATGATTTCTTGTCTATAGATACATAGAAATGGGTTTTGATTGAACCATGTAAATTTTTGACGTATATGTGAATTGGAAGTTTAAATGATATTGTAGTGTACTTATATGATCATAATTGAAGTCTTGTTAACTTACAAAACTGAGTTGGATGTGTTTTAATGGTAAAAAACGAGTTAGGGTTCGTACATTTGCAGGTCTGATGTTGAGCTGTAATAAGCTCAAACGCGATCCCCACTTCAGGCCCTGGATCGCGTTCATCAGTTATAACATGAATCAAACGAGTTTTTGTTCTTTGAAACGCGATCCCACGACATTTATTCTAGATCGCGTTGCCAAGTGCAAAATGGTTACAGAACGTTTCCTTCATAGGAACGCGATCCCACCAAACAAACTCCGGATCGCGTTCACAAGTGAAATTTGGTGACAGAATGTTTCCTAAAGAGGAACGCGATCCCACCAACTATAGCCCGGATTGCGTTTACCAGTGTAATTTCAAAGAATATGAGACTTTGTGAACTTATACATTTTAGAGTAATTGTATTGTATAATTAATCAAAGCACTTGAATTATTGCTACTAAATAGCCAAGTATGATTTCATTTCAATTATGAAATAAGTTATTAACTTATGTTTTGAATTGTGTTTTCAGATCCACCAAAGACTCAGTGATATAAGACTGCTGAGTGGACTTCTGAGGTATCGGTGAGTGGATTATGACTCTCAGTTTGATAGGTTGTGACTTATTGGTTTACAACAAGTAAATGTATTTATTATTGATAAACTGTTGTTGACTATGTGATATAAATTTTATGATTTACGTTGTTACTGAGGTCAGTTGTTAACTGGGTTTGGATTACTATTGGTGAACCTACACAGGAACTTTAATACATGTGTTGTACATGAGAAACTGTGTATGTGTAGTAATAGTATTCAAACTATCGGTAGATTCTGTAAAGGCCAATACAATATGATGATAAGAGTTCTTGAGGCCTCCGCGGCATTAGGGTTTCTCAAGAACCACCGATCCTCATTGTTGATTTATGTTATGTTTATTGATTATAAACTGATCTGTTGTGCCATATTAGGCTGTGATTATTGATTTACTCACTTAGCGTCGTGCTAATCCCACCACTAAACTTCTTGCAGGTCTTGTTGAATATTTTGGGCTGGGAGCAAGAATCTAGTTAGAAGGAATGTTTGACTGCATTATAACTCTGATGTTTTGTAATAAACTATGTAGTGTTTTACTTTTAGATGAAACTAAACTTTATAATGTGTTTTAAATTCAGACCATTATGTTTGTATGTACATATTATCAATTTCGTTTTAGGGTAGAGTTCAAATGAGACTAGGAATTTATGTGAGAATGTGGGAACCAATGATATCAAGCCATGTGTACAAAGAGAATGTTCCACATGTACAAAACCCATTTACCTCCAACATCAATTATCTCACAAACGATAAATCCAAAAATTATGAAAATTGCACCATTAAATTCAGCGTTTTCTCCTCTTCGATTTGCCGTCCCCCAAGGCATACTTTCGTCGAAAATTTTTATTTTTTTATTTTTTTGGTGGGTTTCACATTTACTAACACATGTGTTACAGTGTTGCGTTTAGGGTTTAGGGTTTGGGGTTTAGGGGTTAGGGTTTAGGGTTTGAGGTTTCTCCCCGAAACCTCAAACCTCAAACACTAAACCCTAAACCCCAAACCCTAAACCCTAAACGCTTTACAAAACTCTAAATCATACTAAACCCTAAACCTTAAACCCTACTAAACCCTAAACCCTAATAAACCCTAAATCCTAAACCCTACTAAACCCTAACCCAAACCCTAAACCCTAACCTTAACCACAAATTAAATGTATAACCAATCACTAACACATGTGTTACTAATTTGTAAAACCCACCAAAAAATGGAAGAAAAAAAAAGTTTTCGAAAGTATTCCTTGAGGGACGGCAAATCGAAGAGGAGAAAATGCTGAATTTTATGATGCAATTTAATGATTTTTCGACTTACCGTTTGTGAGATATTTAATTTTAAAAAATGTGGAGGAGAGAGAATAAAGTGACACATGGCATAAATCTATTGGTTCTCCCATTCTCACTCAAAATTGATGTACTCATTTGAACCTTACTCTTTGGTTTTATAATGAAAGTCTGGACTTTTGCTTCCGATATGTAAAAAATATATATATATTTGTCTTGAAATTTAGGGATGTTATAAGTTGGTATCAGAGCATAGGTTTGGGCGAATTGAACCTTGGTAAACTGTTCAGTCCCAAACATAGAGTTGTTAAGTCAAACATTCAGGTTGTGGGATTAGTTACAGTGTGAGAGATGTTAGTATTTTAGGTACTAACGATTAACAAGTTGTGAGTTGTTGTGGTGAATGCAGATATGGCAGACAATGAAAATCCGACCCATACTCTTAATGATGCCTCTCGAACTGATGTTCCTCCTGAAAACCGGAATGAAAGACATGGACAGTCCAGTACTTCTTTTACCGCTGAGGAGGAATCTGAAAGAGATAATTACATTTATCAACTAGAGGATGAATTGCAGACATTGAGGAATTATAGAAATGAAGCTGAACAAGCGAGATTTCCTCAACATGTTTCACAGTCACATCCGGTTACAAGTACTACTACTCCTCCAGTTGTATCATCTTCTCAGGCTGCGACATCTTTACCTTTTATTTCTCAACAGCCTCATGGTATGTCTTCAGCTCCAATAATTTCTTCGGGTCCTTATGGTTATCAGTTGCCGTTGTTTCCTCCAATACCTCCACAACAGAAAAAGGGATGTTCTTTTAAAACATTTTTATCTACTAAGCCATCTGAATATTCTGGAAGCAGTAACCCTTCTGTAACTCTTGATTGGTTGCGTGATATGGAGAGAAAATTTGAAGTTTCTCAATGTGAAGAGGAGTTAAAGGTGCCATATGCGACTTAACAATTAAAAGGGCAAGCCATGGTTTGGTGGGATTCCGTTACTGCTACTTTGACTCCACAACAAAAAGAATTGATTTGATGGACTGATTTTCGTAATGAGCTATGCAAGCAATTTTGCTCAGAATTTGATATGTCCAGAATCCGAAAGGAATTCATGGATTTGCACTTAACGGATCAGATGTCAATGGATGATCTTATAAATCAATTCACTGAAAAGTTGCGATTTGTTCAACAATGGGTTCCTGATGATCGAACTAAAATTGACCATTTTGTTGGAACATTGCCTCCTCATTATCGTACTACAGTGAGATTGGCGGGCACTCTTCCCCAAGCTTTTAATCTGGCTCGTGCTGTTGATAGTGATATAAGATCACGGGTTTTACAAAATAAAGAAAAATCTTTACAAAGGTCAAAAAGTGATACTTCGGGACGTGAAAAACGGAGATGGCAGGGTCATCAACAAAGTAAGGGAAAGGAGACTAGTGAAAGTGCAACGGAGAAGTCTAATTGGTGTGTTAGGTGTAAAGCTCGACATACGGGTCCTTGTACTCCTCAAACGGCTCAGTGTATTAAATGTGGTGAGTTGGGACATCTAGTTAGGGATTGTACTTTTACTGCTTTTGTATGTTGGAATTGCAAGAAGGAAGGTCATCGGGCGGGTCAATGTCCAGAGGCAAGAAGACAAGGGAGTGGTATGGTCGGAGGTTCATCTTCGTCTGGCCAGAAGCGTAAAAATCCACCTCCAGCTACTAGCCGAGCTTTCTAAATGACAGTTGATGAAGCTGTCGTTACTGAGGACGTCATCACTGTTACAGGGATCATCATGTTTCTCTAAAATTGATTTAAGATCATGATACCATCAAGTACGGGTACGCGAGGAAGATATTTCGAAAACTGCTTTTCGTACCAGGTATGGTCAATATGAATTTTTGGTTATGCCGTTTGGTTTAACAAACGCTCCAGCAGTCTTTATTGACCTAATGAACCGGGTGTGTCGGCCGTTTCTTGACAAATTTGTTATTGTGTTTATTGACGATATTCTGGTTTATTATAAATCTGAGGCTGAACATGAAATGCATTTGAGGCTTGTTATTGAAACTTTGAAACGAGAGCAGTTATATGCAAAATTTCCTAAATGCGAGTTTTGGTTAAGTGAAGTTCAGTTTTTGGGTTACATTATTTGTAAGGATGGAGTTAAAGTAGATCCCACTAAAGTTCAAGCTGTTATGAACTGGAATGTTCCAAAGACATCTTCTGAAATTAAAAGTTTTCTGGGGTTAGCGGGTTATTACCGGAAGTTCATTAAAGATTTTTCTAAAATTGCCGGTCCGTTGACTAAGTTGACCCGTAAGGATGTAAAGTTTCATTGGGGTGATCAACAAGAGTCAGCTTTTCAGACTCTGAGACAGTTATTGTGTCAAGCTCCAGTTTTGGCTTTACCGAATGGTTCAGATGATTTTGTTGTATATTGTGATGCCTCTCATTCGGGTTTGGGTTGTCTACTGATGCAACGAGATAGAGTAATTGCTTATGCATCTCATCAACTTAAACTTCATGAAAAGAACTACCCTACTCATGATTTAGAACTTGCTACAGTTGTATTTTCTTTAAAAATCTGGAGGCCCTAATTGTATGGAACTAAATGTGTGATTTGTATTGATCATAAGAGTTTGCAGTATATGTTTTCTCAGAAAGAGCTTAATATGCGACAGAGGCGATGGTTATAGTTAATAAAAGACTATGATTGTGAAATCCGATATCACCCTGGAAAGGCTAATGTGGTAGCCGATGCTTTAAGCCGCAAAGGGAATTCTGACAAGGTATGTTTTATGCGGTTAGAGGTATCCTCTAATTTAATTTCTCAGTTAAAGGCTGCTCAGTCTGAAGCTCTGTTAGATGTAAACTTGAAGTCTGAAATAATGTTGAAACGAAAAGAATTGTTGGTTGATGATTCCCGTGGGTTAAAAACTTATCAGTCTCGGGTATGGGTTCCTTTATTTGAAGGTCTTCGTGATTTGATTTTATCAGAAGTTCATAAATCCCGTTTATCTGTTCATCCGGGAAGTACCAAGATGTATAATGATTTGAAACCTTTATATTGGTGGCCCACAATGAAAATGGATGTAGCTCGAGTAGTGGAAACTTGCCATATATGTTCTCAGGTCAAGATTGAACACCAGAAACCATATGGATCGTTGAAACAACTTGAAATACCTGAGTGGAAGTGGGAACATTTAACTATGGATTTTGTGACTAAACTTCCCCGAACGCCACGTGGGAATGATATGATATGGGTAATAGTTGACCGTTTGACTAAAAGTGCCTATTTTCTTGCTATAAGTGAAACTGCATCTTTATCTCGATTGGCTCAGCTTTATGTAAATGAGATTGTTTCACGGCATGGTATTCCTTTGTCTATTGTATCAGATAGAGATTCTCGTTTTGTTTATCGTTTTTGGCAAAGTTTACAAAGTGATTTGGGTACCCGAGTTAATCTAAGTACAACTTATCACCCTCAGACAGATGGCCAAACTGAAAGAACTATTCAGACGCTTGAAGATATGTTGCGGGCATGTGTCTTGAAATATGGGGGTTCTTGGGATTCTCATCTGCCGTTAGTAGAATTTGCTTATAATAATTCTAATCATTCTAGTATCGGCATGCCACCTTATGAGATGTTATATGGTCGCCGTTGTAGAACGCCCACATGTTGGCTTGAGTCAGGTGAAAAATAGTTTGCGGGGCCGGATATTGTACAAATTATAGCTGATAAGGTTAAAATTGCTCGTGAGAAATTGAAAGCGGCTAGAGATAGACAAAAACAATATGCGGATCCTCGTCGTAGACCTGTTACATTTGTTGAAAGAGAATTAGTCTATCTTAAAGTATCTCCGTGGAAAGGTGTAATTAGATTCGGTAAGCGTGGAAAGTTAGCTCCTCAGTATATTGGCCCATTTAAAGTCAGGCAAGTAGTTAATGATCAAACTGTTGTTTTGGATCTTCCTCCTGAATTGTTTGGCATTCATGATACTTTCAAAGTTTGTTATTTACGAAAGTGTAATGTTGAAGATCAATCTCAAATTCTTCCTTTACAAGAGTTGCGGGTGGATCAGACTCAGAAATTAGTTTAAGAACCTGTTGAAATTCTAGACAGAAAAGTTACTAAACTTAGAAAGAAAGAAATCCCCATGATTTTAGTGAAATGGAAACACAGTTTGGGTCTAAATCTTACGTGAGAAACTGAGTCTAGTATGAGGTTACGTTACCCTGGTCTTTTTGAGTTTAGTGAGATTTCGAGGACGAAATCTTCTTAAGGATGGGAGATTTGTAACATCCATAATTGGGCCTAGTGGCGACAGGTATTTTATTTAATTTTAAATATGCAATTTAAATTATTGTATATGTTTGGTTGCGAAAAGTAGGTAAATAAGTTTTAGGACTTATTGTGACTAGTAAATTATTATTTGTTTTAAATTGTTCTAGTTGACGGTAAAATAAAATAATTATCCTCGCAAATGGTTTTATGGTTCCAGACAATAGGTTTGGAAGGGGCTTAAAATAAATGGATATAGGTCGGGTTTTGAGATTGGGCCGACTTACTTTCTTTATCTTCAATCTGTGCTTTCACTTGTGAGTCTCTTAACTCAATTACAAGAACACTTAACCCAAATTGAATCAAACAAGTCTCTGTGAATTTAACTCAATATCATCATCATAAGCTTCCTTATCATCTTCTTCTTCTTTGCAAATTGTAAGTGTTCATGATTTCTTGTCTATAGATACATAGAAATGGGTTTTGATTGAACCATGTAAATTTTTGACGTATATGTGAATTGGAAGTTTAAATGATATTGTAGTGTACTTATATGATCATAATTGAAGTCTTGTTAACTTACAAAACTGAGTTGGATGTGTTTTAATGGTAAAAAACGAGTTAGGGTTCGTACATTTGCAGGTCTGATGTTGAGCTGTAATAAGCTCAAACGCGATCCCCACTTCAGGCCCTGGATCGCGTTCATCAGTTATAACATGAATCAAACGAGTTTTTGTTCTTTGAAACGCGATCCCACGACATTTATTCTAGATCGCGTTGTCAAGTGCAAAATGGTTACAGAACGTTTCCTTCATAGGAACGCGATCCCACCAAACAAACTCCGGATCGCGTTCACAAGTGAAATTTGGTGACAGAATGTTTCCTAAAGAGGAACGCGATCCCACCAACTATAGCCCGGATTGCGTTTGCCAGTGTAATTTCAAAGAATATGAGACTTTGTGAACTTATACATTTTAGAGTAATTGTATTGTATAATTAATCAAAGCACTTGAATTATTGCTACTAAATAGCCAAGTATGATTTCATTTCAATTATGAAATAAGTTATTAACTTATGTTTTGAATTGTGTTTTCAGATCCACCAAAGACTCAGTGATATAAGACTGCTGAGTGGACTTCTGAGGTATCGGTGAGTGGATTATGACTCTCAGTTTGATAGGTTGTGACTTATTGGGTTACAACAAGTAAATGCATTTATTATTGATAAACTGTTGTTGACTATGTGATATAAATTTTATGATTTAAGTTGTTACTGAGGTCAGTTGTTAACTGGGTTTGGATTACTATTGGTGAACCTACACCAGAACTTTAATACGTGTGTTGTACATGAGAAACTGTGTATGTGTAGTAATAGTATTCAAACTATCGGTAGATTCTGTAAAGGCCAATACAGTATGATGATAAGAGTTCTTGAGGCCTCCGCGGTATTAGGGATTCTCAAGAACCACCGATCCTTATTGTTGATTTATGTTATGTTTATTGATTATAAACTGATCTGTTGTGCCCTATTAGGCTGTGATTATTGATTTACTCACTTAGCTTCGTGCTAATCCCACCACTAAACTTCTTGCAGGTCTTGTTGAATATTTTGGGCTGGGAGCAAGAATCTAGTTAGAAGGAATGTTTGACTGCATGATAACTCTGATGTTTTGTAATAAACTATGTAGTGTTTTACTTTTAGATGAAACTAAACTTTATAATGTGTTTTAAATTCAGACCATTATGTTTGTATGTACATATTATCAATTTGGTTTTATAAAGTCTGGACTTTTGCTTCCGATATGTAAAAAAGAAAAAAAAAATTGTCTTTAAATTAAGGGATGTTATATAGAAGGTTCATCTCATACAGTATACGGTACGAAAGTTAGGAGCATACAATTATAACTAGTGTAAAGTTGAGCGCATAACGAAACAATAAACCCAAATATTATTCAGGGTGTTCACCACTTTTTTATAGGGTTTGCATTCTTTAAAGACTTTACTACAAACAACAACAAAAAATATTTTTTTACACTACATGTTGGAGCCTTAGGGTATGCAAGCGCATACCCAAAGTTACAAGTATATCCGCCACTGGCTGCTAACAAATGTGTTATACGCTGGTAACACTTGTGTTACATGCTAGTAACACATGTGTTACTAGCGTGTAACACATGAGTTAGTAGCGAGTAACACATGTGTTAATAGCGAGTAACGCATGTATTAATAGCAACTAACACATGTGTTAACAGCTAGTAACACACGTGTTACTAATTTTGTAAAACCCAAAAAAAAAAGTTGTCGCAAGTATACCTTGTGAGATGGCAAATCGAAGAGAAAAAAATGCTGATTTTTATGGTGCAATTTTTATGATTGTTTGACTTACCGTTTGGAAGATATTTAAGTTAAAAAAAACATGGGGGAAAGTGGGCTTTGTGACACGTGGCACGTTCTCCTCCATTCTCATCAAAAATTTCATTCTCATTTGAACCTCACCCATACTCGTTAACTAAATAAATAAACTTTAATTAAATTTGAACAATACTAATCTCAAACATAGACAAAACATTATTGGTGTTTATTTATTATTATTTTTAAATGTATATTTATTACTATCTACTTCAAACTTACAATGTTAATAAGGTTTAATGACAAATTTGCACTAACACCTTAAATTGAATGACAAAGGTAAGTATTTACAAAGTTAAATGACAAAATTACCCTTTTCGTGTGAATTGAGTGGCAAATTTGCCCTTTTAACCAAAATATATATCATATCTACCCAAAAGTCAAAACCAAAACAAACAAAACCAAGAACACACAATTACAAATGTTTATTCCAAATCCATAAACAAGTTATATCAACAAGTTATAGTTCAAACAACCAAAGTAAACCAAACCAAACAAATAACCTAAACATAACTACACTACGATATCGCAACGAATGTGCCTAAGAAGCACAGGAACCACAACATCAGGTGAGCTCAACTGTGGCAAGTGACCATCAGTCGACATGACCTCAACAATCGACTCACCACCAAGGTTCTGGTGAAGGTACTCAGAAACCACAACTGGAACTGCTAAATCCTTCATGCTTTGAATAATGTGACATGGGACTACCACATGACACAATAGATGTCGCATATCACTCTGGAAAATGGTTTGTGCAACGCTTAAGGCTATGTCTGGTCTCATATTGAAAAGCGTTCGACTAAATTCTTGAACTGCAATGGACTCCATATCACCACCAACTGCTAATGGAGCGAAATGAGAACACCATGCCTTGAAATTTGACTCGAGTGCTTGGAATAGTTGGTCGAGATCTTCTTGTTCGAATCCACCAAAGTAATCCACATCGTTCAAATACCTTTAAACAAAAGATGTAGTTTCGATTGTTTATATACTCCGATTAAGATGCTTCATAGTTAATAGTAACAATTTTGACTGCTATAGTTATTTTGTACATATAAGATCTATAACTATAATTTCTGTATTTTTAACTAAGTAGATATTTTCCTTTGTTATATAAGGTCGGGGGCGAAGCTAGGAAATTCAAATGGAGGTGAAAAAATATTTATTTTTTATTTCTCTCATAGTTTGTGGGAACGAAATTTTAAAAATATCATTATACCTTAAAAAAATTCTATTTTACGTAAAAATTTTAGCGTGGCTGCCCCGCCCTATCTCCCCTTATAAGGCCGCTATGACATATCATAACAGAAATTATTTCTGATAAATAATTGTACCAAAATAAGAATACTATGTTATTTTATTTTTATTACTCTGGCCACCGACCAAAAAATTACTTCCAAATTAAGCAAGTCTCTTAATTATTTGAAAAAGTAATTAACTTAACAAACAATTAACAGCAACTTTTTACATCGTCTGCCAACTTAATCCTACGTAATCAACTTAATTAATTGTTAATTACATTATTAACCTCCCAGAAAAGTCAACTCAAAATAACACATATAGTAACACCCAATTCATTCGATCATCATAATATAAAAAAACACTAACCTCGGCGAAGCCGAAATCATCAAGATTTTCGAAAACAAATCCGGCCGAGTGATCGATGCAACCGCCCCGATCATAGCCGAAACCGAGTGGCCCACAAAGATACACGAAGAAATCTGAAGCTCTTCCAAAATGCCAATCACATCATACGCAAAACCTTCGAGTGTCGAATACCTTTCGAAGTCAAAGTATTCGGGATTCGTAGTACCAGCTCCCATGTTATCGTACAAAACAACTTTGTAATTATTGTCTTCAACTAGATGTGGTACAAGATGTTTCCAAACTGATTGGTCCGTCCCAAACCCGTGGGCTAGAATAATTGTTTGGGCACCTGAACCTAAGATTTTAACATTGTGAGCTTGTTCCACAACTCCCATGGTGACTGACTGACTGATTGATTGATTGATTTAGGTTTTTGTGTTTTGTCTGTGGTGTCAAAGTGTGAAAGGAGTTTGTTTTTTTTTTTTTTTTGTTTAATGAAAGGGGGGTGGTGATCATAACCACATGTATTGGTTTTAGTTTTTGGTGTTTTTTGGTATTTTTATTTTGTATTGGTTTTTGATAAGAAGAAGAAGAATCTTTGGGTGGTTTTGATTGTGGGAATGGATGTATGAGGGATTATGTGGAAGTGATTGATCGGACGGTTGATATTGGTTTGGTCAAAGATGGAGTTATGTGGGTTGCTAACTACCACGAAAGGACTAGGACAGGTTGGGTGTCTTTTTGTGAAGGTGTTTTGTGTATTATATTATTATTTGGTTTGTTTTCCAAAGAGTTGTTTTCGAATTTAATGTTTGTTGGTTAGAAATTATTACGTTGTGATGCTTTTTAGACCATCGATTACTCATTAAATTTTCATAGATCACATATTCTTTGTGTAGCACTATTTTGAGATGGAAAATTAGGATATTTTAATGTAGGAAAATGCTAAACAT
Source organism: Helichrysum umbraculigerum (assembly GCA_949592205.1). Classification (NCBI taxonomy): domain Eukaryota; kingdom Viridiplantae; phylum Streptophyta; class Magnoliopsida; order Asterales; family Asteraceae; genus Helichrysum; species Helichrysum umbraculigerum. The sequence goes on from CATIUR010000006.1 coordinate 32,339,068, forward strand.
GGCTCTAGATAGGGCTGTTAACGATCCGAATCCAGTTGAATATCAGGATGCTCGAGTTCGACTCGTTTAATATCTACTCGATTCGACCTAGACTTGATGCTCGTGTATTTAATGGGAAAGTGTTTATATGAACCAAAATTTCAAACGCAATCGATAAACTCATTCCATAGTTTGAATAACCTCATTTATACTTGACGTCTTATGCTTAGATTTTTTTAGTAACATATAATTAAAGTTCTAAATATACAATATTCTTATATAAACTAGCATTGTTCGACTCGAATAGCTCGCTTGACTCGGAATTAAACGAGCCGAGTCGAACATCAATTTTTTATACTCTACTCGTGAAGTTGATCGGATAGTATTTTTCGTTCGAGCTCGACTCGTGTTCGAATACTATCAAACTTGAATTCGAGTTAAATGAGCTCGAACTCGAGTAGCTCGTTAAATGCTCGACTCGTTAACACCCCTAGCCCTAAAGGTTATGTTTAAGAAATTCAAACACACAAATTGTTTGTACCCTAATGATAACCAACCACGCTTTGAATTTAATTTCTTCCAAATACCTTAATGTACCACCACTTTATGCATAAATTAATAATTAAACATGGCTTTTAGAGCTACATTTAGCAAAATCATTTAATGTAATAAAAGTTCAGTAAAAGAATTATTCTATATTGTTACAAACAACTTGCTCCGTTAAAAATGATATAGGGTGAAAACCGGTGGTGCGGCCCCTATATTCGGGGGGGTTTTTCCTGAAAATTTTCAGGTTTTTTCATTCATTTTAGTGTCCTCTCAGTTCGGATCCAGAGTGGGTTTTTTTTTTTTTTTTTCTTTTGGAGTCCCTTATATCCATAGCTGTAACAATTTCCTTTTGTTATTAATTTTGGAAATATCCGTTTTCCCCTATATCAAAACGCATATATTCGTCCGGTCCATCAACTTAGTGCGATGTCCAATATGGATGATTCCATGTGAGGATGGTGGAGGATTCAACAACAAGATATCAAATAAAAGCATCAGACGCCTAATTTATTAATTTAATTTTTTAATTCAATATATAAATCAAAACAATAAATTATGGTCAACTTTGCATCATCCTTTACATTGGAAGATGAACTAAACTCAAAGGTAAACAAATTTACAACACAATTTGTCATTATTGGTTAAATTATTAGTGTTATTCCTTAAATGAGTCAAATAATTTTTATTTTAACTAACTTTATTTTATTTTTTAAAAAACTTGAAATACATTTTAGTAATAATGATCCCTTTCTAGATCAATCAGGTCGAGGGTGTATAGTAGAAACTATAATTGTCATTGCTTGACCACTTAAAGGGAATATATTTGGTCTTCATATCAAATAATGTTAAGTACTTTTGGTGCATAATATATGCTTTATAACTTAAAATAATAAAGAATAAAGAGCTCGTTGTGGAATATTCCTCGTTAGTGTTTCCTAGTAGTTGCTACTACGTACGTACATGTAGGGGTGTTATTCGGACGGATTGTTCGGATTTCGGATTATTCGGATCGGATTAATCGGATTTTGGACAATCTCAAGTTCATCCTTAATCCAATCCAAATAAGAAACGGATTAATCGGATATGGATTAAATGGTTCGGATTAATTTTCGGATTAAACGGTTTCATCCGAATAAGCTCAAGTTGAACGTGTGATATCGAATAAGCCTAAATTTACATTTAATAAAACAAGTATATAAACAAACATAAGATATGATGAAACGATATATTATATTATAACATCCAAATTCCTATTCCAGCTTCTAAAATACAATTTGATCCAAAACATATTCCTAGTTCTAAAATTAAATACACCTCCAATCAATCTAATCCAAAAGAGGAGTCCCAAAACAACCAAAAAGTATTAAATCTTCTTTTCTTAAGTTCATAGCATTTAAAATGTCAGACCTCCGTTCTTCAAAAACTGAAAAAATAGTAACTCTTTATGTGTTTATTTCTTACACAAAGTAGTAAAGTACAATATGTAATAGCAATTAAAAAGGAAAGTTTATACATGTTACTTGCAAATTTATCTCCAATTTTGACTAGAGATACCAATATCTTCCAATTCTACATAAATATCTAATATATTATATTTGTGATTAATTTTTAATTTCTTATATGGTAACATTAATATCTGATATATTATTAAAAAAATATTATTTAATTATTTGATTCTTATTCGGATTATACGGATATATCCAAACAGTTTAATTTTGATCCTTAATCCTATCCGTGTATCCATTTAAGTAATCCATAATCCGTTTAAGCAATCCGTAATCCAAATAATCCTATACATTTAACCTAAATCGGATTGGATCGGATGAATTATTCGGATTCCGGATAAAAGTCACACCCCTACGTACATGAGTATTATCTAATAAGGGTAAGGTTCAAATGAGACTAAAAATTTGTATAAGAATGGAGGAACCAATGATATGATGCCATGTGTACAAAGAGAATACAAAACACATTTACCCCTTAAGTTAAATATCTCACAAACGACAAATCGAAAAACTATGAAAATTGCACCATTAGATTGAGCGTTTGATCCTCTTCGATTTGCCGTCCATTAAGGCATAGTTTCGACGAGTTTTTTTTTTTCCATTATTTTTGGTGGGTTTCACATTACTAACACGTGTGTTACAGTGTTGCGTTTAGGGTTTAGGGGTTAGGGGTTAGGGTTTAGGGTTTAGGTTTAGGGTTGGGACCCTAAACCTAAACCCTAACCCCTAAACCCCAAACACTAAACCCTAAACCCTAAACGCAACACTGTAACACACGTGTTAGTAATGTGAAACCCACCAAAAATAATGGAAAAACTCTAAACCCTAAATCATACTAAACCCTAAAGCCTAAACCCTGCTAAACCCTAACACTAAACCCTGCTAAACCCTAACACTAAACCCTGCTAAACCCTAACTCTAAACCCTAACCCTAAACCCTTAATCAAATGTACAATCAATCACTAACACATGTGTTACTAATATGTAAAACCCACCAAAAAATGAAGAAAAAAAAATTTGTCGGAAGTATGCCTTGATGGACGGCAAATCGAAGAGGATAAAACGCTGAAAAATATGGTGCAATTTTCATGATTTTTCGACTTGTCGTTTGTGAGATATTTAATTTTTAAAAACGTAGATGAGAGAAAAAAAAGTGACACGTGGCATATTGTGGTTGGTTCCCCCATTCTCACACAAAATAAATGGTCTCAATTGAACTCTTCTCTATCTAATAAATATGTAATTTTTATATAGCAAGCAAATGTTTGTTTGTCTTGAGTTATAGCAACGAATAAAGAAACAAACATGTATAATATGAAATAAACAACTCGGATGGTTTAGGTTGTATATATATAGTGATGTTCATGTGTTGTTCACATGCATGATCTGACATCATAATAGATACAAAACTTGCATTAAAAAAAAAAGAAAAAGAAAAGATTCGTAGGTTGTATAATGATGTTCATGTTTGTTAACATGTTAACTATCAATTTTAATTCTTAAGAAAAAATTTCTCTTTTATAAAGATTTATCAGTCTGGTATTATGCATAGGGTGAATGATAATTAGCAATCAAATAAAGTCTTATGCTTTGTTCTAGGCACTCGAAACAATAAAAATAAACATACAGATTGGTTAACGTTTTTTTTTGAAAGGCAGAATAATATATATACATTACTACTAGCAAGGAGCTAGAAGCCACAATAGTACAAAGGTACATACAACCTCAATACATCCATGTTACTAATACGCCAAAACTCAAATCTGAACTGAAAGGGTACTAAAATGGATGAAAAAAACCTGAAAGTATTCAGGAAAAAATCCCCGAACATAGGGGCCGAGCCACCGATTTTCACCCTATATCGTTTTTGATAGTACCCCGAATGGATCCAGACCATTATACTACCAATAGCAACCCAAAAGACAACCATTACAATTATTATAATACAAGTAACAGACTCCTAGCAAACGTATAAGAAGCTCATCCACTTGTTCCCTTCAATGCAGCCCATATATACATATATATGTGTAAGACCCGACCTTTTTCCAACTACATATTTTAATGTTTTCAAACCAAAACATATCATTAGAATATTATACTTCGAAATCGGAAGCGCAAGTTTCCCAAAACAAAACATTTACCGACTTACAATGCTTCCAAGTTTAATGACGACCAAAAATATGACAACATTAGTTAAGTAATTACAATCTATATTAACACAACCCATATGAACACAAAACGGGCCTTATATAAAACGTTTCCAAAAGACAACTACAAAAGATCAGAGTTGCGTCAAGCTTAGTCAAACTTCCCGTCATCATCTACACCCCGAACATCTACATCAACTAACCACAATCTGCAAAACATTAAACAACGAGGGATTAGCTTATTGCTAAGTGAATGGAACCGTAACCGACGGTTAAACCCATTCATAACAAGTCTTACAACAAGATAAACTACAACAAGTAAAACACATAAGCACATAGCGTCAAGAGGACCGGCGGTTCCTGGTATACAACCAACCCAAAAACCACGACCACTGTATGCTATTCTCAGTGATCTACCGATAGTCTGAGTACTACCTTCACTGACTAAGTTTATTCTCAACTATGTGTATCAAAGAAACCTAGACAGATACACAATAGTACCCAAACCCAACCAACCAATGTTGACCTCTGAAATCAACCATATTGCAAGCAACAATGCAATAGTAACCAACAACTAACAACAGTTCAACAACTGTTATCAACCAAGCAACGAATAATAATCACACAACAATTCATATATCCAGCAACATAAACAAATAAAACTGGTACCAGTATGACTAATAACAACAATCTACTGATATAAACTATCCTGGTTTACCCGTCGTAACAGAACTCGTTACAACCGGGTTGAACCGAGGACTACAATTCCACTCACCGAATATTATCGTCTGATCACCAACTCAGTGGTCTAATCTTACTGAGTGGCCGCCCGCTTATCTGGGAACACAAAGATAACAAGTCAATAACTCGTCTCATAATCATCATCATAACATATTTATCAAATCAAGTAATCTCTAAAGTCTAAGTAAACAAAAGTTCAATCAGAATTGAAATTAAAAATCCCGAACTAATGTTTAAAAACTGTAAAATGTCATTTTCGACCCTTAAATGACCCCGAATGGCCAAAAACCACCTAGGCTATTAGAATATAGTTTTGATCATTGGGCCGTTTCCGAGTGAACATGTGAATCTCATCCCAAACCGAGTAAATGAAATTGTTACATAACCGTGACCCTGAAAAGACTTACGCATTTTCAAAATTTACACAACTTGTCAAAATTATTCATGCAAACGCGATCCGGACTATAGGGGCTGGATCGCGTTCACCTTAAGAAAAAGTTCTGTCACCGAAATACACTTGGCAACGTGATCCGGAACAAAGGGCTGGATCGCGTTCGATAGTTCAAAATCCGATTTAGCCAAAATTATAACTAAGGAACGCGATCCGGGAAAAGGGTCAGGATCGCGTTCACGCGTTCAAAACTACCTGCACTTTCAGCATAAACACATCACGAACCAAAACCCCATTTTTACCAAAATCAGTTGCAAACACGAATTTTACCAAGTAAAAGACCACAAACACCATCCATAAACATATAACAACTACAACAAACATCTTCTAGCAACAATCTAACTCATGCATCATCATTTAATTCCCAAAATCATCAAACCCTAACCTATTTACTAAATGAAGAACACTAGTCATTTCTAGCATATAATCACCCTATAATCATCAATATATTCATGAATAACCATCAAGTAATCATCAAATACAATTTCCAAGCTTCAATTTACACTAATTACATATGTTCATCATATTACCAATTCCTACAAAATGAACCCAAGAACACTAGCATTACTTACAATCAAAAGGAAGAAGATGATGAAACTCAGATTTCCCTTAGCAAGATCAATAACTAGTTTATTCCTTGATTTTCTTTTGAATTAATGTGAGTGAGGTTTTTGAGAGAGTTTAAGAGAATGAGAGTTTAAGAAATGAGAGTGTAATAAGTTAGGTAAAATTGATCCAGCTACACCACCGCCCCATCTTTTATTATTTGTAATATTATACCATCTCTTAGCCTATTGTCTGGAACCCGAAAATACCCGTAAGTCAAAATATTTTTATTTTACCGTCAACTTCGTTTATTTAAAACAAACAATATTTCATTAGTCACTATAAAAACTGAGGCTCTTTTACTTGTTTATTATTAAATAAACCAACCGAACTTATTAAAATACAATTTATTTCCAGGCCCAGAAACAGGATGTTACAATATGAAACAAGACTTCTTCTTTATAAAAGCTGAACCACCATTAGTTTTGTCATCTGTTATTATGAGGCCTGAATGAATGGGTCTGAGAACCCAGCCCGCTTCAAGTTTTACGAATGAACACTGAATTCAACCCATTGCTTCCACGTCAATTGATGCCAATTAGCTCTATTTTTAATCCATAGAAAACTATAGGTTTGTACTTCCTCTTTCAACCGAAGCCATGATGGAATAACCCCTTTAAAGAAAGCTTCATTTCTTGCTTTCCAAATACCCCAACAAGCAGATAAAATAATCGCTTGTATGACCTGTCTATTTTCTCCAAGATCTTTATCCGCATAACAAATAATATCCCAGACATAGAATGCAAAGATAGGAGCAATTTTACACCAAGAACTTATGAAACACCACAACAAGTTAGCATATTCACAAGAAAGTAAAAGGTGTTCAATAGTTTATTCAAATTGGTTACATAAAGAGAAAAGAGAGGATGAAACCTGTATATTCCTTCGTATCAAAGCTGACTTCGTAGGTACCCGATCCATTTCCGCTCTCCAACAAAAAATATTGACTTTGCCCGGAACCCATTTATTCCATTTGAAGTGAAATTCACTAGCCCGAGCAAATGAGTTAAGTAAAATCTTTCTAGCCGAGGCAACAGAAAACTTACCTGAATCATCACCCTTCCACATCCAGCTTCCATTTTCCGAGACAATCAATTGTGATATATCGATATTGAGAGCCTGTAACTCCTTCTGAACTTTACAGATATTTACCCACGGACTCGAGAACCCCAATCTGATGGGAACCAAAGAAGAATTATTTTTGCTTAAATGAATCGCTCTTACAGCTTGCTTCCATACTGCATTTGTTTCCTGTTGGAATCTCCACCACCATTTCAACAATAGACTAGTATTGATGTGTTTAAGCGAGCCAATTCCAAGCCCCCCTTCTTCTTTAGGAGCGATCACCCTTGACCACGAAACCCAATTTATTTTAGAGTTATTGTCTATTCCCCCCATAGAAACTTTCTCCTTATTTTCTCTAATGATTCAATAACTTTTGAAGGGGCTTTAAATAGGGAAAAATAATACACAGGCAAACTATCAAGAACAGATTTCACAAGAATCAATCTCCCAGCTAAAGACAACCTGTTAGCTTTCCAAGATGATAATCTGCATTTAAACACATCAATTATGTCCGACCAATTTTTGCAATGGTTCATATTTGCCCCCATTTTAAGCCCAAGATATTGGAATAGAAGGTTTCCAACTTTGCAACCAATCTGCCCAGCAACTTCTGTAATCGTTTCTTGTTCAACATTAATCCCAAAAATATTACTTTTAACAATATTCATTTCCAAACTCGATACTAATGAGAAGCACCTCATAATTCTCATGATATTCATTACATTCATGACTGACCACTCACCTAGGACAATTAAATCATCAGCAAACATAAAATGCGTGATATTCGGACCATGATTCGGAAGACGTATACCCCTTAAAATTCCCAAACTTTTGGCCTTAACAAAGATACAGTTAAGCGCCTCCATCGCAATGATAAATAGAAAGGGGGATAATGGATCTCCTTGCCTAACACCTCCGGAGCAATTAAATACATTTGTAGGAGATCCATTAATTAAAACCGAAGATGAGGTTGAAATTAAAATACCCGTTATCCACTGTCTCCACTTCTGAGGAAAGCCCATTTGCTTGAGACAATAAATTCCCAACTTATGGAGTCAAAAGCTTTGTTAAAATCTATTTTGAACATGACAGCTTTATATTTTGCTTTCTTTGCCCAAGATATTATTTCATTTACAACTAAAGGCCCATCAAGTATACTCCGTTTTTCCAAGAACCCTATTTGAACCTCAGACACCAGTGAACCAATGACTTTTTTAAGTCTATTAGCCAAAATCTTTGAGATCAATTTAGGGATGAATCCAACAAGGGATATGGGCCTAAAATCATTAAAGTACATTGGATCACATGATTTAGGAATTAGTGTGAGAAATGAAGAATTACATACCTTGCTAACAATGCCGTCCTTGTGGAAAGCCTCCATCATTATCATTAGGTAATCCCGAATTAGACTCCAAAACCGCTTTATAAAAGCAAAATTGAAACCATCTAGGCCTGGAGCTTTATTACTACCACAATCCCATATTGCCTCTTTGATTTCATCCTTGAAGAATGGTGCAATAATTTCATCAGCGACTTTACTTGTAAGCTTGTTGATACCCTCAAGCTTAACCTTTGGTCTGTTGTTCATTGGTTCTTTGAATTTGTTATTGAAAAACGCCACAGCTTCTTTTTTGATACTTTTTGGTTAACGTTGTTGAGATCAAATGAAATGCTTAAATGATCATATGATGAAGATGTCACTCATCAAGATTGATTAAGAACTTTTTTAGCCACTCACAAATAACTTATATAATTATATATAGATATAGATAGATGTCATCCATCATGATTACCTAAAAAAGCTACAATAGTTTGTGCCTTTGTGGTGAGAATATAATGTTCAGATTTAGCGGACAGCCCATTCTTTTTTATCGTACTCTTTGTTTTTGGGCTTCCGGCCCAAAAGAAACACATTGTCATTTTCTGTACATGCAGAAGTATAATCCAAGAAGTTATGTTGTGATTGTCTGTTTCATTGTACATTTTTGTCTTTTAATTAGTTTTTGTATTTTAAAAGGACAAAAGCTGGTTGTGTTTGGTTTCTTTATAAATTATGTATAGACAAAAACAGTATCAAAGTATGATTATGTCTATAAAGTTAATGTAATGTCAACTTGATAGAGCAAGAAACACGACCCCAGTAACGAACTGTAGCTTTCTCACATGATCGGAGTACTTTAATTCAAATGGCATCACCGGCATACTTCGTTTATTACGTGACCTTAGTGATTCAAAATCGCATCTTTGGTTGTTTTTTGGTTTGATAAGATCATATGTACTCAAACCGTTGAGGGAACGTACTAGCCCGTTAACACAATTATACAAAACAATGCTAATATGATAATGACAATCATGTAAAGATCAGATGTGATAGAAACATGTACTCCCTTACATATAATTAATTTAACTCAAATATCAAAAATCATGTATGACTGTATGAGGGAACCTCTTTCAAGTTTTAAAGAGATTCGATATTCCACAATAACATGGAAATGAAATTCGCAATGAAATGATACAACGTAACAACATTTGTAGTTGTAACTGCGAGTTGTGCACAACTGTCACGTTAACACGATTGACAGTCACATCAACACGGCTGATATGACTATTGAAACAATAAAATTTTCTCTATTCACGACCAGCCACGACTAATATTATTGGGTCCTACCTTTATTAATTTTTATGTTTTATAATAACATTACTACATTACACTTAATTAGATAAAACTATTTTTTGTTCAAAAAAAACTATTTAATTGAGTAATAAAAAGTTACGTTGTTGTTAATTTGCTACAATTTTGTATACTTTTTGATACATTGGTGTAGCCCTAAATTAATAAAAACCCACTTTTCTTGTTTTTTAGGAAAAACTTTTACATTAAGGTTATAAAATAGTTAATTAATTTTTAGAAAATATGATTTCTCTTTTATAACTACAAATGTGAAAACTATGATTTATAGTTTTCCACATATATATAATGTAAAATAAAAAACAACATTTCTCACATGTAAACATGTATTCTGAAATTATATGCGAAGTATAATTTTTAAAGGCACAAAACTCAAAAAACAAAAAAGGAAAATGAAGATGATTTTCTTACGATAAATGCACCATTTTTATTTCTAGTGTTTACTGTTTACCCATCGTCCCTATAGATCACCTCCCCCATGATCCAACTCTCGTATATGTTGTGCAATTTTATCGGTCATAGTTGCCAAAAGAAAATTAGAAAAAAAAAAAAAACCGATAACAAAAACCACACAAGCCCACCAAAACGCCTTTCGTCGTTCACACATGACTTGCCCCCATAACCGTAGAGAACGCATCACCCATAGTAATGACAGTCTACGATGTGCAGCACGACGGCAACGGCTCGGGCACGTATCACTACAAATGATCCCATATAGTAAAATGTAAATGGAAAACTTTTACCATGAAAAATTACTAGTCACATCAATCTCAGGTGACCTCTGAAATGATATTTGAAATCACCTGTGATGTAGTATTTGGGTAATAGGTAGGTAGGTAGGTAGGGTGGACATCATTCTGAACCAATATCAGTGGAACCATAAAGGTTGCAGCCTCTGACTCTGACTCTATTTGTGGCCTATTGGGCGTGCCCAATGTTCCTTTGCACCCCCACCCCTTAACCCCACCCATCATTTCACCCCCTCACAAACACAAAACTCTGTGTTTTTTTTTCAAATAAATTCTTCACTTTAATTATTACTACCACCCTTAAACCACCGCATTGCACTCCCATCGCCACCCTTAAAAACCCCTTTGCACCACGCCTCATCTCACATTTCAAAAATGCTAAATAACTTGATAATTGTATAAGGTTTTATGCTTTAAATTATGACTAATTGACCAACGGCATTTTCATTCATTTATCAGGCTACGTGGATACATTTTATTTGAGTTTACAAGTTTAATTTTTCTGTTTGGGCTGATTTTTAAGGGTTTTGCTAACGTGTGTTCTGACTGTTCTCTGACACACATTATGGTGCGTATAATTATTTAAATATCAAAATTTTTATCTATGATATGCATAATAATTATACATATTAGATTGAATTAATGATTATTAAATGTAAATGTTAATATCTGAGAAAATTTCGTCTTTAATAAATACACATTATCGTGTACCATGGGGCACATGTTATTAAAATCCGGTTTTTTTCAAGTGAGGAAAATAATCAGGGGATCAGGTTGCTACTATACATTATTATGTACTTATTAAATTGTTCAGTTAATATATAATTTGTTTAGCACGTACATTTCGTTGTCCGAAAGCAACTTTAACATTAAATTTGATACAGTGTCTTAAAGACGACAATTATAATAATAATTTTATGTATATGTATCATATAAAGTATACGTAAATAAATACGTACAATATTATTTCAGTACTGTTGATCTAAAATCATTTATACTTACTAGAAGCTATGTTACATACTCTCTCCGTCCCGAATCTATAGTCCATCTTTCCATTTTGGGATATCTCAATTTTATTGTCCACTTTGTACTTTAAACCAATCAAAATATTTGAATGTGGTGAGAGATTAAATCTTATTGGTTGTATAGTACGACCAGTACACTTTTCTTAAACTGCGTGTTTTTTGTCTGTGGACAATAAAATTGGGACGGAGGGAGTATATTTTTAGAAAAAAGATCATGAAAGTACAAGGATTTTGGAAAGAATGGAAGTACCAATAGAAGGGTGCCATGTGTACAAAGAGAATATCCACATGTTAAAAACCCATTTACCCCCTAACTTAAATATCTCACAAACGACAAATCGAAAAATTATGAAAATTGCACCATTAGATTTAGTGTTTGATCCTCTTCGATTTGCCGTCCATCAAGGGAAACCCCAAAACCCAAACCCTAAACCCTAACCCATAAACCCCAACCCTAAACCCTAAACGCAACACTTTAACATATGTGTTAGTAAATTGTAAAACCCACCAAAAAACGTGGAAAAAAAATTAGTTGAAAGTATGCCTTGATGGACGGCAAATCGAAGAGGATCAAACGCTGAATCTAATGGTGCAATTTTCATAATTTTTTGATTTGTCGTTTGTGAGATATTTAAGTTAGGGAGTAAATGAGTTTTGTATTCTCTTTGTACAAATGGCACTCTCCCATTGGTACTTCCATACTTTCTATAATTCATAAACTCTCACGATCACATCTCATATTTTTTAATATCAAAACATCATTTAATCAAGACTTCAAGTTGACTTGGTATAAGTTAAGGACTTAAGGGTAATTAAATACAATGTATAGTATATGGCGTTCATTGCACATACTTAAATTTCCTCATTTTGCTTATAATTATGATATGATGCGGTGTATAAGTACAATAGTAATCTATTATTATGCATGCATGCATGATAAATAGCCCTTGAATTAAAATATATCATGTGGTTCGAATATAAGACTTGCAAGTTACAACAACAATATATAAGAACATGATGACTATATATATTCACTCATTGAATAAGATCGATATGGATAAGTATTAATTAACATAAAAAGGCTTGTAATAGACTCTTAAAGACTAGACGATATAGTCAATAACAACTTGAATGTATATAATTCTTTAATTTAATTTAAAGTTAAATACTAGGGTAAAAAAGAACAAAAAAAAAAAAGAGAGAGAGAGGTCTCATCCGTTTTGACTAACAGTAAAGTCAAACAAACATTTGGCTTGCTACATGTCTAACACAAAATTTAATTATATACTCCTCCTTCATAGTCAAAATGTGCATTTTGATTATACATACGGTTTTAAGAATTTCTACGAGGTACATTCTTCACCAATAAAATAATATATGTATCTACTAAATTTTCTTTTGATTGGTTATTACGTGAACATGTACATTTATTTGAAATCGACAACCCAAAATAATAACAAAAATACTTAAAATGTGACACAAGCGGTATTACAAAATGTTCGGAATTTTACGTACTATTGTAAATATATCACTACTAGAAAAAACAGCTAATACGACGAAGGGTTTTTGAGAGGACGGCATGTCGTCGCAAAAGGTCCACTAGATGACAAAAAAGCACGCGTTTTCACCTTTGAACAAAAAAACTGTTGACTTTTCCTTTTGAGAGGACGCTGTCGTCGCAGTTGTCGTCGCAGTAGAATTTTACTTTTTACTTTTTATTTTTCCATTTCGCTCCAAAATAAAAACATTTCCCGCGTACCTTTTTGCGACGACGCGTCGTCGCAATAGAGTTTTTTTAGAAAAAAAAATTATTTTCCTTTTCGCCTTGGCAGAAAAAAAACCCGCGCCGCCTGTTGAGAGGACAGTGTCGTCGCAATAGTCCTCGCAGTAGCATTTTTCATTTATTTTTTTATTTTTTTTATTTTGCTCCATAGTAAACATCGTAACTTATTGGTATGCCGCAGCGTTTTCTTTTTATAAAAGTAAAAAGTAACGTAATTATTAGTTAGAATTTAAAAATAGCAATTGTACGAAGTCATTCACGTAGGTAGTCTCGTCACCAATTAAGTCGTACTTGAATACTAATTAGGTCACACGCATATATAAAATTATTGAAACGTTGACTATAGTACAAACTCATAATCATAAGGCGTTTAATGACCGATGAAGTCAATCTCAAATATAAAATAGTTCAAACGTACCAATGTATATAAAATTCATTTAATATTAACGGTAGTACGGGCTCATTCACTTGAGGCGTTTCGATGCAAATGCAGTCAACATCGAATGCTATTTAGTTCACACACATGTGTATATATATATATATATATATATATATATATATATATATATATATATATATATATAAAGTTCGAGAAACGTGAAGGGTGGTACAAATTTATTCCCATGAGGCTTTTCATCCCAGTGAAGTCGACCTCACATACAATTTAGTTTAAACATAATTATATATATCACGAAACATTAATGTTAAAATAAACTCATTCACGTCAGGCGTTTCATCGCCAATGAAGTCATCCTCAGATGCTATATAGTATATACATATATATAGTTTGTGAATCGTTAACTGTAATACGAACTCATTCACGTAAGGCGTTTTCACACAAATGAACTCGACCTCGAATGCTTTTTAGTTCACACACAATGAAGTTCGTGAAACGTTCACGGTAGTACAAATTCTTCACCATAAGGCGTTTCATCCCAATGGAGTCGACCTCAAATACTATTAAGTTATAGCATAATTATATGGTTCGTGAAACATTAATAGTGGAACAACCTCGTTCCCGTAAAGCATTTCATCACCAATGAAGTCAGTATCAAAAAACGTTAAGTTTAAAATATTTATAAAGTTCGTGAAACGAGAAATACAGTACAAACTGATTCCCGTAAGGCGTTTCATCACCAATGAAATTGGCCTCGTTAGTGTTGCCACATCATAACAATTGAGTTATTGCAATTCAACCATAGTTATTCACCGAAACCTAAGACATTTACAGACGTTGTCTATGTGAACCTTCTCCGAACATTCAAATGATCAATAAACCATAAGGCATTTTTAAACATTAAAAAATCAAAATTTACTAGCAACTAAATTATAAAAAGAAGAAAATTTAATAAAATTATTTTAATGTCATCCTTTTGATGATAAACTTTATATTTTAATTAAAAATGAATTTAAACACTACTTATGAAATAATTGTACATTTTAAATGAAATACTTGGAATAATTCTACCACTTATACTAGGAGTATCCTTTTAGTGTCGTGTATCCTCGATTGCAGCCTCAGCAAAAGTCAGTCGAATCGGTCGACCCCTGCTTATTTCATCGAATGAAATAGGTGGCCGGAATCCAGCACAAGCCGGCTTCTGAGTTATACCCACAAAGCCAAAGAAAGTCATACATTAAAACACAGTCTACTGGAGCTCAAATCCGACTCAAAGTGGGTTCGTCCCTTCGATAGACATATGACAACTTTACCTCTTAGTAAGGGCTTGCTTGTCTTTCTCTCACACCTCTCAGCCCTACCAATATCAAATTGATACATACAATAATATGTGATACTAATTATTATAATTTTAATGGGAGTGATAAATACAACAAATAATTTTATTACATACACCAAAGTTATGCATTAAGCTGCTTGTACTGTGAGCTTCATTCATTGTACAATTTGGTGTATGTATTAATTTATTTGTTGTATCTATCAACTCCCTAATGTTAAATTCCAAAAAATTTTCTTTTTATTAATATAAATATAAATAAATACGGAGAACTAAAAAAAAAAATTTATTTTAAAATAAATTAAATACGTCCTCTCAGAAGGGTAATAGAGACGATACCGTCGTCTCAATAGAGTTTTTCACAAAAAAGTTGAATTTCCCACCAATAATGTATACTTTCCCGGTCATAGAAATACCAAAACTTTCAGTCTTCCAAAAAAACCTAACTCCTTTTCTTCTCCCATTCACCTCTATCACTCCCATCTACCACATACCTCCACCGTCACTCCTCCGCATTCCACCTCCGCCTCCCACCTCCGCCACCTACCTCCACCACCCACTTCCGCCATCCCTTTCCGCCTCACCCCACCCCACCTGCGTACAACCTCAGCACCACCACGCATCCAATTCTGCCACCTACAGTGACCCTCGCCAGCCCCTACCGCCTCACAACCACCTCCGACTCACACCACCTCACACCCACTTGCAAAGGTTAGTCCCTTAGAGTGCTAATTTGTAGTTTTAAATTTTATTTTAGTGATTTAATTGAATTAATAATTGCTAGTTTGCTGTGGTATATTAATGATGGTGATTATATAAACTATTGATGCAAGAATTCCAAAATTCTTGACCTCATTATCAATTCTACCTGGTAGATGTTTTGCTATTTGAGCCCATCGGTTATCAGTAGTTGTAGTATAATTTGATTTTATTTTTGTAACACCTGCTAAATTATGATAATTAATTATGCCTAATTACTTGTAACTAGTTGTAATTAGTATGTAATAGGACTAATTGCAGACTCTATTTGTATATATATATAAGGTGAATTATATATATATGTGTGTACTTACGCGATTTGGATTAATCGTACGAATTAACCGGACGGAGTCCGACACAGTTACTTGGACGTTGGTGACAGAAATTTACCTAAATAATGAGAACGTATTTTATTATTTAAAATACACAGTGAACGAACATTATTTATATTATCGCGATGACATTTTAAATAAATTAACAAATACGTACTAAACGCGAGTTAAGGAATTTAATATTTGGACAAATGTTTTTATAATTAACCTCAAGGTAATTCATCAAAATATTTCCGGCACGTTTCAAAAATATAACTGCTTGATTTAATATTAAGAACGAAGGATTAAACGACGGAGAAAACGAACACCACACGGGGCACGGAACGGGGACTGGGTGAGGTGAGGCTTTCACCAACACCCCACCATCCCCATTCTCTTTCTCATTCTTTCTCCCTCACTCTCTTTCTTCCTCCCTTTTTCTCTCAATAATCACCACCACCACCAACTCATCAAATTCACAAAATACTACCTCAAAACGCACTCGGTTTTACTCGGTCATTTGGAAGGAAAGCACCACCACTTCACGATCTATTATCCTACCTTTTCGGATTTTCAATCCGACACCGCGTAAGTTTCCGACAAAACCCGAAACTCTCCGTTTTTGCTCATTTTTACGTTTTTATGGTTTATATATGCTTAAAATGTCCAAAAATGGGTTGGGTAAAAGATTTGGACCTAACGGAAGCTTTTCGACCGATTTTCCGGCCACCAATTTCCGATCAGACCGCTACGTCGCAGAGACGCTGAGCTATCTGCGACGTAGCTCAAAACGTCGCATACACCTCACAACGTCGCACTTAGCGACGTCGCGGCCTACGTCGCACAAAATCCCAACGTCGCACTAGCGACGCAGCCTATTACGTCGCATTAACTTGCGGACGTCGCACATAGCGACGTAGACTTTAACGTCGCAAACCGAACCAACGTCGCATTAGCGACGTCGCCCCCTACGTCGCATTGATTTGCGGAGGTCGCATCATGCGACGTACCTGCCTACGTCGCACCTTACGTCGCACCCTACGTCGCATGCTACGTCGCATGCTACGTCGCACAAACCAGAACCTTGAAAAGTCAGATTTTACTAAGTGTCGAACTTACACAACTTCAAATACTTATGTCATACGACTTAACAAACGTCATAGAACATACTTTCTATTACAAATACACTAAATTGCGTTATAAATGATAACACTTTGAATCATTATTACAAACCGTCACCAACGGGCCATATTTGTTTTCAAATTACGAACGAATTACTAAACAAACACTTGGACATAATGAGTGGTGTAAACAACTAGCCTAGATGGTCTTGCGAGACATCTACTTACTTAACTTTATATGTTTAGGCATTTGAAGGTTACGGGTTCGGAGAACCTACGGTTGATATTATTTACTCGTTTATTGATATAAACGTACTTGCAAAGACTCAGGTGAGTCTTACAGCCCCACTTTTTACTGTTTTACATACGGGGTGAGAAACTTGCAACTGCTTTTATTTGAACACAAGTACTAAACTGTTTACTATACCAAACGGAATTGCATGAGTTTACTTACAAACAGAAGTCTCTCCATCATATATCGTTAGTTATGGACTTAAGCGCGAACAGTAGTTAATGGATCCATTAGGGAAATGACCCTCCCCACCCGGGGCAGTAGCGCTGCCACGTACCGATTTACACGTATAAACGGGTGACAACTTATTCGTTACTGATGCTTGCTCACTTACGAGCATGTCACGGGAGCAAACATATTATTTACGGGTTAAGCTTCGATTATGAGCCTCATGGCAACGGTATAAACCTATTTATTTACATTTGCTGGATTGCAATGGCTGATTTTACGCCTACGGGCACTACTAATGAAATCTCGTGTTCAAAGCCGATATTATTTACAAACCTGTGAGATTCACCAACCTTTTTGGTTGACACTTTTTAGCATGTTCTCAGGTACCAGGATGGAGTAGGATTACTCCAGGATTTTAGCTAGAGGTGCATGATTTCAACACAACTGCATTAACGGAGATTCTTAGCATTATCTTTTGTATATTTTGATTATGTAATAGAATCTCCCGCTATACGCGTGGACTCTAGGGGAAACTACATTTTGTATACGAAAACACTAAGTTTTCAAACATTGTATCTATGGAATGTAACTAATTTACAAAACGTCTCATTTAGAGGTCGTTTGCTGTATATCTTGTGCTTTGTATATTGATTAGTAACACCCAAGTATGCTTCCGCAAAACAGTGAATTTCGGGGGTGTTACAGATTGGTATCAGAGCCTAAGGTTATAGTGAACTAGGTTGCATTTAGTGGGCCTAGACTATGACCATTAGGCAGTATTTCCTTATTAGGCATAATTGGTTCAGGAATCACATCATACGACTTTAATTTAACATAGCCTGATCAACTATGTACAATTAAGGAAAGATGATGTGAGGTCTGAAATGGTTATGTTAAACGGGGATGCGTTAGTTGACTCTGACCACGAGGGAACCGAGACTTTTACTTGTTATGTGCTAGACATACGCTAGGCTATTATATATTGAATATATATGAATAGGCCTCGCACGTAAACACACTCGCTATAGAGATAGCCGACGTTACTCTGGTGACACTTACGAATTTCTCTCAGCGGTTTGCACCGACCATGACAGACTTGATTACCGTCACACCACCTGGTGGCACACTCTAATGATTTTATGAAAATCACATCTAACACCCGGAAGCAACGTACTTCCAAGGACTAAAATCCTCTCTCTGTCATTCCTATAGAACTCAAAGACGCGAATTCCCAAATGGACGACTACATGTCTGATAGTGACCAAGTCCACGGGGAACAAATCCAGTACACGTATCTCGATGAGGACATCGCACCAGAAGAAGAAATCATGCTGGAGGGAAACGAAAATCAGAATTTCGAAATGACTGGCATCGACATAGAAGAATATGAAAGAGTGCGAGATCAGGCCGTGGGACTAGACGGCCGAAATTGGGCACTTAAGCGTAAGTGCATAGACTATGAACAAAGATTGAGAATCTCAAACCGATCTGTCCCTACACGTATCAAAGATAAGATCCGTTACTGGAAGAAAGTGGCCACCAACCTAACCCGTAGGACCAAAACATGGATCAAACGTTTGGGCAGGAAATCAACGGAGGAGACTAGGTACCGTTCCACGACTCAAAGATACAGGGACATGCTTGAGGCACGCTACCACCCACACGACCTGAACCTGGAGTCGGAAGACGAATCCGAAGGCCAGGAACCCTAACTAAGAATGAACCAACCGACTAGCAGAAACTGTGGACCGCCGTGTCACGCTAATGGAACAAATTAATCTACATTAAGATTAGTGTAGTTTTCGTCTTGTAATCTATCTCGTAATCTAGGGACTATCTAGCACTACTCTATAAACTAGTCGGATGTAACCATTCCCGACACCTTTTGTAATATCTCTGTAGGATGTAACTTTTGAACTCGCTTTATCTATCAATATCCTTTGTTATCTCAACTCACATTAATTGTCATTTTCCATGTTGGTGTTATGTAATACTGCTTTTATACATGTACATCTGTGACAATTACCAGCTCATACAAAAATCTCATGTATCTTCATTTCTTTTATTGAAGAATCATGCCGCCAAAGACACGACCATACACCGATGCCCAGATTACCTCCCTTATAACCCAGGCTGTTACTGAAGCCTTGGCTCGGAATACTCCACCAAATTCCTCGAGGAACAGCGATGCCGCTGAAACCCCTACTGCTAAACCCTGTTCATACAAAGACTTTCAGAACTGCAAACCTCTAAACTTTGCAGGTACTGAGGGAGCTATCGGTCTAGTACGCTGGATCGAGAAAGTTGAGTCTGTATTTCTTATCTGCAACTGTGCGGAGGGAGATAAGGTTAAGTTCTCCGTTAGTACTTTTACTGACACCGCACTCACCTGGTGGAACACTTATGCCCAGACTGTGAGTGTTGCTACTGCTTACCAACTCCCGTGGGAGGAGTTGAAGAAGATGTTGAGGGGCGAGTATTGCCCCAGGGATGAATTGAAACAACTAGAAGTGGAATTCTGGAACCACAAGATGCAGGGTGATGACATCACCGGATACACCAACCGTTTCCACCAACTGGCACTTCTGTGCCCAACCATGGTCGATCCTGAGTACAAGAGGATCGAGAAATTTGTTGATGGTCTTCCTGAGAGACTCCAAGACCTGGTAACTTCTTCCAAACCGGGTACTATTCAGAGCGCCATCCGTATGGCCCATGAACTAACGGCAAATTCTGTTCGCCGTGGCACAACTTCAACCCCATCTGCAAACAACAAACGCAAGTGGGAAGGTAACCCCAACTCATCCAACCAAACCTCCAACAAAAAGCCTGAGTACATTAAGGCTTATTCATCTGGAACTTTGGAAAAGAAAGGGTACAGCGGGAACAAGCCTTACTGTTCCAAATGCAACCGCCACCATGACGGTTCTTGCCCTTGCTCCAACTGCAAACGGTTCGGGCACCTAGCCAAGGATTGCCGAACCAACATTTCTACCCCCAACACCAATGCACCAAAGGCCTGCTTTGGGTGCGGAAATTCAGGGCACTTCAAGAAAGATTGCCCAAAGCTGAAAAACAACAACAACCCTGCTCGTGGTAGAGCATTCGTTATCAAGGCTGGGGAAGCCAGACAAGACCCGAACGTCGTGACGGGTACGTTCCTTCTCAACGACCTTACTGCTTCTGTGTTATTTGATACCGGTGCCGATAGAAGCTTCATATCTGATAAATTTAGCCCTTTACTTGATATTACTCCCACTGCCTTAGATGCTAAATACATTGTAGAATTAGCTAACGGCAAACTGATTGAGACTGATAGCATCATACACAACTGTACACTTAACCTCACGAACGAAACGTTTTCCATTGATTTAATCCCTGTCGAGATCGGCAGCTTCGATATTATTGTCGGTATGGATTGGTTATCCAAGCACCGAGCTGAAATCATCTGTCATGACAAACTCGTTCGCATACCTCTTGTCTCCGGTGGAACCTTAGTCCTACAAGGGGAGACCGGTAGACGGAATCTGAATATTGTATCCAGTCTAAAAACGAGAAAATATCTACGAAAAGGGTATCAAGCCATCCTCGCACATGTAACGGAAAAGAAGTCGGAGAAGAAGCGACTTGAGGATGTTTCGATCGTGCGGGATTTCCCGGAAGTCTTTCCTGAAGACTTGCCCGGACTTCCGCCACCTAGACAAGTCGAATTTCAAATCGAACTTGTGCCCGGAGCTGCACCCGTGGCACGAGCCCCTTACCGTTTAGCACCATCCGAAATGCAGGAGTTGTCTAACCAACTACAGGAACTCCTGGACAGAGGATTCATTCGACCAAGTTCCTCACCTTGGGGAGCTCCGGTCTTGTTCGTGAAAAAGAAAGATGGGTCGTTCCACATGTGTATCGACTACCGAGAGCTGAATAAGCTAACCATAAAGAATCGGTACCCACTTCCTAGAATCGATGACCTGTTCGACCAACTCCAGGGATCGAGTGTTTACTCAAAGATTGATCTACGGTCGGGTTATCATCAACTCCGAGTCCGTGACAATGATATCCCAAAGACAGTTTTCCGAACTCGTTATGGGCATTACGAATTCCAAGTGATGCCATTCGGGTTGACCAACGCACCGGCCGTATTCATGGACCTTATGAATCGGGTGTGCAAACCATATCTTGACAAATTCGTCATTGTGTTCATCGATGATATACTGATTTACTCTCGCAACGAACAGGAACATGCTCAACATCTGAAAACCATTCTTGGACTTCTGAAACACGAAGAGTTATATGCCAAATTCTCTAAGTGTGAGTTCTGGATTCGAACCGTTCAATTCCTCGGGCACGTGATTGACAGCCAAGGAATTCATGTTGATCCCGCCAAGATTGAAGCAATCAAGGGCTGGGAGTCACCGACCACTCCAACCGAAGTGAGACAATTCTTAGGTCTTGCTGGTTATTATCGCCGATTCATCGAAAACTTTTCAAGAATAGCTGTTCCCCTAACCACACTGACTCAGAAAGATAAGAAGTTCGATTGGACGGATAAACAAGAGTCAGCCTTCCAGCTATTGAAAAACAAACTTTGCAGTGCACCAATCTTGTCCTTACCCGAGGGCACCGACGATTTCGTAGTTTACTGCGACGCCTCACACCAGGGACTTGGTTGTGTGTTGATGCAACGGGAAAAAGTCATTGCCTATGCCTCACGACAACTGAAAATCCACGAGAAAAACTATACGACCCACGACCTCGAGTTAGGTGCTGTGGTCTTCGCATTGAAAATCTGGAGACATTATCTCTACGGTACGAAAAGCACTATCTTTACCGATCACAAAAGTCTCCAACACATATTCGATCAGAAAGATCTAAACATGAGACAACGTCGCTGGGTTGAGTTACTTAGTGACTACGACTGCGAGATCAAATACCATCCGGGCAAGGCTAACGTAGTTGCCGATGCCTTAAGCCGGAAAGAACGAGTGAAACCCCTTCGAGTCCGAGCACTTTCTATGACAATTCATAACGAGCTTCCTGCTCAAATCCTTACCACTCAACTTGAAGCACTCAACGATGAAAACTTGAAAAACGAAGCCTTGCGAGACTTGGATAAACAATTCGAAATCAAACCCGATGGAACTCGATACTTCTCTAACCGGGTGTGGTTACCCAAATTCGGAAAATTTCGAGAGTTGGTGATGGCTGAAGCTCACAAATCTCGATACTCTATACATCCCGGATCTGACAAGATGTATCATGACGTCAAAGGGTTGTATTGGTGGCCTAACATGAAAGCTGACATCGCCTTGTACGTCAGTAAATGCCTAACCTGTTCCAAAGTAAAGACCGAACACCAAAGACCCTCTGGGTTGCTCCAACAACCTGAAATTCCTCAATGGAAATGGGAACAGATTTCCATGGACTTCATTACCAAACTACCGAAAACTTCGAGTGGTTGCGATACCATTTGGGTGATCGTGGACCGTCTCACGAAATCTGCTCATTTTCTGGCCATCAAGGAAACCGACAAGATGGAGCGTCTGACTCGCATCTATGTCAAAGAAATCATCTCGCGACACGGTGTACCTATCTCGATCATCTCGGATAGGGACAGCCGTTTTACTTCTAACTTTTGGCAATCGCTACAGAAATCTCTTGGTACTCGTCTGGATATGAGTACTGCTTATCACCCGCAAACCGATGGCCAAAGCGAGCGAACTATTCAAACACTGGAGGATATGCTACGAGCCTGCGTAGTTGACTTCGGTACTTCTTGGGAAAATCACTTACCGTTGTGTGAGTTTTCGTACAACAACAGTTACCATACCAGCATAAAGGCTGCACCCTTCGAGGCACTTTACGGACGTAAGTGCCGATCACCTGTCTGTTGGACTGAGTTAGGAGATTCCCAACTCACGGGTCCAGAAATCATTCAAGAAACTACTGAGAAAATCGTTAGTATTCAAAACCGGCTGAAAGCCGCACGTGATCGTCAGAAAAGCTATGCTGACGTGAGACGCAAACACCTTGAGTTCCAGGTAGGAGACAAGGTACTTCTCAAAGTGGCACCGTGGAAAGGTGTTATTCGATTCAGGAAACGAGGCAAACTAAATCCTAGATACATCGGACCATTCGAAATCCTTGAAAGGATTGGTCCAGTGGCCTATCGCCTGCAACTTCCTGCTGAACTTAGCAGCGTACACAACACATTCCACATTTCTAACTTGAAGAAATGTCTGTCTGACGAGACGCTGATTATACCGCTCGACGAAATTCAAATCGATGATAAACTTCATTTTGTCGAGAAACCTATGGAAATCATGGACCGAGAGGTCAAGCAATTGAAACAGAGTCGTATTCCCATAGTAAAAGTCAGGTGGAATTCTAGGCGCGGCCCTGAGTTCACCTGGGAACGGGAAGACCAAATGCGACAGAAATATCCACATCTCTTCCCAGACAACGCACCATCTGTGCACACGAACTAATTTCGGGACGAAATTTCTTTAACAAGGGGAGAATGTAACACCTGCTAAATTAGGATAATTAATTATGCCTAATTACTTGTAACTAGTTGTAATTAGTATGTAATAGGACTAATTGCAGACTCTATTTGTATATATATATAAGGTGAATTATATATATATATGTGTGTACTTACGCGATTTGGATTAATCGTACGAATTAACCGGACGGAGTCCGACACAGTTACTTGGACGTTGGTGACAGAAATTTACCTAAATAATGAGAACGTATTTTATTATTTAAAATACACAGTGAACGAACATTATTTATATTATCGCGATGACATTTTAAATAAATTAACAAATACGTACTAAACGCGAGTTAAGGAATTTAATATTTGGACAAATGTTTTTATAATTAACCTCAAGGTAATTCATCAAAATATTTCCGGCACGTTTCAAAAATATAACTGCTTGATTTAATATTAAGAACGAAGGATTAAACGACGGAGAAAACGAACACCACACGGGGCACGGAACGGGGACTGGGTGAGGTGAGGCTTTCACCAACACCCCACCATCCCCATTCTCTTTCTCATTCTTTCTCCCTCACTCTCTTTCTTCCTCCCTTTTTCTCTCAATAATCACCACCATCACCAACTCATCAAATTCACAAAATACTACCTCAAAACGCACTCGGTTTTACTCGGTCATTTGGAAGGAAAGCACCACCACTTCACGATCTATTATCCTACCTTTTCGGATTTTCAATCCGACACCGCGTAAGTTTCCGACAAAACCCGAAACTCTCCGTTTTTGCTCATTTTTACGTTTTTATGGTTTATATATGCTTAAAATGTCCAAAAATGGGTTGGGTAAAAGATTTGGACCTAACGGAAGCTTTTCGACCGATTTTCCGGCCACCAATTTCCGATCAGACCGCTACGTCGCAGAGACGCTGAGCTATCTGCGACGTAGCTCAAAACGTCGCATACACCTCACAACGTCGCACTTAGCGACGTCGCGG
Source organism: Helichrysum umbraculigerum (assembly GCA_949592205.1). Lineage (NCBI taxonomy): Eukaryota > Viridiplantae > Streptophyta > Magnoliopsida > Asterales > Asteraceae > Helichrysum > Helichrysum umbraculigerum. Next base: position 32,364,235 of record CATIUR010000006.1, read on the forward strand.
CCTACGTCGCACAAAATCCCAACGTCGCACTAGCGACGCAGCCTATTACGTCGCATTAACTTGCGGACGTCGCACATAGCGACGTAGACTTTAACGTCGCAAACCGAACCAACGTCGCATTAGCGACGTCGCCCCCTACGTCGCATTGATTTGCGGAGGTCGCATCATGCGACGTACCTGCCTACGTCGCACCTTACGTCGCACCCTACGTCGCATGCTACGTCGCATGCTACGTCGCACAAACCAGAACCTTGAAAAGTCAGATTTTACTAAGTGTCGAACTTACACAACTTCAAATACTTATGTCATACGACTTAACAAACGTCATAGAACATACTTTCTATTACAAATACACTAAATTGCGTTATAAATGATAACACTTTGAATCATTATTACAAACCGTCACCAACGGGCCATATTTGTTTTCAAATTACGAACGAATTACTAAACAAACACTTGGACATAATGAGTGGTGTAAACAACTAGCCTAGATGGTCTTGCGAGACATCTACTTACTTAACTTTATATGTTTAGGCATTTGAAGGTTACGGGTTCGGAGAACCTACGGTTGATATTATTTACTCGTTTATTGATATAAACGTACTTGCAAAGACTCAGGTGAGTCTTACAGCCCCACTTTTTACTGTTTTACATACGGGGTGAGAAACTTGCAACTGCTTTTATTTGAACACAAGTACTAAACTGTTTACTATACCAAACGGAATTGCATGAGTTTACTTACAAACAGAAGTCTCTCCATCATATATCGTTAGTTATGGACTTAAGCGCGAACAGTAGTTAATGGATCCATTAGGGAAATGACCCTCCCCACCCGGGGCAGTAGCGCTGCCACGTACCGATTTACACGTATAAACGGGTGACAACTTATTCGTTACTGATGCTTGCTCACTTACGAGCATGTCACGGGAGCAAACATATTATTTACGGGTTAAGCTTCGATTATGAGCCTCATGGCAACGGTATAAACCTATTTATTTACATTTGCTGGATTGCAATGGCTGATTTTACGCCTACGGGCACTACTAATGAAATCTCGTGTTCAAAGCCGATATTATTTACAAACCTGTGAGATTCACCAACCTTTTTGGTTGACACTTTTTAGCATGTTCTCAGGTACCAGGATGGAGTAGGATTACTCCAGGATTTTAGCTAGAGGCGCATGATTTCAACACAACTGCATTAACGGAGATTCTTAGCATTATCTTTTGTATATTTTGATTATGTAATAGAATCTCCCGCTATACGCGTGGACTCTAGGGGAAACTACATTTTGTATACGAAAACACGAAGTTTTCAAACATTGTATCTATGGAATGTAACTAATTTACAAAACGTCTCATTTAGAGGTCGTTTGCTGTATATCTTGTGCTTTGTATATTGATTAGTAACACCCAAGTATGCTTCCGCAAAACAGTGAATTTCGGGGGTGTTACAATTTTGGGCTTAGAGTTTGTCAAAAAATTTGATCTTTGCTTGGAATTTGATAGTGGAAACTGGCTATGTTCTGATATACATGCTGGAATGGAGGTGTGTTTGGATGGGTGTCAATATTTAGAGTGTCAATTTACTACAAGTGGGTGTTTGATTGATGTTGGTTTGAGAGATGATGATAGTTTGTTTTTTTGGATAAGCACTGAATTGATGCATATGTTTATACTATATGGCTGCAATTATAAGTGTGAATTGATTTTTGGAAATGATGCATGTTTGACTTTGCCGGCTCAAACCAAAAATGGTCAATTTCTGAAATGGTCTGAGTTGGATATTTATGAGGAAATGGTTAATTTGACTTTGCCGGGTCAAAGTGGTATAAGTCAGATTGTTGATGGATATGATACTTATAGGGATCAGTTTAGATGGTTTGTTTTTGGAGTTAATGTACAGTTTGCAAGCTTTGACTTTATATAGTCAACTATATGCTGCTAAAAATCGTTATGTTTGACGTAATGCCTTGTTTCCATAATGTTTTTTCATGGATAAAGTTTGTGAATAACCACATGTTTGGATCCTGATTCCGCTTTCATGGTGCAGTTTATATAGTGTCCAAAAGAGACGAAAGAAAATGATGATGAAAGACGTTTCACCTCATTAGTCGCAGACTTACAGCTTGATAAATTGATATCGCTTTGGACCGAGGTTTGATTTTCTTCGATACTATATTCTAGATAAGATCCTATTTGTTCTGCCCATTGAGCAGTTTTATTGTTAGGTCTCATTTATATGGTGCAAAATGAGAAAAGAAAATGTCATCTTGAGTCCCAAACAAAAATTGGATACATAAGTTAAAGAGTTTGTGATTATTGTCTGATTGTTCGAGTAAGTTGTCTGACTGTTTGTTTAATAGCTATTTATTTGTAATGCTGTGTAACTTGATTATTGTCTAATTGTTCGAGCAAGTTGTCTGACTGTTTGTTTAATAGCTATTTATTTGAAATGCTGTGTAACGTGATTTTTGTCTGATTGTTCAAGTAAGTTGTCAGACTGTTTGTTTAATAGCTATTTATTTGTAATGATGTGTAACGTGGGCTGATCGAAACAACTTTGTGTTAACATGGGCTGATCGAAATAGCTTTGTGTTAACATGGGCTGATCGAAACAGCTTCGTGTTAACATGGGCTGATCGAAACAGCTTCGTGTTTACATGGGCTGATCAAAATAGCTTCGGGTCAGGTCTGGTGGTTTTTCACTTGATCAAAACAGCTTCGTGTTTACATGGGCTGATCAAAACATCTTCGTGTTTACATGGGCTGATCAAAACAGCTTTGGGTCACGTCCGGTGGTTTTTTCACTTGATCAAAATAGCTTCTATTTACATGGGCTGATCAAAACAGCTTCTGGTCAGGTCTGGTGGTTTTGGCCTTGAACGAAACAGCTTCCTGTTTACATGGGCTGATCAAATAGCTTCGGGTCAGGTCTGGTGGTTTTTCACTTGATCAAAACAGCTTCGTGTTTACATGGGCTGATCAAAACATCTTCGTGTTTACATGGGCTGATCAAAACAGCTTTGGGTCACGTCCGGTGGTTTTTCACTTGATCAAAACAGCTTCTGTTTACATGGGCTGATCAAAACAGCTTCGGGTCAGGTCTGGTGGTTTTTGACTTGATCAAAATAGCTTCGTGTTTACATGGGTTGAGATCGTAAAAGTGTGTTATTTGTTTAAGTATAGGGAATTATTAATTGTTTGGCTAATAGTTAATTGAATATGCTTATGAATTGAAGTATGTATAAATTTGTTTATCAATTGAATTGAATTATTGGTGATTTACTAACTTCATAAATATGATACAATCTAATGACATCCACTGCTCATACCCAACTTTGTGTCACCAAGAATAACATAACCCGTATTTCTGTAAGCAATGAATGGTACAAAGATGAACCTTACATTCTTGCAACACAAGCAAAACAAGTCTTTTATGTTGAAGACCAGTCTAGAAGACAAAATTGGATGGTCGTCCAAGAGGTCAATCATCGAAAGATCTGGGACCGACAAGTTGTGGAAGAGAATGAAGATGTTATACATGACAGCAATTCATCAGATCTTGCATTGGATGCTAATTTGGATACTTTGACTTTTACGAGTTTGGGTGGAGATGGCCAAACAACAGAAGTTATTATTGATGCTGACGACGATGTTATTCCCGCTTCTGTTCGCGATGATGATGATTTTATTAATGATGCATACAACGATGATCATGTCATTAGTGATTCTGAAAGTGAAGATGTGAATTCTGATAATGATCATGAAGTTGATTATTGTTCTAGTGATGAGTCCGATTGATATGTAATTGTTATATGTAAAATGACACTGATTATTGTTCTATGATACAATCTAATACTTGATTCTTACTAAATTATTTTGGTTATATGTTTGATGAATTGTTGCTTCATTTATGTTGGTTATATATTTATTAAGTTTGTTTGTTATATGTTTATTTAGTTTGCAGATGGCATCTGTTGGAAGAAGTCACGGTGGTGATTGTGGTGGTGATCCCCCGGGAGATCCTAACTGGCGTCCACCACCATGTTGCACAGAAAGTAAGAACTTCTGAAATATTATGTTTACTTGAATTTAACTATATGTAATTTGATTTTGTTCATGCTGATTTGATTGCTTATATTTATAAAAATTTCGCTTGATTTTTAAAGAAGCCCCCAAGACGCGTGGTGTTACCACGAACCTAGAGCTACGGAAGCTGTTTGAGGCTAACAACTATCAAGCCCTCCCCATAGAGTTTGACACGACTGATATGAAGACGGCCCGACCTGTTGGCGCAAACCAGTCCCATCTCTCAAGTCTAATAGGGACCTTAGCTGATACAGTCCCGAAATACTATGAAAGATGGAGCTTAGTTCCCGAGACGGATAAATCTGCTCTTTGGCCAGAGATTGAGGTTAAGCGTGTTTATTATATTCATGTTAATTTTTAAACCTATACACCGCCTAACTATTTTCTTTATAAATGCAGACGTATTTTAATATGCATCCTCATTGGGAGGGGGAGTTTGCAGAATTGGTAAGAGGAGGGGTTAACAAAAGTTTGGCGGAGCGATATAGTGATCGCAAATGGCACTTTAAGAAAACGTTCTTCGTGGATAGGGGGGGTACGAACATCCTAAAGAAATTAAACAATTTCCGCCTCCTAACATGGAGATCAGTGAGTGGGGAAAGCATGTGGACTTCTACACTAGCAAGTCATTCCGGAAACGCTCAGCAGTTAATACGCAAAACCGGGGTAAGCAAAAGTACACTTGTAGTCATGGAACTAAGTCACTAGCTGCTCGACGATATGAGGATGTAAGTTTCTTTATCCCTTGTTATTTGTAAACATATATCTCTAGTGTCGTGATTAAGTACTGGTATATTATTATTAAATATACATTTCTTTTGTGTTTACAGCGAAACCCAAAAACTGGTGAATATACAAGTCTCATTGAAGACTGGAAGAAGAGGCATTCAAAGGATGGTGTGTGGGTTAACGAGATTGCCAAAGGTCATTATGTAAGTATAGAACATTGTCCATGTTAAATTAAAAAACTACATATGACTTGCACCTTACTACACAAAACTGCATATGACTTGCACCCACAAAACTTTGCACAAAATAACACTTACATTATGTGCAAAATAGCAACTAAACATACATATAATAACATGAAAAACAGCTGCAAAACAGCAGCTAAAACCGCTGCAAAACAGCAGCTAAAACTATGACGAAGGCTACAAAACAACAGCTAAAACGCAGCCGCAGAATAGCTGCAAAAACAGCAGCAAACACTGATACAATCTGATTGATATGGGTCATGAGTTATATGGGTTTAATTGGCCAAATAGGTAATGGAATATATGGGTTATGTGTTGTATGAGTCATATGCAGTTTTTTTAAGTCGCTTGGTAATCACACGTCTTAGCAATGACTTTCGCCTACTTATTTCAATACGTAAATGAAAACATTAATGTTATCCAGGTGTTAACGAGAACTAACTAGTAGTCTAATACAATCTGATTTATATGCAGTTTTTTAAGTAATGGACCATTGCATTATAGTTAACCAAGCCCATGTATTGATTACCTTACCCATTCCTTATAGCCCATACCCCTCAACCAAGCATACCCTTAGAATTGCTAATAGTTGATTTAGAGTTGTTTAGATTTATTAAAGTGTTGACTTTTAAGAGAAACAAAGAATGATATACATTTGATATAGTGCATGGATAATTACTAAAAATTCTTCTTTTGTTACCTTTAGGAGAGCATGGTGGCGGAGCGTACATTACAAAAGGGGAGGCCCAATCCCTTAAGTGAGTCGGATATAATGGATAAAGTCTTGGGTGTCCGTCGCGGCCATAGACGTGGACGAGGTAGAAAGGTGCCAAATGAGGGGGCATCGACTTCAAAAGTCCAATCAAAAGGAGCAAGGATGTATACCGTAGAAGAAGTCAATGAAATGTTTAACACTCAACAAAACTTTAACAAGGCTCAAGTTGATTATTTGACTTCAATACATGCCGCCTTACAAAATGCAAAGATAAAAGTTCCAAAGTTTCCAAGGTTTCCAACCATTCACAATCCGGCTATGGTTGAAGAACAAGATGATGATGAAGAAGAAGATGACGATGAAGACGATGAAGAAGACGAATGGGAAGATAACTACGAGGATGAGGAGTAAGTTGGTTTGTGATGTGTTTCTCGTTTATGAGGTTTGTGAAAAACTGTATGTGTTCACTTTTAAGCTTTTTGAACATGTGTCTCACTTCTACTTTTGTTGGAACAATGGATGATTTGGATGGTTTAATCTTTTATGTAATTGTGTTTTGTGTAACGGATGATTTAGATGGTTTAATTGTTTGTGTGAATGCGAAAATATGGTTATATTTGCAGGAAATGTGGTTATATTTGGAAAAGGGTAAAACCTGGGAAAAATGCAAAACCAGCAAAATATTGCAAAAACTTACAGTGGCTTTCGTGAGGACGCTGTCCTCTCTAAAACCCTACTGCGACGACACGTTGCCACACGTTGCACTTACATTTGGCGACGTCCATGTCCTCTCGAAAACCTTACGGCGACGAGAGTGATGTCCTCTCTGTAGACCTACTGCGACGACACTAAACATTTCAATATAATAATATTTAATTTCTTTTTTTTATTATATTAAAAGGTGAAAAATATATTGCGACGACGTGGTCGTCGCAAAAGGATTTAATTTCCATTAAATTTAATCGTACGGAAATTAGTATGTGGGACCCAGCCGTCGTCGCAGATGGTCGTCGCAATAGGGCTACACAGACGAAGATACTGCGAGGACGCTACTGCGACGACATGTCCTCTCTAAAACGCTGTTGCGACGATATTTGGGGCTTTTGAGAGGACATTTTGGCGTCGCAAAATGTCATTTTTCTAGTAGTGTATAAAATTTACTTTATGAGTATAATAAATTAACAAAAAGCTTTAGTTACAATGATTTTCAAAACATCACGAGTGAGTCATACTCCTAGATTACATAAACCTCAATACCCACAAAACAACATAAAAACTAAAATATTTCTTAAAAAAAAAAAAAAAAAAAAAAAAACATCCTCCTGAAAAAGTTTAAATTTTCTAATCATAAAAAAGTAAAAAGTTGTGTAAATAAAGAGATTGATAAATCATTACAAATTACAAGCATGCTACCTATACTAATCATCAATCATATATCATCATCATCATCTAAAAATCAATCACTTTGAGCAGCAACTATCGAAAGCTGCTTTAACCATTCAAACGTTCGATGACGTGACACCGTCTGTTTCCCTTCTTCTCCGACCATCATCATCGTCGTACTTCCCTTTGTCGACAAATGTACCATGTTTCCTTCCTTTGTCGTTTTCCTCTTCGGTACCGTTTCTTTTATAGTACGTTCAATTGAATCCGCACTGCATTTACAACCTCCAGCTAGAAACATTTTTTGCTTCTTCTTCTTTTTCTTCGTTGTTTTATTTATTATGTTTTCGTTTTGGTTTTGATCGATGGTACTATTCATACTGCTGCTGGTACTACTACTGTTACTATTATGACTCCCGAATCTTTTACTCCGGTTCTTTAGATCCGATAACCCGATTTCTTGTGGCTTCACAAAACTCACTTGCAAAAAACTCCATAACGACGACGTTTTCGGGTTCACATGTGGCAGTGTCCGAAAACTTTGTGTCCGGATTTGTGGTGATGGACTCGGGTGAGAATGAAACTGGTTGCGGATCTTGGGTTTGTACCGGATCGTTCTCGGATCACTCATGGAAGTAGACCGGTTTATTTTCCGGGTGAGTAAACCGGAACTTTCGTAGCTAACCGAATGTCGTAGCGGCAACATTTGACCTTTGAAAAAAACCTCGTCCGCGTTACACATGTTTTTTTGGGCGTGACACGAGCCGAATTCGAAGTCTTCGGGCTCGTTTTCGTGGTTCTTTGAAACGGGGTCGGTTTCGTGGTTGTTGATGGGAAGATCACAAAGTGATAATGTTTCTTCTTCTTCTTCTTGATCTTGATTATCATTTTGTAAAAAATATTGGGTTTCATGGGAATTGAAGTGAACCCAATTATCGTTGCAACGAATTGTTGACATTTTTTTTGGGTGGATATTAAAGAAATGATGGGTGTGGTTGTTATTTTATAGGGGAGGATGGGTGGGGGAAAACACAAAGGTGGAGGGGTAAAAGAAAGCACAAATGATTATAAAAGGGGGTACAATTACTATTTACATTTATGGTCCTTTATTTTACTTGGTAACAAGTTTATTCCTTTAACCTTTTGACTTTAAAGTGTAGGAGCAATTAGGAAAACTTGTATATAAAGATAACTTTTGTTAGTCAAAATGATTTACCATTTGAGGTAAAAAGAGTTTCTATTAACGAGTAATAACAAAAGGGTTAATAATGATTTAATCTTCAAAGTTTTACATTTTTTTTTTCGTTTTAACCACTCATGTTTTTTTCTAATGATTTAACATTTTAACCTTCTAAGTTTTAAAAAATTTGTGGTTTAAGCCTAAAGTTTCATTATACTTCGAAATTTTGATGGTTTAAAGTTTATCTTTTATAATGATTTTGTCCTTTAAAGTTTTTCTAGTTTAATCATCAAACTTTCAAAAATTTAATGATTTAACCCTTTGAATGGTCAAACCAATAAGTCAACGCAAACTTAAAGGGTTAAATCATAAGAAAAAAACTTGAGTGGTTAAAATGAAAAAAAAAAATTTTGAGGATTAAACCATTATTAATCCATAACAAAAGTGTATTCTCAATATAAGTATGTTATCTTTTATGTGTAATATTAAAAAAAAAAAAAAAAAAAAAAAAAAAAAAAAAAAAAAAAAAAAATGTTACTTTTTTAATGTAATGTAAAAACCGCCATTTTAGAAGTTTTTAGAATCTATGTTACTTTAATGGGGAGCAATGTGAATTGCCGAAATTAGAAACTTAACATAAATACATCTCTACATTTGATGAAGTTTCTGTAAAAGTTAATGGATATTGTTTTGGATTTTATCTAATTTGACATTAGGGTTGGTCAAATATTACTAATTTCACTACTAAATATGTATTTTAGTCAAGTATATGGAGATAACAATATGTCAATATGTGTTGTAAACGGAAGTTACAATAACAAGGAATTCTCATTGATGGATATATATATGATAATAAAACGAAGATTTCGAACAACCCGGTTTTATTTAGGGTGATAATTTTCACGTCACCAAAAATTCTCTATATACCACTGATTATGTTTTACAGTGTTGTAGTGTACAACATTATAAAACACAATTAGTAGTGTATGACTTGTAGTGGTGTACGAATCACTCAATTTTATTTTATTAATTGCATTCGTTCTTTTTTCATCCATTCTAGTTATACATAAAGCCATAAAGGAAATAAAAGTTAGCAAACTTGTTTTTAGAAGTCGAAACCATCGATAAACTCATAAACATGTCAACAAATTCAGTATCAAATTACAAAATTAAATATTACGAGTATATTCATAGATTTTTGGAGTCATATCACCCGTTTCCTAGAACTCATGCTAACAAGACTTATTTAATACAGTATGCTATAATTCAAAACGGACATAAATGTCGGTACCCTATTACTTAATTTTCACATCTCTTTGGGTGAAACGTTACTTTTTATTTAATGTATAACTTTTATTAACCTTTAAGGTTTACTAAAAAGGGTGAACGTAAAATGTAACTCGAGTATAGTTAAGGGACGATTATTGTAAATTGTTGGCTTAAAATGGAAGGTTTTTAACAAAAGTTGGGTAAAGTCGCCGGCCTGCATGTATGAGATATAAACACTTGAGCCCATTTGTTCCCTTTTCATATCATCATCATCATCCACCCGTTTGATAAACTTAACTTGTAGTGATATAAAAATGTTCCGTTTTTAGTGGGCATGTCACATCCGACTTAAAAAAGTGATTTTTAAAACTGCATGTTAATTAAATCTATAATTGAATTTTTAACCTAGCGAAAGACGTTAGTTATGACTTATGCAACAAAAAAGTAAATATATTAATATTTGATTATTAATAACTATATCTAGCTAGCCACCGGTCCAATATTTATTAAAAAGTAAACTTGTAGTATTAAGGGTGGATTTTGACCACTTGTTTAAATGGTCTAGGGTGGGCTCTTGACTTCCTAGAGGTCAGGGATTCAAATCCTGTCATGGGTAAACATTTAGCATGATAGGTATACACATCCGTAAAACATATGGGGCCCGGGGGAACTTGCAGGATAAAGGTTCATTCCAACTCCAGACGCCCCCGCTGTGCCAGGGGAGTTGCCCGGAGTCATCTTTGTGGGGTGGACAATGACTGGTGCCAAAGGCGTAAAAGATCAGGGTGTTCCCGCCAATTTACACCTTTTGCAGGAAGGGTGAGTTTGGTAACAACTAGCTGGAGATGGAGATTGTGGCTGGAGTTGGAGCTAGGGATTATTTTTAAGCTACTTTAAAAAGCTTATCAGAAAAGGGATTCTAGGAGATTCTCAATCCCTTCTATATTTTTGTTGCCAAACAGGGATGACAATTGAGATTTTAAAAAACTAGAAGCTAAATCTCTTAGAATCCCTTAAAATCTTTGTGCCAAACACATCCTAAGTAGTTAGTTTTTTGGATGAAATATTTAATAGTACATAGATTTGTTTCTAGAAACGCATGTTATTTGATAGCCGGTTTTTGCCAAACCATAATTAATAAAAATTACGAGTAA